>CP045893.1:26118556-26196859 GCA_013387185.1 Caligus rogercresseyi | reverse complement strand
AGGAAGGAGGGAGTATTTTGCCTCACTTCTCTCCCTTCTTTTTTTCTTCCTATCCAGGTAACACTAACAGCGTTACCAGATGGTAATCGTATATTCTCATATCAAAAGATCAATTTTTGGGGAGAGTACGTATTTGCTTATATCTCTTAAAGTATAGCGATTTTTAGAACACCAAACATATCAAATGAAAGCTTGGTTAACCAGCTTTAATATTTTGGTATACTAAATCATGTCAGTTTAATAAGTAGAGAGTTATATGTACCTTAAAAAAAGCCTATCTCGCGTACAAAATGACGCATATAATGGATTATAAATGCGTCAGAGACAAAGTAAAATTTTGAGAGGATACCTTGACGCAAATCTAAGAAACACATTATTTTTTATTTTTTTCATAATCGATTTTTATAGGTCAATACAGGCTCTGAATCATATGATGTAAACTCAGATTGTACTGAATTCTGAATTGATAGAATGCAACCAAGGTCATTTTTGGATTTATCATCTAAAGTTTTACTAAACTTAAAAGTACTATTTTACTCTGAAGCGAACAAGTCATCTTCTACAGGCGAGTGAAGTTAATTGATACAAAAAAGCTATGAAATAAGCTAACAATACACACTCCATTTTTTCTTTGTTTTTACTGAAAACTTTGTTTTATTAAAAAACATCAAACATACGTCTGGTAGTAAATTAGATTTCCTTTAAATTAATAATAATTATTGAAGTCTGTAACGTCCACCATTTTGAAGAAATTGCAAAAACTATATTTTTACTAAATTTTTAAAACTTGACCTCGTTGCGCGACCTCGTAATGTTGACCGATTTTGTTCAAACTTTGTATGTCGTCTTCTTTTATCACCAAGAAAACAGAAAATCCACAATGTTGCTAACATTTCAAACATTTGAAAAATAAGAACAACCCTAATATATATATATATATATATATATATATATATATATATATATATATATATATCTAATATATATATATATATATATTATATATAATATATATATATATATATACTATAATAATATACTTGTTTTATCCAACTCCAAAACATAGTTAGTTGTTGACAAAATAAGAAATGGTAAAGTTGTCAATACTTCATGTGTAAAATTAACAAGTTTTATTCCTCAAAATTACTAAAGAACTTCAAAATTTTGAAAAAAAGTATTTAACCATTTCAAATGTTTACACTTTTATATTTTTATTGTATTATTTATTTTCAAGACTTCTTATTAAAAAATATTTCAGTAAAATCATAAACTTAAATGATTTTTAAATCTTCTAAACAGTAAAATATACTTTAAAAATTATATATTTTTTACAAATTTCAAGGATTTGATTCCGAAATTGAAAGTATGTATTCTCAAATGATAATGTACCCAATTGTAAAAACTATAAATATGAGCATATGCTTGGCATAGGTTTTTGACACTGGAAACCTCACATATTTATGAAAAATGTAGTTTTAATATATTAATTAGAATACATGACATCATTCAAGATGGATCTATTCTGCCCTGGATCATGGATTATTCGTTGTTCCACGCTGCTACCCTTGAACAAACAAATAAACGCGACATTAATCAAGCGATTATATATATTTTATCTAGTCCCTATATATTTATTTCAATGCTGTTTCCTTTAGGCTTAAGGGACTCCTGTTTCAAATTCCCCTGGAGAACTACTTCTCTCCATACTCAAACATACACAAGATATGTGTTGACCTGTCAGTTTTATATTTAGCAATAAATACCAAGACTTCAATCATTCGGAGATGAAGAAGGATGTCTCTAAATGATGGTAATGTTGTTCCCTCCGGCAGTTTACTATGATTCCTTTTAATACACGTCTTTGATAAGAGGCTAGTAAAAACTCTTAGTGAATATAGTAAGGAATGGTAATACAGTAACATATGATAGTTGTCCATTCTTGAGGAAAGATAGCGACATAAGGAAATAAAGAGAGAGTGTGACTTTATATTTTAATAATAAATAATGACTCATTCCAGACTTCATGAAAATAAATATTATAATGTCTCTCTTTCTCTTTAGTCTTTCTATTGCTGTTTCCCCCCAAAATGGAGATCTAACAAATACCTCAATATGGAGCGCTGCGTTCCTTCGGCATATGACGTATCCTTAATAGTGAAAATGCAGCAAAAACAAAGACATATTATTATTAATTATTAGGATTTTTGTTATTGCATGTTTATTCTTTTAAATCTTATACATGAAAATATTATTACCTCCGCCGAAGGAGTTATTGTTTTCACTGGCGTTGGTTTGTTGGTTTGTTTGTCAGCAGGATAACTCAAAAAGTACGGAACGGATTCGGATGAAACTTGTGGAGTTGTTGGAAATTCCAAAAGGTTACAAGTGATTAAATTTGGCATCTCTGAGTGCAGAATTAAGATGCAAAATGAGCTAAATACTAATAAATATTTCAAGTTAGCCTACTCTGCCAATAGATGTCGCTGTGCTGTGAAATCGGGTGCCGGGAGCGTCTTCCTCTCGGAATTTCCGTCGAGGGGAACCCTCCCGGCCCTCTACGCCGCCCCAGTAGTGAAAAAATCCGCCTCGGGAAGGCTCATAAGGACCCCGTGATGGCGGAGGTTTGCACTCTCTGAGTGTATATATGCTCTAGTTTTATATAATATTTTAAAGTAATGAAAAAATGAAAATTCATACCACTGTATCTACCATTGACCACTTACAAAACTGAAGATTAGGCAACTCGAGTGTTATATCTGGAAACGAAGCTTGTCCTTAGGGTAATATATGTTTATTCAAAATATTTCAATGCTTCTATACTTTAAGTGATATCTCCATTATAAAGACTATAGCTCCTACATATCATAACCGGCGAATACCAGAATAGGTTCTGAGTCTATTTGATGAGCTAAACATACGAACAAACATACAATTTACCTATTTTCTACCGGAATTATGTCATTACGAACTAAAGTAAAATATCAACATGAAACTCATATATATCTTTAAATAAAAACTATTCATTTTGAGAGTTTAATTACTCAATTCAGTTTTATAAATACCTTATTTAGGTATATCTTTCCATTTAAATACTTCCTTGTATTTGGACCGTTTTGTTTGTGTGCTTTTATTTTCCTTGTCTCTTTTTGACTTTTTTATTCAAGGCACTTTTTCCTAGACCTTTTCTGCCAGACACCACTTGACCGCCCATATCTAATCTAGTGTTTACAGTTGGAGGGAAATTATGCTTAATTCCTATAGATCTTTCTGGATCTGTATCCGAAAGGGAACTCTGGCTTATCTACCAGTGGGGATATATAAAAGGTTGTGTTTTTTTTGGGACGTGATATGTACAATGAAATGGAGATGGAATAATAAATAAGCAGTTGGTAATATGCTATAAAGTATCACATCACTCGCGGCTGTTGAGGAGGCAACATCAGACATTTAGAAAGAAGAAATTCATCCCTAAAAACACAAAGTGTCTCTTCTTCATGGTCCTACATCCATGTCTTGTTAGTTTCATTTAAAAGGAATCTTTTAATTTATGAACACATTATTATATATCTTTGGGACCCAATTATAGCCACCCATTTTTGAGCCAGCAGTTAGAAAACGGAATAAAGTGCAAGTGTTGATAGGTTAAGTTGAATGGAATCTTCCTTTATTATTCAGCATTTGTCGGATTGCCCTATTATCGAACCTTGATATGAGAAGAATTAAAGCATGTCTTAATGAGTTAAGAGTTTGTGTGTGTTTTTGTACTCCTAAGATAAATAAGTTTTTTTTCCTTCTTCAATTCATTAGTACTTGGCTCTCTCATAAGAAAGTACATAAGCTCGTAATTAGTTTTTCTTCCAGGAAATAAATACCTATTTTTCCTTCTTTATATTTCTCTCTCCTGCCTTTTTCATCAACGTATTTAAGCAGTAGGACTAATTATTTCATCATTATTTGAGTCGATATTCCCCCCCCCCCCTCCTTCCTCATCCTCTTAACTTCAATGAAAGGCACTTTTGATGGAGGAGGAACGTTTTGTATTGCTTCTTTTCCATTAATTATTAAGAACATGAGATTGCACTCCTAATCATGAAAAAAAGTAAATAAAAAATTATTTTTTTACCTTTTATTTAAAAAAAGTAAACCTTTTTTTCGCATTTAATTTTTTTAATTAATATAATAAGTTAGAAAAATAAATAGTTTTTGGTGTATCTCATTTACTAGTGAGATACGTGGACAGTTGGTTATTCTGTTGAATATACAAAGTATCACTCCCGGCAGCTGTTTAACATCAATTCAGAGAGAAGGAATTTGCCTTTAAATTATCAATTGTCTCTTCTTCATGGGCCAATACTCATGACGTCATTGTAGAATCCTTTGAATGGACTAGAAAAAAATATGTTTATTTTGTTTGCTCATATCTGTCGACAAAATGGATAATCACTTTGGCTATAAGACAATCATTAAAAAAATATGTTTAATGGTGACCTAGCTCCATATATGGAATCAAGTCCATTCACTGCTTCTTTGCTTGAAACTCATTCCAAAAGAAGCCCATAATTTCCATATCCCTTATTGCTATGCATTTACTTTATTTTCAAGTGCCTAAACTTGGGGCATACACCTATGAAATAATCGCCCCAAACAAGACTGAGTTTTTTTTTTTGCTATTGGCTCGATAGACATCCGCAGGAATAATAAGCATTATAGCATTAAACCATGAGTGACTTTCACACACATTAAAATGAATAAAAAACACCAGCAATATGAGTACAATATCCTCATACATACATGGAAGGTTTTAAACCCAAATGGATAAAAACATGCAAAAAAAAAAGATTTAGAAAAGAACGAAATAAGATATACTTTTTATTATATATTGGATTTTATTTCTGTTTAGTGTGTAGTAGCAGCATACAAGGAATAACATGATGTACATTCATTGTTGTACTATATAGTATTTTTTGCGTCTTGAGGAAGATCAAAGTAGACAAGGAAATCCCCTTGATCACACCGACACCGCTTTAAAATAATCTGGTTATCAGATGGTCTTTGATGAGTTCATTTTCCAAGAGTTTATGTAAGGGAACTTGATGCTTACTTGATCTGCGCCCTCTCAAAAAGATTTGTTTGAGTTGGAATAAAGCAATAGATATATAGATTCGTAGAAGTTAAGTAATTGATAACCTTTTTGGGTATTACTTACATTAAAACTAAGACTATCTTTTTGCGATTCCTTTCGCATACATGATTGATTGAATACTAAATGAGCACGAATAATATTGAACAGTTGATGTTACCCGGGTCGAATTAGGGTAGCTCCTTATATATATATCCTTGACTCCTATTTGCGTATTACTTATTTTTTTACTCAATACAACAGAAGCAACGGTAGAGCCACCTACCGTGAATTTTTTTAAACTTCTTATTTTATAAGCATTTTCTTCTTTCAGGATCCCTTAACTACTTAGCTAAGTAGATAAATATATCAGGACTTCTTCCGACTGAGTAGAGTTATGTGTGTGTGTGAGGCTTGACAAAAAGATCGTCTTAAGGAAGAAGATGGGAAAATGTATTATTATTATTATTTTTATAATCTTATAAAGTCGAATTTATGAGCGTACTTATTTAAAAATATGGAAGGTCCAATTCTAAGTAGGAGATAATCTCTTAAGACAAAATTGTGACTCTGCTTCTCTTTTGCCCTTGTCCCACCTTATGTAGATGCCTTCATGGACGAGTAAAAAAAAACAGTAGATGCCTCTCTTGAGATCTCTATGGTTGTTGTTTAAGGGCAGTAGTCAGTCAAGACATTTTGGGCAAATAAGGAGCAGAAAAGTAATCCAATTTCAATATATAGAAATTCCAGGTATGTTATTCTTATGGTTTCATGGATAGTGAAACCTAATAAGTCTCATTATTATTTGTGACGTAATAGAAATATACTTTAGCTATGGATTTTTGGATGACGTAAGCCAAAGAATAACATTACACGAAGTTATTCTTCTGTGAATGTGATGTGGTATATCGTGTAGTATTAATTTAAATGACTTTGCTTTCACCAATGTGATGCCATCATCGTAGTGGCGAAACAGCAACTGTTGATCTGGCTGGCGACTATAGCTAACCCTTTCTTAGCACACCTTATATATATATATATATATATATATCATTTTTATTTGAAGGAATGTTTTTTCTCCACACAGCCTTAGTCTTCATGTTAATAAAATAATATGTGAAACTTCCTTACAAAGAGATCCTAACCCCCCATCATCATCTGTGTCACGTCAATCTTTTGACTTCTTGTACTGCCTTCTTCTTACCTCCAAGGAGGCAAACTTCCTACCTAACAAGGTGTACTTAGTATGTGTTCTTATATTATTATTTTTCCACGCGTTGCCTTCAATTAAGCAAAAAAAAATCCCTTTCCTTTGGCGCCCTCTAATTATGACCAAAACGTCCCTGGTATGACAAAACCCAGGCTGATATGAATCTCCCTAGGACATTCACTATCTAATAAGTAGGAAGAGTGACTCCTTTGTCTCTTCCCTGACTTCTTAGAAGACAATGTTTATTAAATCAATCAAAATAATGAATCAATAAAGGGGGTAGGAATTATATGTTAGAGATGTGCCTTCTTGAAAAAATCCGATCTTACAACTTATTGCTTACAGCAGTTATTCTAATCTTTGGGGGTTGACCAATAAGATAAAAAAAACTCAAAATGGTTTTAAGGTTCAAGAACTCCGGATCAAAGTGTAGAATAACCAGATAGAGCTATTACATGTTTTCATGGAGAGTGAAACGTCAGAGATCTTATTATAAATTTGACTTCATTAAAAATCTATTTAAAAAAGTATTTTTGATGATTTGAGCGGGAAGAATTCCATAACTACTTATATTTTTCCCGCTGCTTCGTCAATAAAGACCATTGTAAGGGAAAAGTCAGTTTTCTTTGCAATAAGGATTGTATCGCCTTGATCCACATCGTCTGGTTCGTATCGGACAAAGCTGATTATTTCCCCACTCTAGTATCTATCTAATATATATCCATAAATAGATTATGATATGCGTTATTTTTTTCTCTTTCCTCCATTTTCTTTTCTTGGAGGAATCCAGTCATATGAAAATGATAAATGATTTCAGACTCCTTGTATTTTTTTATTCATACATTGTGCGTGTCTGAGTGGATAGAAAAAAGGTGCTCGGCAATCTATAACCACAAATTTGATTCGAATGATGTAATATGGGGGGGTGATATAGAGGGTGGATAACTATTCTGAGAGAGAGAGCAATAAATTAATAACCTCAACTAGATATAGCCTGTGAACATGAAGGAACGCAATATTACACACACACACACAATGAGAATGATAATGGTGGATAGGAGATAATGAGCTTGCACTTATAAATGAACTCCACACATGGAAGCTTTAATAGAAGGTGTGGCCAAGGAATGGAAAAACAATTTCTCAGCGCCTTTGATGGACTCAAGAAAGAACTCTGTTTATTAGCAATGGTTGTATTTTCTATAACGAAGGGATAATAATAGATATCTACCGTGATATTTTAATGAATATATACCAGCCCTAAATAGTGAAAAGATTGACTCGCTCAAAAATGCAAAAATAAGCCTTGTTCTTATTATGATCATAAATGCATTTTAGATGAAGTGACTAAATGGATGACAGTCTCACCTAAGGTCTTATAAAATAATTATAAATTTATACAAATTCTACATAAGTTTTATTTATGTATTGTATTGCAGCTCTAAGTTTTTTTTCATAGTATCGCACGGATATATATATATATATATTCTAAACAACAACCACTTTTACTGTGTTAAACTAGTTTACATCAATAGTAGCTTTTTTAGCATGATTTAATTTTAATTCAATGTAACTAATGTTGAGAAACGGGGACTTTTTTCTCAAACGTGATTGGTTGAAGGATAATAAGAGTGAATATTATAATGATCAGTTGGCATGAGTTAAACAAGAATGTTTGTCTTATGGCAATTTATCAGATGGAATGAAATACGTAGAGTGGGAAAATGAGGTGCCAACTGAAATATTTATGTTTTTTCGTGATTTTGTAAGAAATAACATGATATTATTATCTTAATACCTTATGTTGGAAAAGCTAATTTTCTTTCTCACAAGCTAAGTGGCATGAAAAGCTTATTTTGATACAATGAATGTAGATTATTTGGGCGAAAGTGGGTTGGAACGATTCGGAACGCCGTAGGGATTCAAGGCCAGTACGGAGTTCCGTTAAAGAGAATGTCATAAGACAAATGATAAAGTGAAACATATTGGTGCAGCACTATGAATTACATTTTTATTACATATTTTTATAGGTATATACTATTTACAATGTAAAGAATTAAAATACACAGACACTACTCAACAAGGGTTTTCCACAACTTTTAACCCTCAATGACATTCAATGAAAGTATAGAAGCCTTAGCGCTCATATCAAATAGTATCTTACAAATCTACATTTTCCTTAGGACCTCCAGGACATCCGGATCAATTTGACGTCATAATCATCTCTTCTTTTGTGTGTTGCGCGAGACTAAGCCATGTTATTATGATTCCGTTGTCATGGAGGACTCTACTTATTATCCTCGTCGTCATCATTTCGCATTAATTGAAGGACGGAGGAAATCGCCTTGGAAAGCTAACATGACAAATAATTACATGTGACAATATCAAATACAACCTGCAATATAATAATCATCATAATAATAATAGTTAAACCATCAAGAAGGAGAAAAGGAAAATTGATGTTGACAAGATTTTGTGAGTATTGAATCATTAGACATATTATTATGAGTTCAAAAGATTCGTAGGCTGCGGAAAAAGAAAATGGAGGGAGGGAGGGAGGGAGAGAGAGAGAGAGAGAGAAAATGATAATTAAGCAAGAAGGGTAGAAAGAAAAGAGAGAGAGAAAGGCAAAGACGCTCAAGAGGAATAAAGAAAGGGAAAAAATCTTAGAAGGCAGATTTTTATTTTATTTTCTCGGATCTCTATTCATATGATAATCAGAAGATTTTTGTATTTTGTGATACCATCATAATTTTCATTATTAACAAAAAAAAAATCGTGCATAGCCCGTTTTTCTCCTTTTATATATTTCTAGGATGAGATTATATTATATATGTATATATATACAGAGAGAAAGAGTACACAGCCATATTAAACACACATACATAGGCTAAAATATTATACAATATACACTCTTCTCCCTTCTTCCAAAGACCTAAGAAGGTAACGGCCAGCTATAGTAGGAATAATAATAATAATAATTCTTATACTTAATATACAGCCAAGACATTGGTGTATTAAGTATAAGGGTATTGGGAAATGCCGAAGGTGGCCGTGGCTTCATTAATTAGATTAATAATTAATGTAGGAACCCTTCTTTCAATTCAACGCTCTTTTTTAAATACCTATATAAAATATTGGAGCTGAAGAAGTCTTTCAGAAGATCCTATAAAGTAGAGTTGTAGTGGATATATATATATATATATATATATATATATATTATATATATATATATATATATATATATATATATATATATATATATATATATATATATATACCGGAGCGTCAAAAAGTCCTGCACCATCTTTGATTATAAAAGCATTTATTAACGGAATTGATCAGGATGAAGTCGGACAGGGTAGTTCAGAAAATAAGATTTATTCTCCTTACAATTTTACATATATTTATGAATATGGCCTACTTAAGCCTTGATGACAGCCTCCACGCGGTGCGGAAGGTGCCACGTGTAGCACACGTTGGCCATGTAGCACTGGCTCATGGCACCCACTCCTTATGGACGGAGGCCTTCAGATCCTGACATTGCCATGACCAGATCCACGGTGATGGTCTTCTCGTCCGAGAAGAAGATGACACTATCACGATGATGCTTCATGTAATTCAGAAGACGTCGGCAGCGCTCCAGACGGGCAACTTGTTGTCTTTGGGTGAGAAGTGGCCTCTCCAAACACCTATTGGACTTTCCTCCAGCAGCCTTGACGGCATTGGAGACCGGCGAAATCGGTCATGGTCATCTTGGGGTTGTCCTTAAACGCGGTGTGGGCAGCCTTTGGGGTCAATTTCACCGGTATTTCGCTTCGAGGACGATCCTTGAGGCTTTCCCCATCCTTTAGACGCTTACAGACCCGGTAAACTGTGAGACGGTCGACCCCGAGGATCCTGACGATGTCCGAGGTTCGTGGTGGGTGCGGATCATGACGGCGATCTCGTGCCTTTTGGTCTCCATTTTCGCTTTGGATAGAGCTAGGAAGATGTGCGAGGACTTTTTTGAAAGCTGAGAACAGCTGCTTTTTAAAGAAGTGCACAACCAGATAAAAAAAAGCCACTTAACCTTCGAAAACACAAATAAATAGGTGATTCAAGACTTTTAGTCGCCTCGGTATATATATATATATATATATATATATATATATATATATATATATATATATATAGGGGATTATTCTTATTTACCGTTTTTGTATTCAAAAGTCTAGGATTTTACCTTAGTCTATAGCGATCATCTTGTGAATGTTTGAATGAAATGAAATAACGTTAAGTGTCTTCTCAACGGACCCGAAAGTTATTTAGTAATTTTTCCGCCAGTCTAATTTTAATAATTACTCATCACTTTAGTTTAAAAAGTTGTAAAAAGACATATATGTTGCATATTTTGTGCTGTTGGGGTAACTTGTTTTTTGACACAATGAAATAACAAGAACATCTAAGAAGCCTGTTTTGTATATAGAAGAAAAAAGTTTTGATAAATTTTCGTCTCCATTTTTAATTTATGTTCCTTCTCCTGTATTTTGTCGATAATTATATATAATTAATATGTAAGTAAAGTGAATATTATCGTTTATTATAAATATTTATGTAAGAGGTAAAATCATAAGAAAGTTATAAGGGAAACAATTTCAATATTATTTATTTTCGGTTATTTTACTCCGGCAGTTTTTAATAATAATATTTGTGATCCCTTGAATAAAATTTAATACTTGGTTTGGGACTTTCTAATGGCTAAGTTGAATAAACAGACGAATGCTATAATTGCCCATATATTACCAATAGGGTGATAAATTATATGTTATAGCTCTATATTGCAATTTATAAACATCTGGATGCCATTTTTACGACAGAAAAGTAACGCAATGTTATACTCGTTTTTCAAAAAACAAAATCTCCTACAACTACTATGAACCCTTGGAAAAACGAATATACTTATTCTTCTCTAAGTAGTCGAATGGAAGTATTTATTTTACAAATTAACATAGATTTAAAGGCCCAGAAGTGTAGTGGACTATTTTTTAGAGGTAAATTTTGGATTAAAATCTATATTTTTAAATATCGGCCTCTGATCCGTGCCAATTTGAGAATGCCGATAGTTTGTAAAGTGATTTATAAATCGAGTTATCGAGAAGAATCCTAAATCATAGTAACTACTTTCCTTTATTTATTTTCATTTTCTACTTCATTCTTTATTTCATAGATGGCGCTAGGTGTTGGATTTCATTGTTCTATGTGTTAAATAGCATAATAATATGTATATATTGCGTACATACTTTTAGAGAGAGAGAGAGAGCTCAGGTGTTATCAAGGCTTCATTAGTTCATGTGTTAGCAGAGTTGATGTGGGTACAGCTTATTTCCACACACACACACACACATCAGATTTCCCGGTGATGATAATTAAAGAAACAATGTTAGATGTCACATGGAATTAGGTAGGCAGAAGAAGAAGTAGTAGGGATTATTATTATGATTGTCTGAATGCATGTTCATAGGTGCAGAGAAGTCTTTCGTTCGTTTCCCTCCCTCTTCTAAGACAATAGAGAATTGAAAGTGAGAAATACATCAGTTCTGGGGATCTCATCTTCAAGGAGTTGTTGAATGATGATAATGAAGGAAATAATATAGGAGAAGGAGGCACGTTTAATTAATTAAGACAATCACGAAAAACAGTCTCTCTCTCTCTCTCACTTTAAGGCTGTAACATAGTACAAGATTTCTATGTTATGATGCTTGGATCCAAGTTAGTTTCATATTCTCTCTGTCTCTTTCAAAAGAATCCCTTCAACATCACAATTCGTCCTAATTATGAATAATACTGCCTTGACGCCAAGGAGGGTTCATGTCACTCAAAGAAAAAGTGACATATCCGCGTTGTCTCAATGTTTTTCGGATATACAATCCATTATCTAAAAATACAGTGAAAAATATTGAAAAAACAGATAATTAAAACATTTTTGGAGACTCATTGAAGACAGGGGCATACGTAATCTGGCCAATGCTAAAGGGAGTTTGACTGATTTACTGATTTTCCAAAACGTTGGGAGTTGGGTTTGCAGAAGCATTAGGAAGTTCTATGGAATATACAATAAGATTATCTGTTTCTGAGGTATCAGCAACAGATTCATTTGAATCATTACCCGGATCGAGTTCAAGACTCACAGAGGGTGCTGGAGAGTTATTGTTTACTGACGCCCTCTTCAAAAAATTGTACGGATAAAATGAGACATGGAGGGACGCAAATGTGGCAAAAAAGCTCACTAATGTGCTTCAAAAATATAATTATGAAGATATTTATATCAAGCTTCCTTCAGATATAATAACAAAATTGCCAAATTGAGGACATTTATCAGAATAAAGGCACAGAAGAACAAAATCATCGATTTCAAAAATAAAAATATGCTTTCCTTACGTAATTTGAAAAAATCTATTTTTGAAATATCAAATCAAAAGTTATATACGTTATATTTATATAAATTTAGTGTTTAGTAGATATTAAACTTCTTCCCTTTATCATTTATGTGTAGTATTTTATCAATTCGGATTCCGTATCTCCCTATCTTCAATGAGTCTCGAAAAATGTCTTGAGACCTTCATTTGAAGAATTAGTACAAATTAAAAAAAATATTTTTTATTTTATAAATTTCAAAGAAAAATGTAAGAAGGAGCTCATATAGTATTTAAAAAAATCAATGGTATCACGAAATATGCTTATGATTTGGATTATTTAAATGGGTGCGTTGAGATTATGTCTATTCCTGCCGCTAATTAAGTATTTTTTAAATATAAAATATGTTTTCATGAAAATAAGGTCCTATAATTTTCTACGATCTTTGTTTTATATTAATATTTTTCAAACAAATATTAATAAAAATATGATCTTATTTTGCAACTCTTATCCAAATTTATAAGATAAGAGTATATTAGTGACGTCACAGTCCCCATTCTGTCCTAGCAGGCTGAACTCCTTCTCTTTGATAAATCTTATCTCTATGTATCTTGGTTTAAACATTATAATCCCGTATTCTGTATTTTGCTCTGCATGACACTATTACTTTTAACTGATATACCTATAATCTAAGGGATACTTCTTATTGGACATTAGTCTAATCTGATGATTAGTTTGTTTGTACACAAGCAAAATCAATCATTTCAGTTCATGGACTAAGTTTATCTTTTAATTCACTTCATATTTTTTCTTAAGACTGGGATTCCTCTTCGACAGAACACTTCATTCATGAAGCCAAGCAATGACGTCATGTCTACTGTGCCTCACTCTTTCCTCTTCCTATATATATATATATATATATATATATATATTCCTTTTCCTACTGTGACAATAAATGAGTCTTCAAGTCATGACCCTCTCACACGTGTCGTTCTTTAATATTCGCTCCTGCCGAGCAACCTATTGGCGATGACGACTCTTGGATATTGATTTACTAATCATATATTCTTATTAAAGGTATCCCAGCACAACACATCCCGGAAAAGGCATGGCTCTGAAGGGCTAAGAATGATAGAAATCTTATCAGATGAAAAAGAGCAATAGACATTTCGATATTTTACTTTAAAATATGATCGATGCTTATTGAATGTCTTTCAAAAAAGAGTTGTCGCTTAAGAAAGAGATTACGCATTTGATATTTGGAAGCCTTATTTCAAGTACATATATTGATTGGGGCACTTAAGATTTTAAACCCTTTGTTCTATGAAAACAAACTGCAAATAAAAAGGACTATATCTATATATCAATTTCTTTATAAATTCTTTTTTTCTTTTGTACTGACAATAAATATTAATTATTTGTCTTACAAAAATTAATAATATTCCTAAATATAAAAGCAAACCATTATTATTTTTTATTTATTAAAAATTATAGGCATAAGCTAAAGAGTTATTGAGACATTGTGAGTCAGCTTTTCTAGCCGTTATATAACTAACAAATTAAAAGTTGTTATTTGTTTAAAAATATTACTTATTCGATCCCAACTTAAAATCAAAGACCATAAATTAGTTCGTGTTCTAGGACTCCATCACCTAAAAAGGAACAAGTTTATACCATTATGGGCCTAATTTACATATTTATCGAAAAGGCATTCCTTAGCTCAAATTATATACACAAATAGCATATAACATATAAAGTAAAGCTACTTTATGAATGAGATAAAAGGAAATTTGTATTATAAGAAGAATTTTTATTTAACAGCTAACTTAAGAAATAAAAGTGCATATCAGTCAAATACTGAACATAATATTATTTTATGTAGTTGGAATAAAACTGTTAAAAGTCCATATTAAAAAAATATAATATTATCTTGTCAATAGATGTAAACATTATTTAAAAAATATATATAGAACTAAGGTTATGTATTGTAAAACTAAAATACTTATTATTCAAAAGATTATAATACTTAATTATATATATTTTATGTATATGTCACTTCTTTTCCGAAATAATGCCTACACACCGTTTCTTCGTCGCACAAATAGCCTATAATAAAATAAAGTCCATTTCAGTAGCAGGTTGTTATTTAGCATTGCCCTAATATATAGGTATATTTAATTTCTTAGGGGTTTATTGACTCAACCGAATACATAAGGATATAAAAAAACTGAGGGCAATTAATCCATCCAACCTACGAAGAAAAAAGAAACAATTTACACATCTCAAAATGTGTTGTATATGTATATTTAACCCCTCTCTAACCACTAAGTATGCTTATACGTATTGTTGAATACACATAGTGTCTTAATTTTATGCATTGGTATAGTGGAACGAAGACGTCCTCTGTAATTTGAGTGTTTCTCTTTTAATCTAAATTAATGTCTGTGGAGGTAATGGGAGGGAGAAGAGGCTTAGAGCAAGCACTATCATTACAGGGTAAGAAATAAATTACACGTTTTGTGCTCGTTGAAAATAGTGGTCATAAGAAACTCAAAGGGAATTGAATTCGTTCAAAAACAAGGGAAACGTAATAAAGAAACAGAAAACAACACATATATATGTGTTTTAGATGCTCCATGCTGTATGTGTGCGCATAATGGGTAAAAGAAAAATGTTGTATTTTTTGTATTATGGGCTATTATTATCATTAGAAGAGGGGGGGAGTGTGGACACGTGGATCTAACAACAGCGGGGCCCATCATTTTTGAATGAGGAGAGGGTAGTGAATGCCTACGGCCCTATTGAGAACTATTTACATAATGGAATATGTACATTTCGCTTATGTTAATAAGGATTTTTTCGGGAGGAATATAGACTTACTCTTCAAATGGCATCGGTTCCAAGATATATCTATATAGTCATATCACAGAAGCCTATAGCTAACACTTTGTCCAACTGAGGCAGATCATTGAATATTAGCCTAATAAATATTACTATTGAGGCATAAGTGGTTCGATATTTTTTAAGAAAGGAATATAAATAAATATATATATATATATACCAAAAGCTGTCGTTCGTTGTTAATTTTAAATTGAATCGTTTCTTCATTCATTGATAATTTTAAATTGAATCGTTCGCCATTCTGAAAAAAAATTGATGACGTTTTTTTCAGAAAGGAAATTTTTCCCATGAAAAAGAAAAATCTTTGGTTTTTTGGCGCCAAAAATTGAACAAAAGGATTTTTTGTCGTTCGTGAACGACTACAATTGAATATATATATATATATATGAAAACGACCGGGTATCCGGCCCGGTCCGGTGTACGGCAGTTTTTAAGCTGCCACATCAATCTTAGCGCCCCCTTACAAAGAACATATAATGAATACTTAAAAGTGGGATTATGTGATCCATTTTTACATGATTTCCTACTACATGGAAATGGTAAAACAATATTTTTATCTTTTTAGACTGTAGGGGGTAGATTTGGGTCTAAAATGTGGTGAATAAATATAATTTATAATATTGGCGTGAGGAGACTATACAGACGAGGGGAAATGGGACTTCTATAATTACGACGGGAGGAGAATCAGTAAAATGGAAGAGCAAGAACGTATGCCCATTTTGACTTTACTATGGGCTATCATAATTTTGGTCATAAGAATAATTTGTCATTATCTTTGTAACTGCTATCTACATATAAATGAGATTTTTTTTGCAAAAAAATAATCTTAGAATTACTTTAGATTTCTTGAGTCCTGCTAATCATACTAATTGGGTATATTGTTTTCAAACATCTATTGGTGGATGTAGAACACCTCAAGTGTAACAATATGCCTTTTGTTATTTTAGGTTTGACCAGCCACAAAATTATATCTTTAACTCCAATGTATAGATAAGATGCCACTGAAATTTAATTTGTGGGGAATAAATTGATCAAACAAAAACGATAAAGGTATATTGATTTACATACGAATAAGCAATTTGAAAGCTCAAACTAAATTAATCGCGTACCGATTTTTGGGTGAAGACGAACAGAGAGATGAACAGTAAACTTTAAAAAAATAGTGGTCAAGAATAACCGATAAGTATGAAAAAAATAAACTTTTAATAATGCAATGATAAACGACATTTCTTACAATTTAGCTATAAATTATATGCTTTTGAACGATTAGTGATGAGCGATAGCGATACTTGACCCCAGCAACAGCTATTGTATATCTCTCATGTTATCGTTCACTGAAATATACTGTACAATACGACCATATAGGGACTTAACTCAAACATACAAACAATCCAACACACCTAATCACCTATACTGAACATTTGATTAAAAAGACAACATTAATTCCTTTAGCCACGTCCTAGGGCAATATATGAACACATAAACAAGTTCATAGAAACACTCTATTCACCCATTCACAAAGAGAGTGAGAGAAGGAAGAAAAAGTAGAGTTGAGTTAAAATAATCTATCAAGACACACATGAATGGAGAATCATTAAACGTGATCGTTTTTTCCCTCTCTTGTGTATGCAGTTGTTTTGCTCTGATTTGTTTGTTGTTTAGAGTAAGAAAAAAAGAAGAAGGAAGAAAAAAAACTTAGGAGCAGACATTAATAAAAACTACAACAACAAACAAACACACAACATTGGATTGCTAAAAAAATAACACAAAAACAGGTAAGAAGAAAAACATAATCTTGCGGAAAATTGATTGACTTATTTATTTTGGTTAATGTAAATCAATATAAAAAATTGTCAAATCCCATGAGAACACGCGTTTTTTCTTTCCCTCGCGGTATGATGCGGTGTTTTTTGGCTTCATAACGAGGTTATATACTATATATATATATATATATATATATATATATATATATATGTATAAGTAGTAGCATAAGTGAGTTTCTTGGCGCTCATTCATCAAACAACTCCCTCTCTCACTTCAAAAAACATATATAAGTATTTTGAGTTTCTACAAGAATCTCAATTGATATTGATTTATATGAAGATGTTATGTAAGTACATGTATAGAATGTTTTTTTCTTCAAAGGGGTGTGTGAGGATTGTTGTGGATGCATGCACACTGCATTTCTTAATTATGTCTAATGATGAGTGATGTTCTTTATAATGTCATATGTCTTGTTGAAAATGTTCATTTTTCAAGATATGCTTCAAGACTCAAGAGGAAATTTGGTTTTGGCTTCAATCTATGAAACGAACAGACCTTAGATATGTCAATATCAAACAATATAATAATTTCTAGGTATTCATTTTATTCGCCATGCTTAATGTTTCAGCTATTAGCAAAAATTAATATAAAAAATAATTGTTAATATATATATATATACATATATATATATATATATATTTTGTTTTTGATTTTGAGAAGGATTTATAGAATTGCTTTTAGTAGAAAAATGTAAATATATAAATCAACATATTCATGTCGTCAATTTATTATTTAATAGCTGTGTTTTAGTGTGCTTTACTGTTATACTATATATGTGTTTCAAGAATTTGAAATGAACATATCAAAAAAAAATAATTCTTTGTTTTAAAAATGAAATATTTTCATTAATTTATAAAGTCTTGCCAAATTTCGTCATTTGTGTCTTCAGATTTTTTGCAAAATATATATTTGTCCTTCAAAAAGTATGAACTAATAATAAAATATTAATATTTAACTTCTCTTTACTCAATTATCATATTCCTTTAGGCTCTTTCGTCTTCACAAAAGCCTTAAAGGAAAGTGACACATGTTTTTTTCCTTTGGTCCAACATATGAGTGACCCCAAAATAACTTTTTGGCTCACCAGATGGAGCTAATATAAATAAATACTAATAAGTCTTAGGAATAGAAAAAGGAAGAAATGACAATAAGGACCCATTGACGTCTTTATAAGGGACTATTTTTAATATAAAACATAACATGATATCAATGGGATTTTTCCTAGTATTTTTAACTTTACTATTCCCACGAATATATATATTATTTCACCAAACACTTCAAGTCGTTATAAAACATCAAAAAGTTCTTAGAGTAGAGTGCGTCTTTATTGTCATTTGAATATCATGCTACATTATTGGGTCCTTGACTACTATCTACCTCCCTATAACCGATCTTCTATTTATAACGAAAAGAAAAATATTTTCTTAAAAAAACCCGAATCAAACCATCTTATGAAATCATTTATAGTAGTTAACAAACTCTTTTCGTATTTTTCTTCCTCAACCATGTAATGTACGACTAACGCTTTAGAAGTAATTATACAATGTATTATGATTGGACATATTCCACATTATCAACCCTTTAGACCGGTTGAAAATAGGTTCATGACGTCATTTATTGGCTGGCGACATCTAGCGTTAGAAAAATAACCACTGTACTTTAGGTCAGCAACTTTTTTCACTACATTTTCGTCGATGCGCTACTTTCCTTTAATGCTTTAATTGTCTCACTTGACACTGTATCTTCATTCTCTTATCGCCTAATTAAGGCGTAGCAAAGCAATCTTTGTCTCCTGTCATATTTAAAGTCTCTTAATTGCAAATTACATTATTATCATTATCAGACGAAGAGGCATTCTCTGGAGAAACACGTTCAGCCTACGTGAGGATCAACAACCACTGAGGTTAATCCTTTTCACTCTCTGATTTCATTAGGGCAGAAGTACTAAATATATTATTAAAGGTTTGTAGGCGAAGGTCATGTAGCAGCGGCTTTTCTTTCGACTGAGATCCCGATTAGCATCGGAAGCCTAGAAATATAAACATGAATAAGTAAATAAAATTGGAGATGAAAGAATAATTATATATCAAGAGAGGGGGGGGGGGAACCAATTTGTTGATGGCACTTAGATAGACGGAGAAATAAACAAAAATATATAATGACCTTGAGTCGGATTGGATTCATCATTTTCACGGATGAGGAGTTCTGTTCGTCTTCGTATTACTTTGCTACTGAGGCTAATGCTGCAACGTCTGAAGATATATTATCATAAAGGATGATGGTGCTACGAGGGAATTGTAATGATAATGGGGGGTTTCGCGCCCTTTTTTCAAAAGGAAAGGTAAAATTAAAGCAGTCTGTGTATATTGTTTTTGTATATAGTCATATTTCACTAAAGTTGTCTATCTTTATACCATTTGTTTTATAATATACTATGTCCATGACGTCAGAAAGCCTTTTTCTTTATCATGTGAGATAAATAAGATTGAGGAATCGAATATTTCCCGCGCGTACTGTCACTCTTCTTTTATTAACGGTCAGTCTTTTAAAAGTTTTAAAGGGCTCTACAATTTTATGTATACTCGGGGATTACATAACTTTTATGTCCTATTTTGCTAACCCAAAGAAAATATCAAATAAATATCATAATATATTTTTAAAACACTGAGGTTCACCTTACTGGCAATTGCATTTATATTGTAACGTCAAAATGACGTTAGTATTGCTAAGTCATATGGCTTGTGAGCGAGATGTAGTCATTCAGTCTCTTCGTAGAATATTTATTTACGAACTATCCCTTACCAGGATAAACCTTAAAGCTACTATTGAAGGAGTTCCAATTAGAAAACAGTTCCTTGAGCAAAGGTCTGGAACGTCATAATTCCGAAATTGCAGTATGCTTCTAGTGTCAAATATACAGCAGGAGTAACATAGTATTTACTTTATATTTTGATTGTAATCAAAATATAACTTCCAAATTAAGTAAGGAACATTTCATTAACATATATCAATATTTATGGTCAACTAGTACTGAAATACATACAGATTTGTACATAAATGTAGGGTTTACATAATGGTATATTATATAATTATTCTGACGTCATAAACAACTCATATCGACCTTGTCTTCCGGCTTGCGAGCAAGGAGTCATTCAGTCTCTTCGTTAAATATTTAAGTAAATTATGATCTGGATTCATTTTAGCATTGACATTGAAGAAATATATATATATATATATATATATATATATATATATATATATATATATGAACTCAGTTTGTTATATATGAAAAAACTTTAGGAATAAATTATCTCGAAAGAGTTTAAACTTTTATTTTAAACTATCCAAAACGTAACATGGCACAAAGTCCACATTCTTTTACAATTTTATCAAAGACATTGTGGCATTGCTGTGTTCCTCTTGCTAGCTTTAATTTTCAAAAAAGCGGTAAATAAAGGGGTACTCGAATTCGAAGAAGAAAACAACAACTATATTAAATTATGTTTTCCCTCCCTATAACATCATTCCGACATAATATTAATTAAAAGCAACACAGTATTCATAGGTCATATCCTATTTTTTTGCCTTCATCAACTGCTAAAATGATTTATATATTCCTAAAACATTAAAAGCTTGATTTATGAGCTTCCTTTCTGAATTGAAGAAGACCTCTGGGCGTGGCAAAAAAATATATCATCATTTCACGAATAAATATTATCATTACTTTATATTATATTATTTATATATTATAACGGCAAATAAAGGGAACTCTCTCTCTACATGGACACTAAATTACTTTACAAAGCCTCTGCTGACATCTTATTTTGCTATGTTGGAATGCAATGAACTCATCAATTCTCTCACTCACTCACTCACTCTCCATTCATTCATTCATGAAATCAAAATTAGAATCAGATAATATTATTTTTGGAATTCCAATGTTTAACACATTGTGGCATGGTCAATAGTGAGAGAAGAAGAAAAAAAAACATCAATAAATAATGTATATATATATATATTAAAATCTCTGATTCCATTAGGCATGTATAAAAAACTAAGAGTGCCCCAGTGGTGTGTGGGAAAGTATTTTAAGTATCCACTTAAAGGTCGTTTCGGCTTGGACCCCTGGAAAGCATCGCTCCTTTGAGGGTTCAAACATCAGGAGGGAAGGAGGCACGGAATGGATTTCTTTTTAAGATTTAAGAAAGAAAATGACATAATCATTGACACTTCAATCTGCTAGTTTATAAAACAGCTTTACCCGCATTAGAACGACTTTACTTGTATTTTTGTGGGGCTTTGGATAAGCCAAAATGATGAAACTTTGTTATATATTTTTTGTTATTGATTTTTGTATGGTTTCTTTTGAATTGTCGTTGTTCTAGCTCAAAGTTTTGTGCTATAAATTCTATACATGTTTTGTTTTAACGCATTTACTTAAAATTTTATATAACTGAAATAATTGATAAATAAAATCAATGAAAAAATGAAAGAGCCTGAAAGATATTAGGATTTTATATATTTGTGATTATGTCAAATATCATATTTATTACCCTGAATGAATCCATATTATATGGTATAATTGCATTAAATGGAATTTTATTGTTCCTTATCATATATTTATAATGAGTTATATCCTCCTAGGCCATATTTTCCTGGTCCATTCCTTTCAATTATCATTTTGTCACAATGTTTTAAGGCTTTTTTTAAATAGTTCAGGACGATAATTCTTCAATATATATATATATATATATATATATATATATATATATATATATATATATATATATATATATATATATATATATATATATACACGTTGGTAAGATCAAATCCGACAGGTTTTCAGGACATCCTTTAACAAGGATGACGTCATCCGATCCGCGCAGCTGATTTTTTAGCAGACAGCCAACATATGAGAGATCATTTCAGTTGCATGTTATCATCGTCATGGCCGCATATGGAAATCTACAGCCTGTTATCTGGAATGAGCAAGAACGCAGGTGTGCCGTTATCCAGATTCTTTGTATAAAGGCAAAACCAACAGTAACACCCAAGTCTCTGAGCTGCTCGGGATCGACAGAAGAAGGGTTGCTGAGCTCAAGCAGCAGCTGAAGGATACCAGGGACCCTCGTGCTGTCGTCGCCAGGGCTTTCAAGCCATCCAGCTGCGCTCGCAAGGCCAGGACCCCCGACTTCACCAGGAGGGTGTCAGACATCTTCGAGCACGACCCTAGCACGTCCATCAGGGATGTCGCCAAGGAGCTGGACGTTTCTCACGTAACTTTGTTGGCCTTTGTGAATGAGGATTTGCTTTGTCACAGCTAAAAATCATGGTTGGCCAGCTGTTGACGCAGAAGAACAAGAACATAGCCCCCTAGCTCCCCCGATTTGAATCCTATGGACTATTTTTCTGGGCTACCTTGAGCGACACACCAACCGACTCATAACACCAAAGCCGCCCTGATCAACTCCATAATGAAGCAGGCCAGGCAGTTGGACAGGGCTCTGGTGGCCAAGGCCTGCTCCTCCTTCCGCGCCAGGATCCATCGCGCCATCTGTACCAGCATTTTAATGTCTAAATAATAAAATCAAACAGAAATTATTAAATTTTATGCGTATTTTATGTTGAGAAAGAAAAACGGCCGGATTTGATCTTACCACCCCTGCATATATATATATATATATAAACATCCCAAAATCATTAATCTAAGCTAACCTAAATATAAGTACTTTTCTGTTCCTTTTTTAATACCTTGTATTCGTATATTTAACCATGATAAAACAAACCAACAGACATATTATATACAACTCCTTCGAGGCCAGGGAAGCAAAGCAAGCAAGGGCATCATCATCAGCCTTGCCTTAACCATAACCCGTGAAGGTCAAGTAATCCACGGTATGTACATATGGATATGTTTAGAAGAGTGAAGAGAGAGAAGAGAAAAAACTCCTTGTCATGGTGGACCTACCTTGGATCTCTTCATTATTTGTAATACGTTTTAAACAATCGTGAGAATGTAGTAGTATTAGTAGTAGTTGGTTTGTATTTAATGAATAGTTTAAAAAATCATAGTTGTCTTAGAGCGTGTATTTATTATCATAATTATAAAAAAATGATGAAGTTATTTTTGGCGTTTTTATAAATGAATATATGAATATAAGAATAAATATAAAAAACATCATCATCTTATGGAATTGAATTCTTCTTAATTAAGATGTTTGTGAGTACAAATATATGATGTATCTGAGAGAGAGAGAGAGTGATTTTTTTTCTTCATTTCTATCTTGATCTTTAACGTCTCACGACTTACAGATGATAATAATATGTAGTAATAAATAGAGTCATCCTAGATATACCTACAGCAGGGTCATAATTTGTTTTGCTGGGATCTCCTTATGTAGGCATGGGGCAACTGCCTCAAAAGGACTGCATATAGGAGTCATCATCTCAAGGGCTTGGGGACCCCTGATATGCATATCTAAATATTTATCCAATTGAGCTGAGGATTCGAATATATGATTTTTAAATATAAGAGTTGTAAAGGGTATATATATATATATATATATATATATATATATATATACAGTCATTCTTATTTATACCGGCCACTTGCCGCTAACGGCTAACCCAAACGTTTCCCCACAAAAAAATTAAGTATTTCTCACATTATGAGTATAGCTGTCATCTGTCGTCTTTAGTGGCACCTTTTTCTGGCTCCCAAAGAAAGGGTCAACTGTTATTAGATATGTGAGCACATAAATTGATATTCTAGTCTTCAAATACCCTTTATTTTGTAGATGGTATATAAAAATATATACCACATATTCTTACTTGTACATCAAATAAAATTTGAATTTATGATAAAATATCTAATAAACGTCATTACTATAAAAGTATCATATGAGTTGATCATTAGATTATTCATTAGTTTTTTCACAATTTGTAATATTTATTGGACTTTGAAGGTACAAAACTTGATGACGTTCACGGGGCTTGTCTTTGAACCTCACGCTCTTGGATGGGATATTTTTGTAACGCACTTTAGTAACTTTATTAAAATAAAGTGATATACTTATATTTTTTCTAGTAGTGGATGAATATTTTTACGCTTGCGTTGACTCTGTCACGGTTTCACCTGTGATTGTTGAAATCTTAAAAGTTTTTAATACAAATATCCTATCCTATAATCTTAATTGGCGTTAAGGTATGGAGTGGTTACCGATACACTGACATTAGAATATAAATTTGGAAATACCTTGTCGGAAAGGATTTGCTTTCTTTGTTGAGAGAATCCTTAGAGTGGTAAACATTTGTAAATAATTGAGTGCCTAATATCTTGGATTTTTTTTCAGTAATTAATAAATAAATTTAGTAAAAGTAAAGTTACCAACTCAGGAAAAGGACTTTTTATCAAAGTTTGTTTACGGCGGTCCAAATACAACTGAGATAAGTCTTTAATATCAAAATAAAGATTTTATGTATAAGTCGCAGCATTGATGGAGATCCAGACGAGTCGTTGACTCTCCTGGAAGAGATCACCATCGCATTCTTTCCTAGGAGTGACTCCGATCGTGATATTTATCAGAAAAATCAACAACTCTGCTAGAAGAGATCAGGAGTGTGTGTAATCCTTTATTTGATTTAAATAATCAGCTATTTGCTGGTCCGTTTTAGCTATAATAATATAAATATAAAAAAAATATATAAAAAAAAATCATTCCTGTGTATAAACACATACACATATATATATAAACATTAAAACACGTATAAAATTAAAAATACTAAAATAAATAAATCCCCCTAAATTGGGGGTACTGCGGCCAATGGTCCTGGCTACGTCCCTTGCCGCAGCTAGTGTCCTGGCCGACCTCAGGGACTCAAAATTGTTCCACACAGACACTGCGTGGGACGCAAATGTGTCTGTGCCGCCCCTTAATGGACACGCCACCGAAGTCGTAGACCTCGTCGGTCTCTTTGGGTTGGGAAGACGAGATCGCCAATGGGGTTTCTGGCACCACATCCCCCATCGTTGGAGTGGAAGCACTTCCAGGTCTCTACTGCCACAGCCATGACGGTTATCTCGTTGAGGGAGGGAATTTCTCCTAAGGAGATCCTCGATCCGAATGTGGTCCCGTCTCCTGCAACCGGCGATGCTCCTTGCCACGTCATTGATGGCGACCTGGACGGCCCTGTGTGCGGCATCCGGCTCTTTATTTATGTGTTATATTTTATAGGAGTGATGACGACTTAAATATGGGAAGCCTATGATGAGTTATTCCAACTATTTTTCTCAGGTCTGATTTCTTCTCAGCTGAATATCATGTTATTAGTATAGAGGTGGGTGATATAGATACAATGTAGAACATTGCTTTAAACACAAAGATGAAATCATTTCCACCAAAATATAGAATAGAAGTCGCAAATGAAAAAAATAGTCTATACAAAATCGTCAAATATTATCTCCATATTTAAGTGGCAATCTCTCCTAGAAGAGCTAAGGATTGTAATCTCTACCAGGAGAGTAAAATATTCTACTGGATCTCCATCTCGGCTGCGACATATACAAATTTCGAACGACAAAAGTGAATCTCCTGACTTTTCAGATATTTTTAAAGCCTTTATGAAACCTATAAATATTAATGACCCATTTGTTGTATACATAGAGATGTACAAAAAACCAAATCTATGTATTTTTTAGTATATCTAAAAACTCTAAATATATTTCAAGATATTCACTTCATTAAAATAATTCATGAAGCTTAACAAATCACACTTTTGTGTTTGTGTGCAAAAAAAACGGCAGAACATGTAAAACAATGCCCTGACCACCATGGAGAAAAAGAAAAAAAACATTCATACATATTAGCGCTTCAATTTAAGTAATTAACTCAATGTTTGTGTGTGAGTGTTTATTTTTGCAGACAATATGAGCAAACAGATAAAACAAATCGGGGTTAAGTGGAGGCATCCATTAAAAATATATTTTTGAGAGCCATTGACGGGGCCCTTGAGGGAGAGAAAGAAAGATAAATAGAGAGAGAGAGACAGAAAGAGAGAGAGACAGAGACTGAGAGAGACAGAGAGAGGGACAGAGAGAGAGAGAGAAACACACATATAGAGAGATAAACAAATAGAGAGAGTAATCAAGTATGGAGTACCTTTTTAGGCACATAGAAGATGGTTATCACAGACACGTTTTGATTTGTAATATGCTTAGGCTATGGTTTGACTGAGGTTTTCTTCTTGAGGTTATTATTTTATTTTTACACCATGTGTGGTCCCTTTTTTTTATGTTATTATTATATTTATTTTGAACATGAAAATATAAATACAAACCTTTGTTAGACTTCTCTCTCCGAGTGAATGCTTGTGGGAATTCATATTTAAGATAAGATGAAGGAGAAATGGACTTATTTTTGTCTGAACATCCTGATGAATATCTGTGAATATTATTATTTTTGTTATTATTAATATAGGTTGATGGAATAACAAGTCAATCAGTGAGGGGGTGAGTAAAATATGTATTTATCATAAAATGCAGGCACAATACTTGGCTCATGGCATCTGATGGACGGCAGGCATTGCTCTTTGTGATATATATATATATATAGTTCATAATGCAAGATTACAAATGGGACCTTTTTCTAGAACGTGATTGGTTGAAAAAAGGGGAGTAAATGATAAAAAGGAGGTGGCATTTTGAAATAATGTATGGCTTCTTTTGGGGCTGTTGAAGTGTGAACACAGCTCAGAGATAAGAATACTGTCCTTAAAAACACTAAATATCTCTCCTTTATGGGTCTTATCCATGCCATATACGAATCCTTGATGTGACTCCGCCAATATCACTTATGAATATTAATTCAATGAAATAACTCAGAGAAATATCGCTTGTTAATATTGCGTCATCATATCTGTCGACAAATGGCTCATCACTCTAACAATAAAACATATAGAAAGAAAGAAAATGGAGTCGCCAACAAAAATAATATATGTTTATTGGTAAGTTTGCGAGAAATACTTAAATGATTCATGATTATATAAGAAAAGTGAGCTACGAAACCATAAAACTTCCACAATACATAAATTAAAATTCGATATTTAAATTTGCACTACCAACTTATTATTAACTAACACATAAACTACCAATATTTGTTGTTCGACATATTAATTTTTAAATATGCTTTGAATAAACCTAACGTTGTACTCTTCATTATTTTCAGGGTGATGATATATATATACATATATTGATTATTCAATTCCATTGCATAAATATACATAACGACATACGGAATATCTGTCTCTCCTTCACACTCGCCGTAGATGAATTCACGAGGAGTCACAAAAAGTAACTATTGACCTTAGAACAACGACAAAAAATAACTAGGCACGTGCACTGACGTCATCACTCCCCACAGACTGGGTGTCCTATCCCTATCCTATAAATCTGAGTGATGACGTTAGGCCTTACATTCCCTGCCTTCAACACATCTGACACCACATTAAATAAATATATGGGCAATTAATATTTCAAGCAATAAATGACTCACAAATTAAAACGGCCCTAATGTAATTCCCCCCTTTCTGATGGTCATACCATGGATGGTCCATAAACAAACATAGGAAACTAATCTACGTAATTATCTTACAAAAAATCCTGAAGAACCTCATTTTTAGAGCCCTCCTATTACTATATAATTATATTATCGCAAAACCAGATGTAGTACTCTCAAATGAACAATAACAATAACGCCTCTTTTGTACTCTATTATTATCAGCTATTATTACTGCCTTCAATTTTAGCCCATTAATTTATATCCTTTTGTTCCACTTCGGCCGTATTTAACCAAGCAGTAGCAAATGCTTAGGAGTATCAGCAGCAGCAGCTCCCACCTGCTCACTTCCATCCTTCTTTTTATATATTTAGAGAGATATATATATTCTCTATGTGTATATTGTGCACGATTCCATGACATATGCTCAAAACCTTATTATGAAAAAAGACAATTGCTCACAAGTCTTTTTGAGATTATTAAGAGCAACAGAGGATGTGAGAAGCTTTGTCTATATGGCTACATGATTATCAAGGTAATTTTTTAGATTATTGTAACTGGAAAGAGGTGGGAGGTCACTCACTAGCATAGATCCTCTGGTTGCAGCAAGGGATGCCTGACTACTCCTATGTTATTCCAATGTTCCATTAATAGCGAGAACAGTTTTTCAATAAACTATAATTTTAGAGAAAAATGCCAATAAATCACTTATGTGTTAAATATTAGCATTAAAGATGAAATCTATAAAAATGTGAGTAAAAAATTAAGGGTGCGAGCACTTGTCTTGTGAGAATGCGTCTGCGCATCCCTCTACATAACAATCCTCCTTCAAATAATGACTGTCATCGACTTTTTAATACGGTAAGTATATTCATGCTCTCACTTATCAAATGACTTCATGGATCCTTGATTCTCTTCATGCGAATGGAGCGAAGCATTCATTGTATGTACATTACTCCTTGTGTATCTATTCACAGCCTCTATGGATGGACGATGACGTGATACTGAGTGAGTGCTGTTAAATTGAAGGCTTCCAAAGGAAGAAGACACTTAGAGGGATCTTCTTAAAGGGATCAAAGACTTACTTCTGGTATACATTTTGTATTTAGTTAATTAAATTACAGTATTTTGACGATCCTTTATAAGAATAGAGTTACTCCAATTCAATTCCCAGTCAGGCCCTTGAATTTGCTTTGAAATTTATTTTCTGCCTAACAATTATCGACATATGTGTTCTTACTAGATATTGGACATATGTTTTGTATTTTTGATTCATTCGCCATCTATTTCATTAGGAACCCAAATAGTTACCTATTAAGTTAAAGATTCTTTATGATATTTTGTTTGATTTTAGGGAAGATAGTTTTATATTATATATTGATAAACAAAATATAACCGACATGTCTGCAAAACGACTATTTTACAAATTTATTTAGTTATTATCAGTTAATAATGGAGGACATCCATTCTTGTATTATAACTATAAATCGAAGTAAATGGAAACAAAGAAACACCTGTTTTTAACCAATATCAAGAAATATCCAATGATTTCATGGCTTTTGAACAAATGAATTGAATTCAAAGTAGATTTTTATATTGTTAATTAACTAGAATTAGTAAGTGCAATTAACTGTTTTAGTGGATCTGTACTATATACGGTAGACTTCTGCTACCGTTGCAAATAATTTTGTTGAAAAAGCCCTAACGATTATCTTTTTTCATTTGATCTGTAGCGGTGGGGTAAAAAATAAGCTCCAATCATTTAAAGAATCTTAGCCATTTTTACAAACTAATTGAATGTTTAAAATTTTAATAACTATTATATGGTTAAAGGCTGGGCAATTATTTTACTGAATGGGTCGCAGAATTCCCAGATTTGTTAATTTTTTTTAAATTTAATTCTTATAGTGTTATATTTTTGGAGGCATAACTATTATAGAATAAGATATAAAAACTTCAAATATTTTAATAATGAACTACTATAATTTAATTTATTTCTCGTTAACGTAAATAGTATAATATAAATATGTAAAAACGCTTTCATTTTATAAATAATTCTTGTTCTTGTTATCCATACCTTCTTCAATCGGCAGATTCGTGAAATGATCCCATACCAATACCAGTATAATTATATGGGACAGACTGACAATAAAAAACTAAAGAGGGAATTATATTTAATGCATTTCAATAAGCAATGAGATCATGAGATCACGGGACAGTCGCGAAATAGAAGTCAATGATCTATAAAGGGACCTTCAAAGCTAAAATAACTCATGAGGTGCATGGCTACCTTAATCCTCCCAAGGGGTTCCATAGGCTATGGAACTCTTATGTAGAATGGTGTCTATAACGTTTTTCCTATATGAATATTATGATCTAAATAATAACACAAAATACACTACAATATAAGAAAAAGTAGGAAACTCTTTTTTGTTTCATTAGATGATACATACATACTGATTGACACACACATGGACAAACTGAGGCCCGTATATATATACATATATATATATATATATATCAGGAAACGACTGTGACACCTTTTTCGCCGGGACCCGGGCCGGGACTTAAATTTTTCAAGCCGGCCGGGCCAAAACTGGGACAAAACCGGGCCAGGACATAATATATATTTTCGTTCCTTCGACATTCTAAAGTCGAGAATTTCCAAAAAAAGTGACGATGTTTTTTTAGAAAAGAATCTCCACAAAAGTGATGACGTTTTTGAAAAGAATTTCCAAAAAAAATGATGACGTTTAAAAAAAAGAATAAACAAAAAGTTTCTGAAGTGATGATTTTTGAAATTTTAAATGACAAACGAAACATAGAAAAAAAATATTGATGTCCTGGCCCGCTGTATACAAAACCGGGACACCGGGCCGGGCCAGGACGCTCAAAAACAGCCAGGACCCGGACCGGGCCGGGTACCCGGTCGTTTCCTGATATATATATATATATTTATTTATATGTAAATATATATATATTTGTATATATATATATAGAGTGCCAAAGCAATAATATAGCAACATCCAACGGACTAACGGGGCCTTAATTAAAAGTTGAGGGAAAATCGAAAATTTAAGTGAGAATGATATATGTATATATATACACACACACATATATATATATAGCGCGGTATGATGATGACATCAATGGACAGTAGGGTTGTTCTTATTTTTCAAATGTTTGAAATGTTAGCAACATTGTGGATTTTCTGTTACTTGGTGATAAAAGAAGACGACATACAAAGTTTGAACAAAATCGGTCAACATTACGGGGTGGCTCAACGAGGTCAAAGTTTTGAAAATTTAGTAAAAGTATAGAAAGAAAAAGAAAAAAGAGAAACGAGAGAAGTGAGGCAAAATACTCTCTCGCTTCTCTTTTTTTCTTTTTCTTTCTATCCAGGTAACACTGGTTACCAAGAGTAATTGTATATTCTCATATCAAAGGATCAATTTTTTTTGGGAGAGTACGTGCAAAAATGTATTTGCTTATTTCTCTTAAAGTATAGCGATTTTTAGAACACCAAACATATCAAATGAAAGCTTGGTACACCAGCTTTAATATTTTGGTATACTAAATCATGTCAATTTAATAAGTAGAGAGTTATATGTACAAAAAAACATATTTCGCGTACAAAATGACGCATATAATGGATTATAAATGCGTCAGAGACAAAGTAAAATTTTGAGAGGATACCTTGACGCAAATCTAAAAAACACATTATTTTTTTTTTTCATAATCGATTTCTTATAGGTCAATACAGGCTCTGAATCATTTGATGTAAACTCAGATTGTACTGAATTCTGAATTGATAGAATGCAACCAAGGTCATTTTTGGATTTATCATCCAAAGGTTTACTAAACTTAAAAATACTATTTTACTCTGAAGCGAACAAGTCATCTTCTACAGGCGAGTGAAGTTAATTGATACAAAAAAGCTATGAAATATGCTAACATTACACACTCCATTTTTTCTTTGTTTTTACAGAAAACTTTGTTTTATTAAAAAACATCAAACATACGTCTGGTAGTAAATTAGATTTCCTTTAAATTAATAATTATTATTGAAGTCTGTAACGCCCACCATTTTCAAGAAATTTGCAAAAACTATATTTTTACTAAATTTTCAAAACTTTGACCTCGTTGAGCGACCTCGTAATGTTGACCGATTTTGTTCAAACTTTTGTATGTCGTCTTCTTTTATCACCACGAAACAGAAAATCCACAATGTTGCTAACATTTCAAACATTTGAAAAATATGAACAGCCCTAATGGACAGTCGTAAGAATGTGGGCCTTCAGAGATAAAATAATGCCTATGAGGTCCATGCTTCTGAGCACAGGAGGCTCTTTGTTTCTCTTTCGACACTGGATAGATCTATTCCCATTGCTCTATATATAATCTATGGACGTAATATTTAATATAAATAATAATAACATGAATGTAATGATGAATTCTCCCTTCTCATCCTACTATAATCTTCCATCCATTCACCTTTTTATTCGTTTTAATTCCTTACATACACATTGAAGAAAAAAAAACATTCTCGTATTGAATATTATCTTAGGGGCAACAGAAATGGTACAGTCGTGAATATATACATTAAGAGAGAGAGAGAGAGAAAAAAATCTGGGGGGAAATTCCGCGGATAATTGTAAAGAAGTATTTACTTTTTTTACTGAATGCTATCTACCAAGACCACAAGGGACGAAGGTAAGTCCGATGACAATGGTCTATGAACTTTATATATAATAAATCCATTTCGTAGAGGGCATACTGTATGAGGCATTGGGGATTTAAAGTGGCATTCATTACTCATCAAACTGCAGTTTCAATCCTTTTTAAATGCCTTCTTTTTACATTCATTCCAAGCATGAGCCGCATAATGCATTTGTGTATTATAAAGGGTATATTAAGATTCTTTGTTTATGAATAAGGTTATTATCTTGGTAAAAAAAATATAGAATGAATGTAAATTTTTTCCTCAAAATAATCCATGGATTCGTCATCCAAGAAATTCCAGGTTCCAATGCACGCTATCAGTGAAAAACTTTATGAAGTCCTCGGTGTAGGTTCATTTTTTAAATGGGTCTTTTATTTAAAAATCATACATAACATAATATATATACAATAATAAATAAAAAGAGCAAGAGGGGTTGTGATAATAAAATCATAAGTAGACATTTTAGTTTAAAATTAATCCTCTTAAGCAAGACCCATCACATCATTAAAATATCTATATTATATTAGGTAGAATTGAGAAACACGAAAAAGAGAAACAAATTTTGTAAATAGTATATAAGAACATCTTTTATTGTACGGCTCCATCGATGATGATGTCATTTGAAGTCATCTTATATCTTCTTCTAACAATGAGTCTCAAACAAGAATTAAATGACAGGACCGCTGAGGAAAAACTTTGACGATATCCGCGGTTAGGTCCCATAACGTATCGAGATTTGTTTTTTAATTGTATCAGTTGACATGACATTTAGGAATCCTTTGTATTCCCACTTTGAGTTTTTCTATTCCCACTATAAATATTAATTGAATAAAGGAACTGCTCATACTTAGGGAAATTATGAATGTTTATTTTGTTGCTTTATATCTGTCGAAAAATAGATCATCATCACTCTGACTATCGGACATTGAAAGAAAGGAAAACAATCTTATCAATATATATATATACATATATATATATCTTCTCTAATTGCGTCGTTAGATATCCTTACCGAAGCTAAAGCGTTAAAATAAAGTAGCGCATGCTAGGAAAAAGTAAACAAAAAAAATTGGCCAAAATTTTAGTTCTTTTCTTTAACGTTATATGTCGCTAGTCCATGAAATTACGTCAAAATCCTATTTAAAACCGGTTTAAAGGGATTAAGTTAGATGATTTGAAATACAAAAACTCACAAACACTTTTTTCAAGATAAATAACGTCTCCAAATATTATCTAATAAAAGGACTTTGTTATTATTTCAAAGAGCTCTAGCATCAAAGCGCCCCTTACGGACTAAAGAATAACTAATTTTTTGGCCAATTCCTTTTGGGAAAAAGGAAGAATTTTATGTTATCCATGCGCTACTTTACTTTAACGCTTTAACCGAAGCAATATACAGTTTTCTATTTAGCGCAAGTCTATATTTTTAGTTTATGACTAAAAAAATGTGAATGTGTCCACAAGAAAGAAAATCAAATTACAAACACTCATTCACCCTTCTCCTCTAAGTACTTGTCCTGTTTCTATACTGTTCTGTACATAATAGTTATAATAATATTAATGATGTCTGAGAAGTGAGAAAAAACAACAACAACAACTCTGTATTCCCTTGAAGGTGAAATGGACTGTCGTCGTCATCAGTTAAACACACACACACAACACTATCAAGCAAGTTTTTTTGAGTGTGAGCTTAAGCTAAAACAATTAAATGCGAAATGAAAGACGGGAGTAAAAAAAATAATTGTATTTCCATTGTCAAGAAAAAAAGGGGGGGGGGATGTCAAAGAAATTCATCAATCTGGTTAAACAGAGTAAGAGGAACATCCTCCCCTGAACTCTAGGTATATACACATACAATCAAGGGATACTAAGGACTGTATGGGTTTGTCAATAAATGATTTTCTCCAGAAACATTGGCGCAAAAGTGGGTTTAAGTGATAAAACTTCATGGAGATTGTAGAGTGCCGAAGCAACCAATGGTAGTCCTAGATTAATTATTATTTGTTAGTTCTCCATTTTTGGGAGAAAGACAGTGACAGAAAGAACTAAAAAATAAGTGAGTTTATATATCTTTTTTTCCTCATGAAGTGCGATGACGTCATATCAATCTCCTTATTTCATTATTAAAAATATTAAATCGCACTTTTTTCAAAAAATATATTTCTACTAATTCCATATTGGCACTAATAATTACGAATCAAAGCCTTTCATAATGAAGAATAGTGAATAATAAATGTATTATTTGTTTTACATATGAAATATTATTATGAGGTAAATTAATTGGGTTTCTCCATTTCCTGTGCCTCTGTGTACGTGCAGAATTTCTTGAGTCTCGCTCAGAGCAGCGTTGAGCTTTTTCAGTTTGAATTTTCATATCCATTAAAATTCCATGGGCTCTTGGGATCAAGGAGGTAGTTTAATTAAGAATTAATGGCATTATTATAAAAACCAATATAACTGAATGACAACTATAACACGGCTGTATACCTCAAAGACACTAACTTATTATCTTTTTATGGATCCTTTGAGTGTGTCTTTATATATAAAGTGAATGTTGATTCATTTCTCTATATTCTGATATTTTTGAGGCTTGAGTCCGGGTTCAAATCCCGAGAGGTGAAGCTCAGTTTTGGTCAGCCTCATTGATATGATCCGAGGTTCGATAGATTAATCTACACGCTAAATTGCCTATCTAGTCGGATGCAATTCTACCAAATAGACAGCAAAAATAGAACCTTTTATACAGTAAATTTGAACTATAATGCTCATTTATGTTTTTACACAACTGTTAAAAAGAGTTTTATTTATTTACTTATTTTTTATTTAGAGTATTTTTAAATTACACTGTATGATGTTGCAAATATGAAATAAAAACTTGGACCGAAAAAACCCCTTTTATAGCTAATGGATCACAAGGGATGGTAGAAGAGGTCTTTTTCATCTTCCTGGGTCATCTTCATATAATTTACAGAGATAAGTAGAATCAAAGAGAGAGAGAATGAAGCTTCTGTGAAGACGATAATGATAAATGAGAGAAGATTCTCGGGGATACTTGGTGATGATGCGGAGTTCTCTCTCTCTCACACACATAGACACACACACACAATCAAAGGTGAGAACCAGGGCTCCTACACCTGACTGCTGCCCTCCCAAATTGAATGAATCATCACTTTTAATAACAGTTTACCTATCTTCTACTACTGCTACTACAACATCCATGACTACCTTCCATTACTAATGATCTTTTGGACGCTTGCTTTTCGGTAGAAGAAAAAAATCCCCTTATTAATTGATTCTAGATGGACAAGAGCTCTAGGGTTGAGGTTCTCATGTGTACAGCCATGATTAAATGATGGAGGGCTTTAATTAATGTATCCCCCCTCCCGGTTCCATTAGAGAGGTTGAGTGTTTTAGATATATGATCGGGCAGAGGGCGCTTTATTTTGGCGGGAAGAGATACTTAGTTTAAAATGCCTTTTACTTATCATTTAATAATAGTAATGAACGTACAGAGGGCGCTTTATTTTGGTGGTAAGAGAGACTTGGTTCAGATGGTTTTGTACTTATTATTAAATAATAATAACAGTAATAATGAACGTAAAGAGGGCGCTTTATTTTGGTGGGAAGAGAGACTTAGTTGAAATGGTCTTTTACTTATTATTTAATAATAGTAATGAACGTACAGAGGGCGCTTTATTTTGGTGGGAAGAGAGACTTAGTTTAAATTATCTATTACTTTTAATAATAATAATAGATTTGGTCTTTTTAAACTTGATTGATTGAAATAAAAGGAACGTGAAGTATGAAAAACAATTGGTATTGCAAAATATGCTGTATCTTATCTCACAACTGTTGCAGTGCAAACATCAAATTAGAGATAATAAAGTGATCCATTTAAAAAATTATGTGTCTTTATGAATGGATTTTAATCCATAATATTTATTGATATAACTGTCATTATTTTCAATATATTAAAACAACTACTCCAACTTAGGGAAAGAAAACGTGTTTATTTTGTTTCTACATTCATGACGGTATATAGATCATCGATTTGACGATGGGCCGAATAAATATAATGAAATTGTGTTGGCTCTTGATATCATAATGTTAATAAGTTTACTAAGATTACCAGGAAAGTATTCTTATGTACTATTGTTATAAGAGGGATTGTTTATATTTTAGTTGCAAATTAAGTGTTAAGGGAACGTTACGGGGCTAGAGCCAAATGCATAAGATTATCTACTGAATGGAGAGAATGTGAGGCTTTTTTCTTGACCATCCATCTGTTTGGCAGGAGAGTATTTGTACAAATTTGATGTTCATTGAAGTTAATAATACTTGTGTGTAAATTGGAATATCTGGTAGTTTATATAGTTTTTTTTACATTCTTCCAAGTATATTTTATGTTACCGGGATTTTATAGAATTTAATATTAAAATAAGCAAAGGACAACAATTGCATGTTGTGCAAAAATCATTCGTCAACCTGCCAATTTAAATAAAATAGCATTCTAGCTTCGCCTTGTCAAATCTTGAGTAGCTTTGAATGACCTATCATCGTATCTGTTTTATTTTCATATGCTGTTATATAACAATATAATTTTTAAATTTTATGACATTATCTAATCACTGTGCTCTTCATTCTCTGATAGCCTTACCAGTCAATGCATGAAGTAAAAACATTTAACGAGTGTTTACAATATTCTGTACTTCTAATTTATTATATAGAATAGTTAAACAATTCACAGGGATATATTTTTTATTGCATGAATTGTCATGATATATATATAATTGCAATTTCCTATTAGATACAATAATCAGTGGGTACAAAATGGACCACCCATGAAGTATCATCGAATATTTTTTTGATGCAATTCAATAGGATCTTAAAATATCGCCTACAAACCAAGTATTTTTGTTTGATCATTAGACCCCTTGGTCTTAAACTTTTTCGATGCATTCTAATATTATAGACTGATACTGAAGAGCACTTTTATAACTTCTGAACTGAATATAAATCGAAAATTAAGAGCAAAATGTAATGAATCAGCGAATACGCTCGTCATATCAAATATAGATCTATTTCCATTTTAAAATGTTGCATATTATGCAACTACTTGTTATTATTGCTAAAGAGCTGTAACACGTCTTCAAATAACTCCTAAAATCCCATTTTATAAAGACTCCTCGATGAGCTGCATTTCCCTTGTAGCAAATTGGTTTTCTATCATCTTAGGTAAATATTAAGGAAAAATAATGTACACAGCCTAATGGCTCGATTTCTTAGCTTTCATTGTTTAAAATTGAATGTCTAAATATAAATAGATACAAACAATAAAGCTATACCTGAGCAAACTTTAAAAACAAAATTAAATATGTTTTGACAGAGACACATAACTGAGTTGTTATTTTGAATATGAAGGATATTATATGATATATATTTCAAATTATGAATAAACTAAAATACTATTCTTTTATGTAACAACATATATACATAGTTTTTAATATAAGTTTAAATAAAGGGAGCTCGATAGCCGTGCGTGTTAAGGCGTGTTCAACTCTCAATGTTGGGGGCGCAGGTTCGAATCCCGAGAGGGGATGGTCATTTTTGGTCTACCTCATTGATAAGATCCTAGGTTCGATAGACTAATTATAATGCTATAATGCTTATTTATATCCAATCGGATGCAATTCTATCGAACCATATAGGCAAAAAAAAAAAAAAAAAAAAGTTTAAATATACAAAAACTAAATTGCTCCAAATTTCCCCTTCCAAACAACAACAAAAACAAAGATGCAGTGAGAATGTCGTATAGGAATATCAGTGGATCAATGAAAGGCATGCACTATACATTTTCCATGTGTGTTCCTCGCCGTGTGTCTTCTTCCCATCTGGGAACCTGTGCAAGCATATTTCAACAACTTTGTTATCATCAGCAGATACGTCGTCGTCGTCATTCTATCTCTGGCCCATGGAATGCTCCTATCGTTGAGTGAACAAATCCGTAACATTATATACCTACCCCACATTCTTTTTCAATGTGCAGTCATGCAGACCCTTAGTTAGAAGAGAGAAAATAATATGCATCTCATTATGTCTCATGATGCTACTACAACGATGATGTACATACATACCTGGAAGCAAGCTAGCTAGCTAGCACAACTAACAATATATACCTTTTCCTTCTTTATACAGACACAAACATAGCAAAACGTATTGCCTTGTTTGTCTACCGTTTTTAAAATGTGGATATTTCCCTAATCTCATTATTATCATTATATCAACTAGTTACTAGATAGGCCACACCTCACCGGATCATAATTTGGTATGTGACGGCAGAAGAAACAATTTTTGTTGTTACCAAAAAAGTTAATTTTAAAACATTTAAATGCTGCATCATAAATATTTATTAAAAAAATATTATTGTAAAAATACAAAATATCTATATAGTTCTTTGCTTTTGTTCCTGGTGTATTTTTAAAAAAAATATATAATGCAGTAATGTAATTTTGTAAAAATTGGCTGTTGTGAATTGGATATATATATTTTTTAAGAAAGAAGTCTTTTAAGTAGATAGGCTATCTCCTATCTGACTTTTTATTAATAAACAAAACAAACTGACGTTAAAAAAGTAAATAAAACAAAGTTTGTAAAAAAATATTTAGAAAAGCAAATTATATATTATAATTATAGGTTGTACTACACAAATGTTATCTTAATAAATCTCAATTACTCGAATGTTTATAATAAGCAATTCCGATAATTTATTTCTAAATCAATATACGAGAATATAAACTAAGCAAGCAGATAAGAGACTAAAATGAAATATAAAATATAAATGTTCTAATGATAGAAATAGGATGTGTAGCTGTTGAATCCGCTTGTTTAAGGAGTCAGCGGATTATGTTATGTTCAGTCGATTTAAAAAAGATTAATCAAATTATTAAAGCATTCTAGGACCCTTGTTAAGACCACTTATATCCAAGTTCTTTTAATGATTGAGAAATACATTTTTTCATGACGTCATCTCGTGACCGTTCGAAGTCTTTTAGATACCTTTATAAATACAGTGGATACATTCGAAATTCCATACATTCAATTGTTCGTTTAAATCAGTCTTTTTTGTCCCAAACATCCTAGGCTACTGCAAAGAAAAAACAATTATTGTAAACTACCGTCCTTTACAAAAACTAAAGCTGATAAAAAACCGCCATTTTGTGACGTCAGGGATATAATAGATTGTCGAAGATATTTGAAGTAATTGAATACCTCAAAGAGTTTGTACGTCGTGTTTTAGTTTCAGTTAATGAATGTAGCTATACTCTTCATTATATATTTAGTAAGCCTTGTTATTGTGGGATATTTTGAAGAGATTTGACTGTGTTTTATATTAAAATAAGATTTATCTACCCATAGTATACCTGAACGACATTAAGAAATATTATATATGCCTTTATATTGATGTATCTTTCCCCCTTAATAATGTTTTAGTCTCGCCAGAGAAGGGAGGAAGAGGGGCAAAAATAGTAAATACGTTTCTACTTATTTATATTTTTCATTATATCCATTCAATCAATGTGAAAAAAACCACCTGTCAATAAATGGAGGGAGGGAGAGAGGTGCAAGTTGTTTGATTCCCACTTTTTCTCCCTTACTACTAACTGATTTCCACATACCATCGACAGCTTTGCAATCCCTGCATTTTCCGCTTAGAAAAAATATTAAAGATCTTAAGTGGCACTACAATAAATAGAACCGGTTGCATCACAACCAAATCAGTGACGTCATGCTTGATGATAATTATTTTTTTACTTATTGTGTTCAATAGATTGTCAGTATTCGTGTGGAGATGAATAAGTATACTAGCCTGTAGAATGAGTCTATTGATCCTAGGTTCAATTGAATTCGCGGTTAAAAAAAGAAAGCGCTTCTTGGAGAGCCAACTCATAAAGAATAATCACTTTCATTGTCAATTTAAATCTTACTCTAGGGTTGACCCCTACCAGTAAATACCAGATTAAGTTCTGGTGTGGTGGGGCTAATTTAGGAGTAAAAGAAACACATTATTTTAAGGTATTGCCATTATAAAATTTTACAATATGAACAAGAGATACGCCATGATCAAATACCTAAGTTGAGTCATAAATAATAAATTTACTTAAGATTTATTTATTTTGTACTATTTTATGTGCATTTAATTTGATAGACCGTTTGTGTATTACCAAAGATATTTGCATTGCACATATTACAACATTACTAACAGTAGAATATTATCCTCTCATGTTTCTTCCGCCAAGTGGGACTAGACGGTGACGAACTTTACTTTGTATGAATAGTAGACCCTCCACGCAGCGATTGTAGATTGCCTCATAACGATTTGTTGGACTCTATATTTGAGTACAATCCATTATTATATCTATAATAAAATAATCATAAATGTAGTTCATGTTTTATTCAGTAAAGTATATTTTGCAGGCCTTTGATTTTTTGAAAATGCTCGTCATATGAAACAAAATACTCTAATTGTATTTATAATTTGTGTAATAATGTTTTAATTTTCAACTGAAATATGTATATATATATATATATGAATTGCAAATATGCTCTATATGCCATTTTCAACTCATTTATTTACTTTTTTGAGTGTGCAAGTATATAAACAATATAGGTCTCTATACGCAATTGAGAGTCGTCATTAAATAATTCATGCCCCTTTTGACTCGAATCTCTTTAAAAGTGTCTCTTTCTTGCCTCTCGTTGTCTGCCTCAGTGGGCTTGAAGCATTAATGAAAAATAACAATAAAAATATATTACATTTCCCTTTATTATTCTGGGTCCCTACGTGATACTTGCAAACGGTAGCCTAAGCCAAGTGTTATTTTTATTATTATACTAATAATAACAATAATAATATTATTCCTCTATACAATTTTTAGTCTGTTGTTGTGCCTAACTGCTTTTATGATTATTATTATGACCATTATTTAGGGGAGAAGGACAAAAGAGACTAGCCACGCGACTCAAAGGCCGGATACGGCCAAATGTTAGAAAAAAGGAGAGGTTAAAACGAAAGGAGTCGTAAGAAAATAAGGCTATTTAAATCACGAATGGAAGTAAAGTTCATGCGAATAAATACCGACAAGTATGTTTCATTGAGGGAGGCCAAAGTCCATTAGAGGTTATGAGGTCTTCAGTCAAATGAAACATACAGCATGGGCGCCCGGTTCTTCTCCTGTAAATTTGTCCGATGACGTCACATCGTCACCTGCCATAGCCTCCTTCTTGAGAATGACTTAGTATGGGCCAAATAGGATATAAAGGGGCAAGAATTTAGATTAATCCATAGACTCATGATTTTTTTATGCAAATATGTCTTTCATTAAAATTAGTATCACCTGTAAGCTAATTATATTCAATTGCTTTCATTGCATTGACATATAAAAATAAGTCTAGCCTTGTTTTTCCCGCTTCAAACAAACCCCTCATACATCTTCTAATTGTAGCGTTGCAAAAATATTTATTTATTTTATTAATCTATGAAGGACTGGATAGTAGTTAAGAAATGAGAAAAATAGTAAAATGTACATATGCCGTAATAATCTTTTATGCCTTATGTGGTTAAAAAAATTGAACGCTGAATTGATTGAAGTCAAAAGCTTTTGGTTTTCCAAGAGTTTTTTTTTTTAACCAGTTCGTTTATTATGTAAATAAATAAAAAATGAGACATTTACATAAAACCCAAAGCAAATGCGTTATAAAAACATAAATAAACATTATAGTTTAAATTTTTGCTCTGGGGAGGAACACAAACAATAAAATATTATATAAATTAAAAAACAATACAAATCATCTTTTAAAATCATTTTGCAATCAATTACAGAACTATTAAATATTTTAAAACTCTAAACAAAAATGTTAAAAATAAAACATAGAAATTCAGAAGGCTATATATTAGCATAATTTTTTGAAATAATTTTTATCAGTTTTTGATGTTGGAGGGAGAGACTTGGGAAGTATTTAATGATTCTTCCGGCAGGCGTCCACGTTGCTCTTTCTTCCAGCGAGGGGATTTTCAAAGATAAAGCTGCATATCTTGCTGCTGCCGACAAAAATATGTTCCTCAGCTCGAAGGGATGCAGGGGTTCGTTGAAGGACAGCTTTTGACATATCAGGGCCTTTGAGTTTAAAATACTAAAGGTTAGTGCCTTAGACTCCGGTGATTTCCAAGAGTTCTGTATTTAGAGGATGATAATATTGACTCTATTTACAAAATTCACATATTTCCCCTACGCGGAAAGAAGAGGACTCTGAAGAGCATTTGACAAACCTTTTCCTATTATATTAATGACCTATGATAATATTAATTAATACGAAGAGTACATCTTTTAATAACACATGGAAGATAGCGTTTCAAAACATATATTTACATGCAAAACAATACATTCCCCCAAGGAATATATTATATAGATAACGTCCTCATAGTTGGAGCGAAATTTAATTGAAAGATATTTACAGTATTCTTGTAATGTAATTTATTTTACATGAGACTCAATTTTTACCAGAAGAATACGGATAAAAGAGGCTAATATACCTATATAGGAAACAACAAATAAAATGCACAAATGATTGCGTCAAATATATATTCCCAGCCAATAAAATAAAACAATGAGGGTCAGAGGAGGCGTCAATTAATGCCATAAGCCACTTTGAAAGCATATTTATTTACAATAGACTCCCTCACGTTCTTTTACAAGTGTTTACTACGAATAAAGGGAGAAGAAGCGTCATCACAAAGCGTACAAAAGATATTCATATACTTTGCATCGGACATTTAAAGGATGCAATGGCGTCCAGATGACATGGTTTAGGAAAAAACGTCCTAAGAAAAAGAGATATAAAAAGGAAAATAATCGGAAATATCCGTCAAATCACATGAGTAATAAATATTTGAAAGGAAAAATACACCCAAATTTTTTGGGTTTTAAATGTAAACAGTTTGTGTTATTTTTGTTGCAATACTTAATTTTTATAAGAAATATTTGAATATTTGAGTGTGTTACTCCACTCAAGTAGTTGTCCAAACATATATTCAGACCGTTTTTCTCTAAATTACCATTTTTTCATAGTACTTTTTTCTATGAAATGTTTTCGCCGACCGTTTTTTCATAACAGGAGTTGCTAAATAATTTTAATGTCTTGTAGGAATGATATTAGGTAAATGGTCATGAACACGGTCATTTTTATCTTACCATCACCTCCAACGCCACAAAACCATATGGTTTGTTTATCTTCACATGAATAAAAAAAGAGATTTCCTTCTTAAAAAGATGCAAGAATACTATACATACACACACAAAAAATGTGGACTAATCGTTTTCGTATAAGGGGGATTAATCGGTTAGGACTTCTTCACCAGAAGGGACAGCAAGAAGGCATGGGTAAAAAGAAGAAGAAAAAAACATGTTGGAGCTCGAAGGAATGAGAAAGAGGATTTTAATCCGTCTTCCCTCTGGAAGACGTATAATATATATACATATAATCTAACAATAATCTTCTCTAATTATTTTCTTAAGTTCAGCTCTCCGCACGGAATCATACGCTACACGGTTTTGAATAACGATTACATCAAACAAGGAAGCTAGAACCTAGCCTTATGATTATGACTATAAGATGAAATACTATGTTTGTACAAAAAAAATCAACAATATATTTATAATATAAACTAACCATTAAGTTAGAAACTAAATTACAATTAATTGTATATAGATATAAAAATAGAGAGCTTTAAAGATATACCTACATGAGTTTGTCAGCTGTCGAGGAAGGAGGCCCAAAATAAACAAATCTTCTTTATCTAAGGATAACAAATGGTCATGATTGGTGGAAAGAAAAGAAGATAATAGAGTGAGCAGTTAGTATTATGTAATAAAGAATCACTTCCCTCGTGGTTGTGAAATTTTACCCACAGATTTTCAAATTGTCTCTTTTTATGGACATCGATCTATGTACTAAATGAATTCCTTGAATGAACCCCTCCTTTGTCACCTAAGTTGATAAATAATGCCTTCATAATCACAATAAAAATGAATATTTGCTTCATCATATTGAACTCCAACTGTATGAATAAAATAAATAGTATAATAATTAAAATAATATAATTAATACAATTGAATTACCAACTGAAAAAGGTATATTAATCGACAAGCTTGCAAGAACTGTCTTTTGTTATCCCTATATAACCATCCTGGAAATAGTAAGCTAGGATCAAAAAGCAGAAATCACACAACCTTTCATATATGTGGAAAAAGTATTGATGGGTTTATTCCGGGCCGACCTTGATACTTAAACAATTCTCATAATATTACTCTGTTGTTGAATAAGTTTTTTCTATAGCTGTGATTAAATGCAGGACTCAAAGCCCCGGCATTTTTTTCTCTCCCTTTAAAAAAATAAATAAGTCTGCTTGACGGCGACTATGGCGTTATTTAGGCATGCCAGGGGCGCATCGATAGCTTAAGACTAATTGCATGTTCTCTCTATAGCACACACACACTACACATACTTATATTCTATGTACATACTCAGACACACTGAGAATCCTCCGCTAACTAATACACAATTATATGTATATAGTATAAATAGACATTTTCCGCTCCCGAAATAATATTATTTTTTTGTGTGTAAATTGTCCCGACTTATTTTCTTAGTATATATATATTCTTTTTAAATACTCACAAAGGAGTTTTCTATAAGAATCTTGTGTTCTATTTAGTGGTTTTTTAAATGAATGGCGCGAATAGTAATAATAATAACAACATTCCACAACAATTATACTGCTTTGTTTGTGAATGAAAGGTTGTTGGGTTTACAAAAGTGTTTCACACTCCTTTGAATTAGACTGTTGTTTTCTTCACATGGTTTAATTTTTTCCCTTGTCCCTTTAAAGGGAATTTCATAGCTGTAAATACATAGGGGTTGATTAACCAATTACTTATAAATAAACAATAAACAACAACTCCTTTTGTATGGCAATTCTTTCTATAAAGTCTGAATGGAAGTTCCTGCTGGCTGGATTCATTTTTGGGAAGGCTATTTTGCTGTAGAATTGTATTTTTGGTAGATTTCTGTAATTGGCCTTGAATCAAAGGGTTAAGCATTCTTTGATACGACTTTGATTTATTGACATATCTGCGACTCCGTTTATATTTATATATAATTATATTTTTATATATGTGAATGTTCTTCAGGTTTTTTAAGCAAATGAATATAAAGGGAGGATGTTCACACAGGCGAATAGACAATATTTTTGATCAAGATCCTAATATTAATTTAATGACTTGAATTTAAAAAAGTTAAAGTTTAATGTGTTTATAATAAATTATATTATTTACTTAGTCCATCTTAAGTATGGAATACATTTATTTGTCATAAGTAGACTTGCATTCTTGTATTAAATATCCTGTTGAATATGTTGGTACACCCTTAAACAACGCAGTTATACGTTTATTTATGATGAGTAAAGTTATTTCCAAGGGAATCTATGGAACTTTTTGTCATAAAATATTAAAGCAAAATTAAATACACATCGACAGAGCTAATTGTACCATATATAGTATAATTTTTTAATAATAAGTCATTATGGTAAAATAGTATTATTTTATGGTTTTGTTGGCATATAAAACATTTTATTTTTTTGGTGATATCTTTCAAAATACACAAATAATAAGTATTCAATGATTTTGAAACCATTTTCTCCACCTTTTATCCAGAGTTGCGATTAGCATAAAATGATGTACGATCAAATAGTTTGATACTATATTTATTTTGATCACCATCAACAAAATCATAGCATTCAATGACCAAATTCAATTTTTTTAATCTCCTAGTCTAGTGTATTCTTATTTTAATACACTGTATGGATTTTAGCTAATAAATAAACATCTTAACCAAAATCCCTCAATTGATAAGGATTTATTAATGTGGATCATAATGAAAAATGAATGAATCCAATACATAATAACATTGAAAGTATTTATTGGAGTAAATTATTTTGTAATGATTGTAAAAAATATTTTATGACTAACTATATATATATATTTAATAATTAATATATTATTTAAAAAAAATTCGTTTCCAAGAAAGAATGCTAACCATTATGTTGTGATGGTAACCCATAAAAATAATTAAATGCTGTAAGCAATTTAAATTTAAATGAATTTTAAAACATTCATCTACCAAGAAAATCAACATATTATTATTATTATTGAAGGTGTAAACAATGTCTGGTGGATCAATTCAACAAATACTAAATATAATTAACCAAACTATGAGCCTATCTAAACTAAATTATAAAAAGGTTCAGCAACGTTTTGTACGCAAGTAGTAAGCGTTCGTTCAATAAGCAAAGCTTATAGGCTAATGTGATAAGCAGTGCATGCTCTTGGGTTCAATGGACTAAATGACATAACTAACTTGATATATATATATATATATATATATACGTTCGGATGCATAGAACCATATAAGCAAATATATTATGCGCATTAATTTTACTCTGGCTATTTTTCTGCATTGGCAGTATTTACAAGTTATTAGGTATTTTGGGCGTAATTTATGGACTATTGATTCCACTGCTCTACCCCTTCTACTCTATTTGTTTTTAAACAAAGGATTCTAAGCGTGGGAAGAATACGTAGTTAATATTAAATTACCTGAATATAATTAATCATGGGATTCATAGAATTGGACTCTGTGAAAAAAAGCCACGCAACCTTCAAATATTAGTTTTTTTTCTTCAGTAGTACATATTTATATTTATGTATATATGTGGAATTTTTTTATAATGTAAGTCATGCTAGAGTATTTACAATAACATTTATATTTCTTCAAACTCATAGTGTTATGTGAACTATTTTTATTTAAGAAAAAAAATCCATCTTCAAAAAGTTTTCTATTGACCTAAAGTTTTGAGCGTATATCACACAAAATATTAATATAGGTATAAACATTGTGAATATTCAGAAACAAACTTGATGTAAATACAGATTATAGTCCTAAAATATTATATTTTAAATTGATTATGTAACTGTGTTTCTCATGAAATCAGTCAAAAATTATTCCTTCTGAGTTCGAATATATGTTTATATATATATACGTATATATATATATATATATATATATATATATATATATATATATATATATATATATATAATATAACGCCAATCAATAAAAAAATAATGTAGGTATGTACTGTATTTGCCTCAATGTTAAAATCTTCAATTAAAATAATTTTTCTCACGTGTTTTTAAATATATTTTTCACGTCTAATTACGTCTAGTAATGGCCAATTTATTGAGAGATATGTGAAAACAAAATAAACGTATCTTGAGTAGGAGCAATTGCTTTATTATATTAATAAGTAATATTGGAGGAGTCTCATAGAAAATTTTAGAGTGCCGAAGTCATGTTTGGTCGCAAAGAATATCGGGGTTAGTTCTCCATCGTAGGGAGAGGGACAACAACAGAAATTATATAATTGGGAGTGAGACTTTATATTTATATCCTGGAGGATTTGCAAATGACATGGATGAAGTTCCATGAGGAGAAACTTTAGTACTTTTAATGAATAATTTTTTCATACTTTATTGCATTGTGCCGAAATATTTTATATCATTATGTCCTCTCCTTTTTTCTCCCAACCGATCATATTTATAAAAACAACACCCTCTTCCCATCTTTAACTATAATTATAATCCAAACGCTGATTGTTCTTAATACTTTTTTATATAAAAGTTCATTTATAACCTCCTATATCTTGTATTCAGTTAATGATGATAGGGAGTAATAATAAAAAAATAATGGGAGTTATATTAATCTGGTCACTCTCCCCCCCCCTCTTCTTCTTTAACTCTAACACCTTATATCCACCTTAAATCCTCTCTTATACCTATATATTAATCCTTTTTCCAGCGAGCTACCGTTTTCCCCCCTTCTGCTGCGTCATTTCTCAGGTGATATTTTTGACACTCATTTTTCTCTCTCTCTTTCTTTTCCCAGTCTCTATAGATCTGTATATTTATATATATGAGCCGTTAGAGCACCCCCCCCCCCCCCAACAAGCCTTGCTCCTTATGTATGACCATAGGCATTACCTCAATATTACGATAGGTGGAGCCCTCAGTCACAAACATGTAACTCGACATTAGGACAAAATGCTATAAAAATTATAGAACGATGTAAAGTTTAAATAAATAAAAAGAGTTTTAAACAGTCAAGCATATTAATCACTTAAAATCCTTCATATTACCATTTATGAAGTACATGTATAATAAACAAAGTTATAACTATTTCAATCAATGATATTATAATGAATGATCATTTATTGTGAACCTCCAAAACCGTTCAAAAAGCATGGACATTTTGCAATATATTTATTTATCTTCCTCAAATATAGCAGGAGTCCCCTGAATCGATTTGTTTTATCATTTTTAACTTGAGCATTTATTCCGTACAATATATATTTCAAAATATCTGCTAAACTGATTTTTGACATTGAACAACGGAATAGTTTAAGGAAGTGCGCTTGGTAAGTAATGGCTACTTTTAAATCCTAAAAAGAGATCTAATAGTGTATGTATATTTTTCTACTGTGATGTAATAAAGTAGATTTATTGTTTCGACATAGCCTTTCGGTTACTTAACGAAAAGTTGTTAGCCTTTACCAAAATAGACGTTGTCCTCAGAAAACTTTAAAAGATATATTATATTTCCCTCTTTGATTTGTTTTCCTCGTAGACCATCTGCATATATTATATATAAGCTTAATCATATTTCTTTCTTCCTGATAAGATACATAGGATACTATTTCCCTCGTTAGATGGCATGCTCTATCAACCAGGTATTTTAAATCCCCGCGAAAACTCAATTCATCATTTGAAAAAAGCAGTTCAATTAGCATTAAAGGCAATAGTTAAGTCTATTAACATAGACATTTCACAAATTTATAGTATTAACTTCACCAGAAGGCATCATCTGAGAACCAGAACTTTCCCGCACTAGATCAATTCGTCATTGGAAAACATGAGTTTTGTACATATATATCTCAATTACTTTCCTTTTTATGAAAGGCAATCTTCTTATTTGTAGAAGCTTAATCATTCGTTTTATATTGAGTACCTATTTAAATCGTGCCTTCTTTTAATCAGACACACAAGAACCCGCAAAATTTAATCCGTTATTTGAAAAAGTAGCTCAATTAGCATTGGAAGCAGCAGTTAAGATGCCATTTTATACAATGATTTAAGGGCAATCTTAAAATTTATAAAAGTTGAATCATTAGTTCTATATTCCTATTTACCTACTTAAATTATGTCTCTTTTCAATCATGCATTTAAAATCTCAGCAAAATTCAATTCTAGAACATCTCTTAATTATCATTTTACATTGATTTTCCCTATTGCTTAATCCATCTCATAGGATATCATCTAATTTATAAAAGCTATATCATTATTTCCAAATTATTTTCCTCGTTAGATAGCATCTTATGTCAAAGAGCCATTTTGAATTCTCTCGAAATCCATCATTTTTACACAGCATTTACATTGATTTCCTTATTACTCAACTCTCCTTATGGGCAATCTGCTTATTTATAAAAGATAAACCATTAGTTAGGTATTATTTCTCTCGTTAGATGGCGTCCTTGTCATTCATGCATTTAAAATCCCCGCGAAACTCAATCCATTCTTTTTACAAAATAGCTCTTAATACTTTGTTTTCCCTGTCTGCTTAACTCCTATCACCGTCACTGTTTTAATTTATATAAGATAAATCATTATTTTGGTATTATTTACCTCGTTCGATAGATAGCGTCCTCTGTCAACCAGACACTCAAAGTCTCCCGCGAAAACTCAATTCATCATTAAAAAAAGAAAATAGTAATTAAGTAACTCCTTGAAGCGTTTTTTTTCTTCTTCTTCTTTCAAGTAATCATGCCTGGCTTTAACTTCTTCATGTTGCTACTCTACTTGTCACAGCGTGTGGTACAATTATTTTTATTATTGGAGGCAGCTATAAAGTTAGTGATGGCGTGAAACAAATAGATGATCACGAAGTCCCCTCCTAATGAAGTCTCCTAATGAAACAACCGTGAAAGATAAATGAATCTTCTTAAGGTTCCTTGGTTGGCTGGAAGGTAGGTAGCTTTATTAATGTGCGTATAGAATAAAAAGTAATAACATGGCGCTTGTAATGCTGGCAAGAGGGGGGGGGGGTTAATTTCATCGAATTGTTCGTCGCTTGCAGCAGTTGTTTTAATCATTAACCGCCATGACAATAATCATTGAAACACTATGTTGTACAAAATAACAATCTTTATTAACAAAACATGAAGCTTCTGAGAAACGAGGTCGCAATGTTTATATATATATATATATGATCTCCTCAATAAAGTAAGAAAAGGCTATTTTGTCCAGTAATATATACTTTTTTCTTTAAAAATAATTGATTTTTATTATTATATTTACTAACACGTAAATTATACGTAATTTATAAAATCTGTACTATTTTTAAACATATCTATACAGCAATTTCATAAATTGTTTAGTTCTTTATAACGGCTGTTTTATCATTAACCTTCATGAGAATAAACTATAGGAACTGTTTCTAATATTTTAAAATACCCTTTAATAAATAAACACAAAGATACTCATAAAATAATCTAATGAAATAATATTCTTTGTTGTTAAGCTAGTGCTTTTGTAAGGTTAAAATTACAATTCTTGAAATTTATTGTACTGCAAGCCAAAACTAATTAGGGTAACTCTTTCAAAATTTAGATAGATCCTTATAATATTATGAGTATTATCATATCAGTTATAAAAAATAAGTTGATGGACCCTATTTCAAATAAATCTTCTGAGAACAAAGGCGAAAAACGGGCGTTAATTTAAATTAATCCTATATTTCAAATGATTTAATTGTTTTTTTTTTGTATTTATGCTCTAGTGATCAAAAGTTTATGTGTTTATCAAGATCATCGGTTATAAAATCGCTTGTAGATGTTATTTGCATCAATAACTGTCAAAACAATACTCATTGAAGTTAAAGTACTGATATATAAAACCAACTTTTGATATTCATCAAAAATTAACATTCCTATCGACGAAATTTTTATTTGGATGCACATTATATTATCATCATTGATTTGATTATATGAAAGTATCATCAACAATGGCATAGTTTATGTGGCCCGATAACTTATAAATCATTTATAAATATGTTACATTTTTCCCCTATATGGCTCGATATAATATAAATAAGCATTATAGCATTACAATTAGTCTATCGAACCTAGGATACTCTTATCAATGAGGGAAGACCAAAAATGATCATCCCCTCTCGGGATTCAAACCTGCGTCCCCAACATTGAGAGTTGAACATGCTTTAATGCACACGGCTATCGCACTCCTTTTTATATGTTTATAATTTATTATAAATATATATTTCATATTGTAAAGGCGTTATAATTTCAAAATACTTATTATCTTTTATTATTAATCTTTATAAATAAAAATACTATAATTCTATAATATTTTTGATAGATGGACTATTATTTAACGTAGATTTAATACATCTACGGCCCTTCAAAATATAGTCCCACCTCTTTGGTAAATATTGAAATCACTGACTCTAAAACAAATGATATTCTCCTGATTTCCATTTACTCGAGAGTCCTCCAATTTTAAATAAATACTAATTCAACACTTCTCAAAGCCCACATCTCCATAGCACGAAAAACTTAGCTCTTTATTTGTTCCATGAATCAACTTCATAAGACCCTTAAAATCCTGTAATAATATATTTTAGGAACAATAATGATAAAAATAAATAATAAAATTAAATACACAAAAATATCATACATAAAATACAATATACATATAAAACCCTAAGAATCATGTTATATAAATATACATACATATATATGAATAAGTATATTACCGTTAAATTTACTGAATCAATCTATGATCTTTTTTAATGAAGTCGATATGCCCTTTCTTCTCTCGGGAGGTGTCGAACCCCCGCCCTAAACATTGAGAGAAGAAGTACATTTTTTATTTGCTTAACTATAAGTTGAATGATTTAAGAAAAATAAATAATTCATTAAAAATCCTAAATATTTTGCCAAAAAATATGTTTAATTTATAAAACTAATTTATTGCAGCTAGGTCTTTTAGCAGGTAGTCTAATTTTAAACTATAAGGTTTATTTATGTATGATTTTTACACAATTTTCCGCCTTTATTACTTTATATCCTCAGTTACAATTGAAATCAAGACCTTAAGAAAAATATTAATGCCCATCTATACCATTATATATAAGTTATTAATAGAGATATGCAGGGAACCATAACGAATTCAGGGGTTAGCTTTACATATGTGCAGGCATTCTCTAGAGTAATTTTTCTTTTAATGTCTGCTTCTATTATTATAACTATAATTATTATGATTTTTTTTTGCTGCTGGTGTCATATTTTCACCCCATTAGACGGCCATCCTTCTATTCTATCTTAAAGCACTTAGTTATTTCTTCTTTCTCACCACCGCTTTAAAAGCTTTAATGTCTTGAAGGAATTGCAAGAATGTTTTTTCTTCTTTGTCGTCTGCTCCATTTTCGTGAGCATGTTTACATAAAAAGGATTCCCCCTGACTCCATAATGTGAATCCTAGGGAAATATTCCCTAAGGGCCCTATTCTCTCACTAGGTCCTACATATAAAGGGGTGAAGGGAATTGACCCCCTCATCACGGCATATGATTCCTCATTATGAGCTCATTAAGTACTTTTTTTTCAGTAAAGAGGGATCCATCATTTAATTACTCTTTTTCCGCCCTTACTGAGTGCAGGCTCAGGAGCGAATGAGATTCATAGGCAGTCTCGTTGCCTATGAATCTACAGATAAGGAACGTAGTTGTTCAGGCTTTTTGTGTTAAATGCTATATAGTGTCCAGAGCATATTTTAAAAATACTATATCTGACTCTATATTTTTGAGGGTAATTCAAAGTGTTTCTCTATAATTTATATACCTGTCTTGTGATTGTTTAAATTAAGGAGCTGTTAAAATCCAAATGTAATTTCTATGTCTGTACAAATATATATATATATATTTTTTCCTTGCTTGTTTAAAGTTTATTTATCTATATAATATATTTATTTGGATAAATCCTATGTGATTGTTTTATACCTTAATTTAGGTCTTGTAGAAAAAATTGTAATTTATAATATAATTTTCTAAGATGCAAACACTCTAAATGAATGAAGAAATGAAATACTTTTTCGTTTCTGTCGGGTGCAAACGATATAAAAGGATGAAACAACTAATGTAACCAAAAAAACAATTTCAAATCTATACAGATATTAATTCACCAATCTCTGTCCGTCTGTATGTCCGCACGCTATCTCCTCCCACATTTATGGTCAGATTTGAACTTTGAAGGTACCTATGGAATCCTTGGGTCAAGACGGACCTAATAAAACTATTTGCAAAGTGATGGGACCAGAATTGAAGAAAAAATTCAGACCTTGTCTGATTTGAACCCCCTACTTTCCAAGGTAAAGAAGAAAAAAGATAAAGAATAGGAGGAGGAGGAGTTAGAGAAATAGAAAAAAGCATCTCATGTGACTTAAAACATATTCTTTGTACAAAGTCAAACTTTTTATGAGGAATGTTTGTACAAAACAGAAAATTATTATCTCTCTCCTCTCTTATATTCTTTAAGGTCTGTTTCACTCACAAACTAGCTCCAAAACCTACCCATACCCGAAGGGCGAACATATGGGCGCGTAGGCGGCCAAATATGTGAGTATTGATTATTCATATAAATACACTATTTCTATTCAAGTATTTATTCGATGCGATGAGCATGATCAAAACTCTGATAGATGAAGGCATTAAAGAAGCCGGTGTCAAGTATTGCTATGAGATATTTAAATGAAAAGAAAATATTATTTTAATAAGGGGACTTGCCTATCTAGCCATTTATCTCCCCAACGTATGAATGCCTGTCTGTATGCATCTCAGAATGCTCATTTCCGATGCAGGCTTGCCTACATAAATCTCCAGCCTCATGGTTCTGACTACCCCCTTGCACTAGCATGTTTGATCCCTATCTCATTCCTCTCTTCCCCTACACAAACTTAATTCCTGATGAAATATGCATTTTGAATATGATCGATGAGCCTTCCAATCATTTATAATGAGTCTTTGGCTTTTGTCTATGGACAGGGATGAAAGAAGAAAAAAAATTCCCTCAATATAAACAAGCTTTAGACATCATCATTTACTTAGCCGACAACTTTATTTATAAAATAGTTAAAAGACGGAATTTATAGTGAAATATAATTATGCCCATCAAAGTAAAAAAAATGAAATAACAACGGTGGAAAAGTTAATAAAAAGTGGGAAGGCGAAGAACTTTATTCTAAATATATTATTATAAATTAATTATGTTGCTTATATATATGAATAATTGGATGTAGGGTCTCGTAAACCTTACAATAAACATTATTGTATTGGTTGGTAACAAACTATTTACTATTTTTGACGTAATGCCGACTGAATAATGATCTATTTATCGGACAACATAATTTAAAAAATAAATGTCAATTATTTCACTGAACAAGAGGAACTGTATTAGTTTACTAATATTCATAGGTGATAGTGGACAATGATTTATATATTACATAAATTGTCTTTTATGTATATTCAAAAAATAAATGCTATTACGACAACAGCCATGAGGCTGAAGTAATGCTTTATTTCATAACGACAACTGGCTTTTTTACAATTATTCAATCTTTATTATTTTTTCTTTACCCCAATCACGTTCAAAACAAAAGTAACAATCTAATTTCCTTACTTTTTGTTAAAAAAACTCCTTACATATGTATATAAAGTTTATCTATATTTATATCGCTAAAACCGTTTTTAAAACAATGGTTATCCGCTTTATGTTTGTCTGATCGAATAAGGGGTGATGAGGCTATTGTACTTCTGGTCATTCAAAATAACGATAAAGAAACGAAGATAAATCTTTTATGATTGCAAAGGTAATAGATTTTAACTTCTAAGTACATTTTATTATCATTATTATTTTATTTTATAGGTCTTCATTTCATTTGTAACAGAAGATACAGAAAATATAAAGTAAAAAAGGCAGTAGAATTGTGTATAAAAATAATACATAAATAAACATTATAGTTTAAATTAGACTACTACCAGAAGACCTAGCTACAATAAGGACACAACAAAGTGTTTATTTTTATATTTGTGAATAAATTAATGTGTGTTTTAGAATAAAAGCACTGAAATTACAAAATATTTGTCACTGGTCGTAATTTTATATATTACATGATTTCATTAAATAGCATATTTATTTAAAAATCTATATTATTAGGTACTATACATATAAAGTTGTATATAGCTAAAACAGTTTAGTTCACTATTGATTGATTGAATAACCGTATGGACTTATGTCTTGTTGTGCTAAGTGTCAACTGTTCTACTCTAGGAGTATTTTTTGGGTTCACAGTTGTATGTTAATAAATATTATGGCATTCATATATATATTTACTTTTTAGACCTTTACAATGCAAATATAGAACCTAAGGATATTTTTTTGACAAGGGGGCGGCCAATCAAAGGAATATAAAATAATTTCAGATAATAATGCAGACACAAAGCCATGCAACCGTAGTAGTGATCTGTTGTGGGTGATAAACTCAGCTGACATTTATAGTTGCACTTTTTCTATGGGGCTGCCCTTTATTTTTTTTTCTTCTTATTTATTATATAAAATTTTATTGACAAAAATGAAGATTTATAGGCATCAATTAATATGATGAAGATGCCCTTTTCCATAAATCAAGTACATAAATCACCAATTAAAAATAAATGTCCATAAAACTTTATATGCGCTTACATAAATCCTTGTGAGGCAATTGGCTCTTGCCGTTCGCTAAATCAGCCTTTAAAAGAGATCATGACGAGATATATTAGGGTTGGAGGATAATTATGCGATACATGTTGAGTGTTTGAATCGTTGTCGCTTAATATCATGTTGAATCTATACGGTAAGCATTAAGGTTTTGGTTAGAATATAACAATACAATTGTTAAGAATAGGAATTACACAGAAAATTTGAAGAATATTATTTAATATAGACTTTAAAGTTAATCATGTTATTGCAAAAAACAAATGAATAAGTTTATTAAAATTGCAGCATTATTGTACATCAGAGAATATTTTTCCATTGGGTTTTTTAAAATAAAGAACTAAGTGTGTGAATTTCATATTTTTTAAATCAAAAAGTAGTCTAAGATAGATTCAGGGTTTGTATTAAGTTAAGTTACAAAACTAAAAATTCATTTAAATATAATGTGAAATGAAATCGTGCAGAGCAATAAATTCGAATGGTTTCATTAGGGAACCAAGTGAAGTATCAAGGACCTAAGACTTGAGCTTCGTTTGGAAGAAATAAATAATTTAATTTTTTAAATTACAGTGAATGATAATATACTAACTTCTTTAAAATCTTTCAGAATTTCTGTGTTGTTAAAAATATCAAAATCCCACATTTGAACGACCGTTGGTGGGAAAAAAGTAACTCTATTAAGTGATGAATTGTACAACTTTAACTCCCTTTCGCTTTTCTGTTGGTTAACGTTATCAAACGATCCTACCCCAAGCAACTGCTCTTCTGGTGGCAAGTATTTGAGCTATACGATTTTGTAAATAAATATCTTGTACCAATACATGGTAACTCAAATCAATATTGATATCTCTCAAAAGTTCAAAACGAGTAATTGTACTTACGACCTTTTTTATCGTTTATGGCAGGATAATCGATGAGGCAGTAGTCTCTTGAAGTTAATAGACATATTCGATTGATTTATCGTAAGAAATATCTTGATTAACTATCTTTTAAATTTATTCATGAGATATTTGGACTTGAGCTAGAGAGGTCGAAAAGAGTTGTGACTCAAGTAAACAAAATAAAATAAGGCTTGTGGTTAACAAACATACATTGGTATTATATAAATTTAAATGTTCTATATATGTACGTACAAGAAAGTAATGTCCCTGTTTTTTGTATCCTATAAAATAATTTGTTTGTGCAATAAATATAAATTATTTCAAAAACATAGCTTATGTAGCAAATATATATATATTATATATCAGACTTGTTGATTTATCGTTCATTTGTTGTCGTTCGCAAACGATGAACGACAAAGTTTTAGACGAACAACGAACGATAATGAAGATTCCTTATTGGTTGTCGTTCGTTTTTGGCACCAAAAAAAAGACAAAGATTTTTTATTTTCATGGAAAAAAAATCCTATGTAAAAAAGCGTCGTCAATTTTTTGAGAATGACAAACGACAAACCACGAACGATTCAATTTAGAAATAACGATGAATGACGAATGATAAATTTTGGTGAACGACAATCGAACGACAATTTTTTGCAAACGTCAACAAGTTTGATATATATATGTATATTATATATATATATATATATATATATATATATATACACATGTAACTCCAAAATGGAGTTCCTTCCTTCGTATTTTCATATGACACACATAACTCACGCATAGTTAAGCTCTCCTTTTCTTGGCATTAGGCTCAGTATATTTTTGGGGGTAAAAAAAGTGTAAAAATCTATGTCAAAGAGGAAACAGCAACAACAGAATTGAATACAAAGCAAAACCCCTCTTTTTCAAAAGGCAACTCTGAGATTTATTTGAGTTGTCATGATTCTTTAACCAATGGGAAGGCTAGGAGACCCATTACACTTCCAACGTTTGACCATTTCCTCTCTCTAATGATGTGTTTTCCCATTAATACATTTATAAAAGGCATTTTTGAAGAAAAAGAAGAAGAAAACGAAAATAAAGGGAATAATAATAATACTCCTTTTATTTGAACCATTATGGCCTTTAAAAAGAACACCAAGAGGGGGGGGGGGGCTTTCTTATTTTATTTTGGCTCCTGAGTCCTGACCAAGTAGAATAGAAAGATTGACTCAAGGATTGTAAATGATGAGCCCCATAGATAAACAACAAAAAAATAGATACAGATAATGCGGACATTTTAGTTGAACGTGATTGGTTGAAAGAAAGGAGGAGTTAAAAAAAAACCAGTTGACGTTAAGAAATTAAGTATGACTTATAACGTGGTGTGGAAACATCCGCTAAGAGATAAGAATATCAGCATTATAAGCACTAATCGTTCCTTTTCTTGGGTGTTAATCCATATCATTTTAGAATCCTTTTAATAGTACTAAATTTCACGTATTAATATTAGTTATAAAAATTGCTCAACCTTTTGCTAATTTTGTTCCATCATATTTAACAATAAATGAATAATCATTATGCATTTTATATAAAAGAAAGAGGAGTGATTTAGAAACTGAAAAACTCATTTTTATTGATGAGTTTGCCAGAACAACCGTTTGTTATTCCTAATTTTAAGTCAAGATACAGCGAGTTAATCATAGCATCCATTATGATATTGACCTCAGTATCTTCATTGTATCACCTTATTGTCAGTTTACTCCAGGGAATTGCATTTAAATACATCTGTAGAAGCTATAGAGTCAACAAGACAATCAAAGCAATATATGTATACATATATATATATATATAGAGAAAATACTCGTCAATGGGCGTGTTCTTTGAAGAAGGTGGCTAATAAGGATCTGGTTGCGAAATATAGGAGGGGAACCCAAAAAAATATGAGAAAAATAGTTCGCAATTTCTCTCTTCCATGAATAAATGAAAGTGCATAAAGTTTTAGATGTGACTCTGATGAGATACAAGAGACTCAATAAATGAAATATGAAGAAAGACTTTTCTTTTTATATATTATTATTTCCTTTATTTGTCTGCATTTATAAATAGGAACTCCGAATTACTATAATGGTAAAACAGATAAATCCAATTGTGTTGTTTTATCATTACTTTAGATAAATTACTAACCGATTAGTTTTTACTTTGTATATTTTGAAATACATTTTTACAATTCCTTTATGTCCCAAGACCAAACGTAAATGAACTTCTTCAATGGTCTTATATGCTTCATATCAATATATATATGTGGACACCCTTGATCTCTTCTCCAACATTACTCAGCTTAAATGTACATAAACAAATCTCCTTCCCTCTAAGAAGACACAGAAACAAAGATGTCATTGTTTGAGAGACTTTTTAAAATCATATTATTGCTTATTTTAATTTCACTTCCTCAGTTATTATTTTTATCATTCACTTGTTAACAGATTTTTACAACAAAAAATAATAATTATATAATATTATTAATAGATCTATTATCAATAAGATATCTTTTTTTAAATACTGCTTCCGTTGTATAAATGATATTACGATAAATAAATACTATGTAAAAAAAATCTGTTTACTGAAAACGTATATTTTGCGTGGATATTGTGAATGACATTACAATATTGATAGAGAGTATAAGTTTCAACAATTTTGTTATGAAGTGATAAATATCGTTTCATATTCTTAAAGCATTTTTTCTTTTTTATTACTTCTCAAATTATAAAATAATATCGTAATAGTGAATATGCTTCCATTTTCTAACAGTATTATAAAACATGAAATATATGATGCCATATAGCAATACATGTATATACATAGATTTGAACATTCAGATCAATATATAAATTCAAATTTATTCCCGCGCACATTTTGACATTAATTGAATATGAAAGTTAATTGAAAATTTACTTTTATGCACACTTTGGATCTATTATATAATTTTGCTAAACTATAATTTCAATTACATTATGTAATATTGCTTATTTGGATAATATTGCGGTTTAGCATCGTTACAGATATTTAAAATATATTTACTTTGATAAGAAAATACAATTTAAATGTTTAAAGTTCCACAATTTTTTGAAAAAAAAAATAATGTATATACAATTAGATAACGAAAAATTATACTCTAACGATCAATATTGAGAGCGAAGGTTCGGCTCTCGAAAGGGGACGTTCAATTTGGGTCTACCTGATTGATTAGATCCTAGGTTCGATAGACTAATTTACACGCTATAATACTTTTTTGAACTAATAAAAACATAGGTTTTATTCTCTCACGTTACAACTATTACAATAAAACATCATCGAAAATATGTATAAAATAGTACAATTATGTTTAGAATTTCATGTAAAAACACCTTAAAGACACGTCGTTAAAAGATCAAATATAAAAACAAATATTAGCCATCAATAATGAAGAGGTTTTCTTATACACTTCTTATCCGTCAACGGCTAGTGACGTATGGTTGTTGTGTAAAGACTTTAGGCGTCATGAGTGAGAAGTGTTAGTAGTTTTTTCTCAGAGGAGCTGTTGAATTCCCTCGTTGCGAACCCCACAAGTCCAATAACCAAGCGTCCTTCCCGTCTTCTCAGAGCATCCACCATCGACTGAAGCTTGACAAGGCCCCATGAGACAATCCGCTCCCTTATCGATCCTCCACTCGGGCCATATAATGTATCTTTATAATACTTATTTATATCCACACGGATATTGCAATGCTATTGAACCAAATAACATATATTACAATTTGTGGATTATTTATAATAAAAATCGTTGTATTCGAAAGAAAACTCTCCAGTGGATTCATTGCTAGCTAAAACTAAAAAGTTGATTATACATGTATAGAACAGAATAAGAATAAGGCCTCCATTTGAATTATAATCTACATCATGGAAGATATTAGTTAATTATGTGACCTTTTTTCAACTATTTTTGACGCCCTTCATAGAAAGTGACTTAATCCAATTAGGGCTCATATATGATTAAAGGATTAGTAGAGGTTTAAATAGACAGCTAATATGTGTCACATGTGCATGGGTGAGTGCTTGATATTTTTATATCTAAGAAAAAAATATCAAATCACTTTAGAGAAAACAAATTATAAATGATTTAAACTTTTCAATGATAGAATGTTCTCTTAAAGGTGATGTATTAGGTCAAGTGTCTGATAGTTATAAACCACTATTTTAATCATAACTGTAGTATGATATAATCTTATTAAAAAATTAGTAATGGTTCATTTAGTATTTATATTAATTTTTTTTAAATTATAAGCTTCCAACTGTTTCAATGGTATAGCCTTCATGCATGAATATGTTATCTTGAGTTCAACTGAACAGTTGTCTCGAGAGTTTGATTGCACTCCACGTGCTGGCCTATTTTTACAAAAGAAAAACTCTATCTCTATTTTGTTTGTGTTATTAATAACATTGTGATTTTTTTTTGATATTTTAAAACAAAAACAAATCGTTATACAACCTGTTTGTATTTCCCTTAACTCAACAAAATTTATAAAAAGTGAATCAAACACATTTAGTTTAAAGTGGTTTTTACTTAACTACAATATCTAAACAAACAAAAATACATGTAACAACTAAAATAAAGAACATGACCACACAACGGAGTATACTATTATGTGTTACAACATATATGAGAAGTTTACATTGAAAGTAAATAATTTAAATAATATATTTGAGAAGAAAAATCCTTTTTATGGACCTCATAAGTTACATAAAAAGTTACTTGGGTTCTTCTATTATTGAAAAAAAAATGTTTGATATATACTTAGAAAAATATAACTACATTTATCCTAAATATCTCAGTTTAATATATATATATATATATATATATATTAATGAAACTTTCATCGTTACAGTGATACAAAATATTTTTCTTTTTAAGTATGACTATTTTTATTATCATGTCATTACTTATTATTATACCATTCCACTTATACATTGTATCACAAATGTTTCGTTTTCATACGAAAAATATTAAAATTCTCATATAAAATCTAAATAAGAGAAATGTTGATTTATTTGTCCTGCTCTGATAAGGATACGAGCTCCTATCAATCTCTTTCTTCCCATACTTTTTGATGTTGTATATTTGTAATAGCTTGTATTCTACTAGATACCTATTTGGACAAACCATTATAAATTTCTATTTCCTTACGTATTGTAGGAGTATAATTCTTATCCACTCGTATTAGACGTGTTTATGGGATAATAAAGACACATCCTTGAAAACGTGTTTTTAAAAGGTATATGACGTCATCTGAAAAAGCTGTTAGCAATAACAGCAAAAAAAAATTCATAAAATGTATTTACTTCTAAGTTTAGTCTATTTGGTTTGTGTCACCTGTACAATCCAATGATTGATAAATGCACATACCTGGTCCAACAATTTAATTTAAAATCTTGAACTAATAAAAATATAAACAATTTCGCCAAATCAATACTAAAAATTCCAAAATGAAAAAAAGCAAGGGAATACTTTTATTCATGGATGTCTGTATATCCATAAATGTACATTCGTGTTTAGTTATTTGCTTATTAAAGCCTGTCTAAGCTTAAATTTAGTTAATATTGTAAACTATTTATTATTTGTAAAATATCTAAGTTAATAATGGATCTTCTTATAATTTTAATTACTTAAAAGGTTCAGTCCATATTGGCCGAGCGATGCAAGTATTATTTTTAAGTATCTATTTAAATAATTGAAAGTATTACAAGTAATTGTTTTACTTGATTAAAATAGTATATACTAGATACATGTATGATTTGTTAATACAGCTATCATGTAAACATGAGATACTTCCCTTCTCTTGCCTCTACTATACTTGCCTTTATCTACTATAATAAAGAATTTTAATAAATGAAAGTAATGACATTTTAAAGCTCAGAATTTATGTTATTATATTTAAGTACGTATGTCAATTAAGATTTTTTGAATTGATTTTTTTGATGGGAGATAATGCTTTTAATTCAACCCCTAGGATAAAGTTGTAAATTAAAATATTACTTATGTTTTTTCATACATTATCATAAGGATTATTTACATTAGGTTGTACATATATTAATAAAATGAATTAAAAAATTAAACCAGAGGCATATATACACTCGGAGAGTGCAAACCTCCGCCGTCACTGGGTCCTTATGAGCCTTCCGAGGCGGATTTTTCAGACTGGTGCGGCATAGAGGGACGGGGGAGGGTTCCCCTCGACGGAAATTCCGAGAGAAAGACGCTCCCGGCACCCGATTTCACAGCACAGCGACATCTATTGGCAGAGTAGGCTAACTAGAAATACTTATTAGTATTTAGCTCATCTGGCATCTTAATTCTGCATTCAGAGATGCCAAAATTTAATCACTTGTTCCTTTTGCCATTTCCAACAACTCCACAAAGTTTCATCCGAATCTGTTCCGTACTTTTTGAGTTATCCTGGTGACAAACAAACAACAAACAACAAATAAACAAAAACAAACCAACGCCAGTGAAAACAATACCTCCTTCGGAGGTAATAAACATAAGTGTTCAGAATAAATCAATGCTAAAAGAGTCTAGCAAAATGAAGTTTGTGTATGAAGTAGTATAGTCTTACATACTTAAAACAACGACACCTAGTGATTAAATGTAAATATATATTAGTGATGTGTATATATTAGTGCTCATAAACGACAACATAGGGAGATCCATCATAAATCGTTATCTATGTATGGTAAGAGATGCTATATTTATGTGTATATCAGTAAATTCAATATTATTACCTATTCTTATATTATTATTATTGTAGAATAATAGTAATATCTAAAATTGCAACCCTCTGAGGAGATACTTTATTGGTCTCCTTTGATGAGTTGTTTTCTTCTTCTTAGCATAGATTGGAAAGTACCTTAGAGAAAAAATAGTCTAAGTCATAAAATTTATGATATTTTCTTGGAGACCCTCAGAGACGTTCTGGCGTCTTCCTATATCCAAGGGCCATATATATATATATATATATATATATATATATTTTGGTTTTTTCTGGTGCTATACATTAATATATTAAAACTTTGGTGTTTATAAATAAGACTAGAGGCATATATACACTCAGAGAGTGCAAACCTCCGCCGCCACGGGGTCCTTATGAGCCTTCCGAGGCGGATTTTTCACGACTGGGGCGGCGTAGAGGGACGGAGGAGGGTTCCCCTCGAGGAAATTCCGAGAGGAAGACGCTCCCGGCACCTAATTTCACAGCACAGCGAATCTATTGGCAGAGTAGGCTAACTTGAAATATTATTAGTATTTAGTTCATTTTGCATCTTAATTCTGCACTCAGAGATGCCAAAATTTAATCACTTGTTCCTTTTGGCATTTCCAACAATTCCACAAAGTTTCATCCCAATCCGTTCCGTACTTTTGAGTTATCCTGCTGACAAACAAACCAACAAACCAACGCCAGTGAAAACAATACCTCCTTCGGCGGAAGTAAAAACATTAATTTATAATAGTTTTATTATTCAAAATAACATTTTATCTCCAAATATATTTACCAACATTCTCTTAGGGATGCGTTTACGGAAGGAAACTCTATGAATGACTTTTTTTGCTTCTATAGAATATATTTATTTAAATAAATATCATATAGTGCGAAAATATATATGAATCAGTTAAAATGTATATTTTTTTAGTATTTGGGCTTGAGTTTGATATGTAAAAAAAAAGTTTCTGTGAGCCATAATCAGAGGAAATTATTTTTTGGCCAAGCAAAATTTTCATGTTTTAAGTAAATTTAGGGATCAAAATTTTTCCAATAATTTTTCCTATTTTTATCTATTAGTTTAATTATATCATTTGCATATTATTAGAAATAAACTTGTACGTTGTGGTATTAAAAAAATATAAAAAGACTAACACTTTTTGTCTACAAATATTTTTCAAATTGGGTTCAAATTTTACCACATCTTTTTCTCAAGTCAAATGATTTGAAAATGGAACCTGAGACAATATTAGTGCCATTCAAAGGCGTGATAAGCACACGAATTTAATCATTTATCTTTTATATAGGCGAATATATAAATTCATTCATTCTCATTAACATCATATATATATATATATATATATATATATATATATGAAAATACTTTCCTCCACCTGTGAGAGATATGATTAAAAATACACATTTATTTAACGACAATAATAACAACACCTGTGTGACCACGAATTCATTCTTTTTCTGTGTAAAAAGCGACCCGACGCCAAACTGTCTACCACCAAGAAAAAAGGATAATCATTATTATATTTTTACTATTAAAAACTGTCAAAAAGGGAATGATATATATTTAACCACATAAATAATTAAGAAACCATCTATTTTAAGGATTTATAATTATAAACAATAGTATTAATAGTAACCTGGTGCCGGACTGTCTCTCTCTCTCTGTCTTCCTCATAAATTCCTGAATCCCTCCATATCACTTTCTTGACAGTTTTCCTTTACTTTTACACCTTTTAAAAGAAGAAAAAGAAGTAAACCCCTTTGTATTCAAAAAGGAGGAAGAAGAAAAAAATATTTAACAAGTTTCTTTTTTACTTTCTTTCGCATTTTCTGAGATTTTTTCCGCCAACGACTTGTCTTTCCCAAGGCCTCCTCTGTGAGACAGGGGTACACACCTGGGCTGCTCAGCCATCATTGATTTATGGGTCATCGCCCACTAACTAACAATGCCTGCCTCTTTTGAAAGGAAGTAGGGATTCAGGGTCATATTGAAAGAGAGGTTCTCTACGGGCTCTATTTCTTCTTGTTATTGTTGGAGGGGCGTCTAATCAGTTAGCTAATGAGCTATTGGTAGACGATGGACAATAAGAAGTCCGGCTGAGGGTGTCAGAGCATTTAAAAAATGTTGGAATCCTGGGGTTGTCATTACTTGTTTAAATTTGTGAAAATATTTGATATTTGAATGTTTAGAATGTAAATCACTGCCCAAAATTCTTATGGATATATATAATATCTAACTGTTTTAATATATATTCAGGTTCAATGTTAATACGTATGCATTTATGTATCGTGTCGTCAGAGATTAATATTTTTCGACTTTTATATGTGCATAAACATATTAATTGTTTACTTGTTCTATGTTCATGTCTTTTGATCCATTAACTAGATAATATTATTTTGTAATCATTATGTTCAAAGTACTGATTATAGCCAATAAAAATATTTTAATATAGCTTAAAAATAATTACTTTAAACAAATTGTAAGCATTATGTTCAAAGTATTGATTATAGCCAATACAAATATTTAATATAGTTTGAAAAAATAATTACATCTAAAAAATATTCGAAAAAAGCCCAAATCACTATTCAATAATCAAATATCAGCTTTAATCAGCACCAATCAACATCCATAACACTCAAAATATTCTTTATACCTCCTCAATTTATCTGCAAGCAATTAAAATATTAAATGAACATATTAAGAGCAACCTAGAAAATAGCATATTTGTATTATCTTTATTTTTTACACAGCTAAATTATTTTCTCCTTTCTCTTGCGTTTGGGTTAAACTTGTTTTTAGGATATAACTAAGAAGTCTTTCTCCCTTGGATGTTCACAAATGCTTTTTTGTGCTTGTTAAACTTCAATAAATACCATTTGTTTATGTAATCGCCCTTATCTCATTATCAGGGCTGTAGGAATCTGGTAAATACACTTTCTGGGCATAAACGACCTTTTAACGCATATAACGCATATTTGGCCTTTTTCTGCATATTTATCGCATATTTTGAACAATTTTGAAGATTTATATATATATATATACATATATCAAGAAACGACCGGGTTCCCGGCTGTTTTTTGAACAGTCCGGCACGGGACTTTAATATTTTCGTTCCTTCGTCATTCTGTAAGTGATGACGTTTTTTTAGAAAAAAAAATTCTTGACGAATGGCCTGCTAAAGAAAGTGACTCTGTTCACCCATGACCTAGCTAAAATGCTTGTGGAGTGCAACATACCAATTGCCAAGTCTGAATGTCGTGCAGTCCAGGCCTTCATTGAAAGGTACTGCCACGAGCCAATGCCAAGTAGGTGGTCTCTGTCAGACGCAATGGAGAAAGAAAGCAAGGTCAAACTGAATAAGGTGAAGGAACGGCTGCAGATCAGAGGTTGTATGTTCTTGTGGATGAGACAACTGACAGATGTGGTAGAGCCATGACTGCAGTCCTCTCTGGGCCCCTCGATGGACGCTTCAAGGATCGACCCTTCCTGTTGGACCTGCTTGACATTCATGCTGCCAACAACAAAAACATACAACAGGCCGTGACAGGGGCACTCTTCAAGGTGTTTGGTGAAGATTTTGACTACAACAGTCTACACCTACTCATCATTGATGGAGCAACTTACTGTCTGAAGGCCAGGCGAGGTTTGAAGGAACTCTTCCCCAACATGATGCATGTCACCTGCATCTGTCACGCTCTTAACAAGGTGGCTGAATTGGTTCGTTGCAAATATCCTCTAGTGGATGTACTGATCTCTGAGATCAAGAAGATGTTTGTCAAAGCACCTCGACGCAAGAAGGCTTTTGCCGCTTTCGGGCAAGTTCCTCCTGTCCCAGAACCTTGCCTGGCCAGGTGAGGAAGTTGGCTCGAAGCAGCATTCTACTACTACGACCATTTCAAGGGGATTAGACACTTCATAGAATCTCTCAATGAAGACAGCTTGGCAATCGTCAAAGCCAAGCAACTGTTCAAGGACCCAAAACTGCTGGATCAGCTGCCATTCATAAAGGGAAACTTTACTCAACTGGTACGCGCCATTTCAAGCCTGAAAAAGTGCCTTCCACTGACGGAGAGCATTGGAATCCTTGAGAGGGTGCAGATGCAGCTGACCGTTGAGCCCTTTGCCAGCAAGTTGAACAGTGTCCTTGAGAAGAATCCGGACTTCGAAAGAATTAAATTCTACTCCAGAATTCTGAAGAGAGAGATATTGGAGCTCTAAGATGATCACAAATTGCCGTTCCTCTTTTTGTGCGCTCCAATTACCTCTGTGGACTGCGAAAGGGTTTTCTCCAAACTAAAGTATCTTTTGCCTGACCAGCGAGCCAGTCTGACAGAGAGGCATGTAAAAGATATGATCATTCTTCAGAGGAACAATAATTACATGACATAATTTTTATTAATTAGAATATAGATTTTTTTCCAACATATTAAGGATTTTTTTTTGCTTATTTAACCTTTTTTCGCATATTTTTACAGCATATTTAGTCCTTTTTCCGCATATTTCTGGGCATATAGGGCATTGTTTTTGTTCCAAATTCCAACAGCCCTGCTGATTATATTAGAATAACAACAAGGCTTGGAGATTATATATGATTAAATAAAATTAATAGAGAACTCCAAAAACCTTGTAATCTCAATACATAAGAACTATTTGTTGATAAAATACTTTTCTACATATAGTATTTTCCTTATAAATAGTTATTTATTTATGTATTTACGCTTATAAATATATACAACATTTTGAAGAATGAAAAACAAAATAAAAGTTTGACCTGAATAGATCATTACGTTTTTAAAGAAGATAATGATTTTTAGTTACTTATATTCTTTATATATTACTACATTTTTTTTGTATGTGTGTTTTCTTTGTTTGTAAATTGTTGTTGATTAATGTGTGATGAACTTTTCTTGGTGTTATAATTTTAAAAATAAAATGTTTATTTATTTTCATTTTTTATTTGTAATTGCACAATCAATTTAATGAAATTATTTACAACTTAACATACTTGACGTCTCTAAGTGCAAAAACGGGACCATTCGATGTGTTTAGTTTGTTATATAAATTAAAGCCTTTATTTGGACATTATAAATTTAGATCCAGCAGCCTAAATACCTTTACTCTAAATATATATGAGGTTATGGTATATTATTTGATGGACATAAAAAATTATCTACAATTATCGTGATATTGTAATCTCTATAGACATCGATACTTTTATCATTAATCTTCACTTTTTTTGTGTGTGGTATTAGTTTAGTGAGTACTGTGTGATTTTTTTTTAAACGAAGGATTACAAAAACGACAAAGCAACAAGTCTAATTCAGTGTATATTTAATTCAAATTTGAAATAGGAACAAATAGGTTTTTCAACGAACGGAAAAACGACCAACGTCTGAACGGAAGTTTTTTCAAATCGAATGGACGAACGGACGAACGCTAAACTTGCGAACGGGTCACTAGCCTATATAATGAAAAGGGCAATTATGATAAAGAACATCAGTATAATCATTTCCCAATTTGTCAAATAACAACAAAGCCTACAATTTTGCATTATTCAACGTGACCTCCTTCCAAATAACCTGATAGCCTAAACGATAAACAAAGTAGGTGTGTGTGTATGTAGTAGTATGACCTTATCTATTCCTTCATATTGTACCTCCGATGGGAAGTTTAAATAAACATCTACTCCTACTAATACAATAGAAACCAGTTCCTACCTACATTTCATTAATTGCTATACATCCAGCATCAAACTCGTAAACAAAAGAACCCCCCTTTCCTCATTTAACATATTTCACTCCGTCCCTTGTTTATGGCACTCTCACTAATTATAGAGTGCCACTCCGAGCGGCCCTGCAAGCAAATTACACACAGGTCTCTTAGTCGAGGAGGATCCACGATGTCGAGTTGCCTCCTCCTTCTCCAAGGGAATATCTATTAAAACAATAAAAAAGTAATTATAATCTAATTACGATAGATGTCCCAGATCCCACATTTTTGATAAGAATAACCCTTTTAATATACATAGCGTATATATGTATGTATGCAGGTTGCTTGGTTGTACCGGCATAGTAAAGGGAGATTCTTGATTCTTATCCACCGGAACCGAGGCTTTGCCTTCAGAGAAAAAGAAAAGGAAGGAAGGAAGGATGCATGTTTTGTTTTTACTGTGTACGCTAACTGGGTCATCATCATCGTCATCCTGAGGTCAGGAGACACTTACTAGTAATAACCTCCCTTTAGCCAACGCTGCAGTGGTACTCCGAGAATGACATATAACTTATATAGGAATAATAATAATAAATCATCGCCATAAAGCCCAAAGTCACTCTTTTTAATGAACGTTTCAATTAATAATAATAATAACACTTATAGCACTACCGGAGGAGCCGATGATGAAGGCCAGCCTTATACTCACACACCAGTGTACAAAATACCTTATGATTGCCTATGTGGAATTGTTTTAATATATTGATCATTAAGATGCCTTGGAACCCCAATATACTTCCTTCGTGGTTTAAATTGCCGCCCTTTCTATGACGTATGAATAAATGCCTATGATTGAGCATGAATTTAAGCCCAGTTAGTGTAACTGTGTTATATTGTATAAATAGCCGCCATTTTCCATGACGTCACGATAATTGACTATGATAGAGCAATAATTTAAGCCCAATTAGTGCAACTGTATGTTAGTGTATCTATATTTTTATATCATGGACTATTCAATATATTAAAGAACTTTTCGTTAACATGAAACTGTACAATCTTACGTATATAATATCATTTAAATATGAAAATTGTATAATAAATGGATAAAAACAAGACTAGGGATATTTGATCTATAGCTAAAACTCTGTTTATGAAAATAAGTCTCTATTTAATTTGCAAAATAGTAGACGAATCAGGGAAATAATACTTATTTTTTATATTTCCTTTGCACGGCAATTTATTTATGATTGAGAATAATTTATAGAACCTGTAAATATATATATAAATATCATCACCCTGGAAGTGTTGAAATCTGTCTTCTAGCAATATGTACTCCCACTGGGATCGTGAGAAAAATAGTCCCTCTCCATATTTTTTTCAGCCCATCCGGTGACTAATGGAAGGCGACACACACACACACATATATTTTATCATAATATGAAACTAATATTATTATCATTCTCAACAGTAGGAGGGACTTTTTCCCTTCCTCAGTGACCTGCCTTCATCATAGCTATTATATATGTACATAAGTATGCTCCTAAGAGATCTCCAAGAATGATTAAATGCCTCCACCTATCCCTGATGTAACACACACACAGGCATGAAAATAAACAAGTTGACAAACTTACGTGAAGAAGAAACAAAAATAAAATTGTCATTGAAGAGGTCTATTTAATAAGAATATATAAATAATTATAATTTTGAGAAAATGATATTTAGTCAAAACGGAAGGAATACTCCAAGATAGTTTTAAAATCAGCTAGAAATTATACTTTAGAATAAAAACGATACTCAATACGTTTAGAGTACTGGCATATCTATCCCTGATATACACAATACAATAAGATAATCTTGCACAAAGAAAGAGACGTGATTGAAGAGGACTTCAAAATGAAATGCTCTTTATATATAAAAATTATATTCCTTTAAAAACTGTTGCTTTTTTGTTGCTTAAAATGTATTGTAAAGCTTTAAAAAACCCACAAAATCCTGCTAAAGAGTGTATGATCTTCACTTACTTTTAATACTTCTATGACAGCTCTTGTTTGTAAGGATAATAAGTTTATAAGTTTGAAAACCATATATCTATTTCTTAAAAAATAATGAATGATTTTTGGACCACAGTCGCCAATACGGCTTATCTATTAGTTTAAGAAACTATTTTCATAGAGTCAGAAAAATAAAAATACAAATTCATCTAAATAAGACTTTATATATTAGGTGCATATGTTTTTAATTATCTAAAATAATAGTTGTAGTTATACTTTTGTTCAGAGCTCTTATATAAAATCACATTGTTTATATTATATAAATTTAAAATATGTATATATATTCTTATGTATACAAAAAGTATATAAATTAATTTTTTTTATTCAATTGCTTACCTTTATTTAAACGTTTAATAATATGCTAAATATTAGTATCCTTTCTACTCTCTAATAATACTACCTAAGCAAACTCCGTTTGTATCATGAGTAAAAAAAGCTGTTAGTCGGTTTTTTTATACAAATAAAGACATTATTATTATTACTATAACTTATCTTGAGACGCTGCTGTCAAGACGAAAAAGAGCTCTGCCGGAAGGTGGTGGGACCCCTTGTTTCCTCTAATTAATTAAAGACTATTTAGATAGTGGTATCTTAATAGATCCTTGAACATGTTAGTTGTAATTTGAGGAAAGCAAACGGTTTTTTTTCTTCTTTCTCGGGATTTCAAGCCCTATGCGTAGTAGGTCCTCAATATATGTAATGATTTATTGCAGGAGGCTCTGCCCTAAACTGGCAGCTAGTAGGAATGCCTCATCCCATTGTCTTCTTCTCAAAATCCTCCTTTCTCAAATGTTTTTCCACTGATCATTTTGAGATAATGTCTGACGTAAATATAATAATAATAATAATATTTTTCTTCTTTACTAAAATATGTTATAGTTATGATAATAAAGATAATGCGCCCGGGTGGGCCAATGGTGTATACCTATACACAAGTATTTAAAAACTATATTTAAACTATGTTTTTGTCTAAAAAGATGTAAGTGATTGTAGAAATAATAATAAAGTTAAGTGCTTTTCAGTCGAAAATCAATGACACAATCAAAAGCTTTACTCATATTCATATTTTTTATAAAGTGTAAAAACTCAAAATTATACTAGTAAATATATCATTAATAATAACATGTTGAGCTCTTTAAGATGGGAAAGGTTGAGAGCCCAATTTGCCGGCTCTGTAACGACGACGAGGAAACTCTATATCACCTCATCTACAATTGTGCTCTTACATGACAGAAGATGAGACAACTCGTCGAAATATCGGTGAACGAAGATTGTCTCTGGTGGATTATATTTTAGAACATTAAAATGTTTATGCACTTTTAGTGATATTTTTATTAATAAAGACAATAGCTACTAGATAGGTCACTACTGGCTAATACCGGATTTGGTTCCGGTGAGGTGACTCTATTCTAGGAGCTAAACAAACAAACAAAATTTTGTATACTTTTTAAAAGATATATTATTATATATATATATATATATATATATATATATATATATATATATATATATATATAGAAAGCTCTATAAATGGCATACCTATGAACATTGGTATAGTATACATTCGCATTTTCAAAACTGAGTTGTCATTCTTGTGTTCATTAGCAATTTCTCATTAAGGCCATGACGAGAAATAGAGAGGACAGTGACTCAAAACACTCCCCCCTTCTAAGCTGATGGTGTTGGAATTTTTCTTTATTTTTGGAGATTCATTCAGAATTCATATATATATATATATATATATTTCCTTTCAAATAATAAAGGAAGAGAAAGAAATTTTTTTGAGGATCCCCTGCTGTGAGTACCAATTACTTATGAGGCGGAGGAGAATACACCTGGGATATTTTTGTCACCGGAGTGTCTAGGAAGTTACCGGAGGAGGAGAGGGGGTCATATTTAATGAGTAGTAGTAGTAGATACCAACGGCTCATATTTTTCTTTTTCCTTTGAAGAACCAGCCAGTTTGGCGTCGAGCAGGGAAAAAATCAATAGGATCATTTAGTGTGTGTGTGTTTTATATTTATAAACATTGATGGTCATGTAAATTTAGAAGTTTTTTGTTTTCTTGTTTTTAAGGATTGTTATTATTAATGATCTAACCTCCCCTCCCATTAAAGATTGAGGAGGAGAGATTGTCACCTTAATGAAGGCGACAGAGAGTCTAGGAGGTAAAATAATGGGATCTCCCTCTAGAGAAACTATATTTTTTCATTTTATATTTAGGAAAATATTTGTGTATATTTGAAATAATAACTTTATAAAATGGACAGCAAAGTTGTATTTTTTTTTAAAATTTACTTAATTTTTCAAAGAATTGTTATATAAAAAAGTATATATATATATATACAAATTATGGATAAAAATTATACTTTAAACAGGTCAAAGTCAAACAGGATGTCTTACTATACATTAAAGAAACATATATGAACAAACAAATACTAAACAAACAATAAAATCATATAGAAATAGAATCTAATCTTTTCAAAATATAGTAAACAAAACATAAATTCTTGGACAACAAAATAATTTATACTAAAAAATCAACATTAAATATTTTATTTCTAAGAAAAGTTGTTATGCATTTGTAAAAACGAACATTGAAACATAGAATATGCTGGCTTGAGGGACAATATTTGATTATATTCCACCATATTCTTACAATGAGCAATAAAACGTTTGGAATTTTGATGCCAAAGGCAGATTATATTGTTTAAACGAAATAAGAATTGTCCTAAATTATTTTTGTTCGACAGGTTAGCCAGTTTTTCTGCAATTCGGTTTTTGCTGAATAGATTTGTATACACAAATGTAAATAAAAAATATTATATATTTAATTTATGCATAGTGCAATAAAGTTTATCATCTACTTCAATAACTCCTTTGTCGACTTTAAACGATTCATACCATAGGATTTTGATACCTAAAGCTACAAAGTAACATTGTTTAATCATAAATAAGCCTTCTCTGTTTTTTGTAATTTCTATTTTTTTTAATATTTTATATACCACTATATTATTATAAATATCAACATATCACTCAAAAAAGATAATAAAAAGGGTTTTGTATTGTATAAGGACGATGAATTAATATACGCTCACACACCAACACACCATGCAGCAGAGAATGTCATTATTTTGTAAGCTAGTTTCTTCTTTTTTACACATGTCTTTTGATTCCCTTTCTTTTTATTATTTATTTGTCATCATCTTATTAATGTGTTTAAGGGAGAAGTTTTTTTGTTTGTTTATGTGTGTACTATATATATATATATATATATATATATATATATATCTATCCTTCAACAAAGCACAACTCAAGTAGATTGATTTTGTTAGACGTCCCTTGATTCAAGTATTAATGTAAGCATATTAAACAGCCTAGTTATTAAAATAATTGAATCTTAGACCTCTCACAGGGGGAAATTGTTTTTCTTTACATAAGGATTTTGTGGGTTTAGAGTTATTCCATAAATGATGCGTAGAAAACCATTGAGGAGAAAACATCCACTGCTTTATATATTAAATAATGTTTACTTTATAAATAAAATAAGCATCACGATCAAGACTTTATTTTCAATAAAGTAATTATTAATATCATTATTGCAATTATAAATGGTTCATGCTGTTGGATATGTTCTTTAATCAATATCAATACATGGATTAAAAAAAAACAGAGCAAATATATGCTTTGAAACGAAGGAATGGTTATTTTAAAAAGTCTACTCTTGATTCTCTTTATGTCATTATATTGTATGATAGAGAGACTTGGCGAATCTCAAACGCTCTTATTTAAAGTTCTACCTACGAGTATTTCTTTGACCCCATTTATAAAGTACCAGACTTTTATAGAGTCTCTATAAAGCACATAAGCTTACCTATGTCTAAATCTCTCAGAGGGAAAGGATGGACATTTGATGAACGATGTTATTCGTATAAATAAAAAGAAATGCAAGAATCAGCAAATAGTCTGAGCAGCTCCGAACTGCGGACTCATAGATGAGAAAACACTACACACATAGGTACATGTTTCATATTAGATTGCCAATTCCAGCTGTTATTATCATCTATAACCATATTTATTACTCTAAAAGGTGCCCATCCTTATACCATATACAAATTATACGCAAAATATGCATAATACAGTCCGTCATGCAAGAAATAATTAAATAACGTCTTAATATTTATATTACTCTTAATTCCATGATTATGACATCAATGTTTATCATTTAAAATATTCTCCTTATTGCACATCTTTTAATAGTTATTTATGACGTAATTAATTCCGTCCTTGGGACCCATTGTCACTGTCATATTTTAAGCCAGTCAAATAGCAAAGGGAAAAGATAAGCCTTTTTGTACATTATATGCATGATTGGAGACGTTGTCGAAGTTGACGATTTAATTAACATATATTTAACTAGAAGCACTCAAAGAGTGCAAACCTCCGCCGATCCCCACCAAATGAATCACTTGGTCTTTTTGTCATTTCCAACCCACTACGCACTGTCCCTTTATTTACACTCTAGAGGTAAATGGAAAGAAAAAGAAACTGACGTCATCAAAGAGGAGAGCACAGCACAGCGACATCTATTGGCAGAGTAGGCTAACTTGAAATATTTATTAGTATTTAGCTCATTTGCATCTTAAAGAAGCACTCAGAGATGCCAAAATTTAATCACTTGTTCTTTTGGCATTTCCAACAACTCCACAAAGTTTCGGCCGAATCCGTTCCGCACTTTTTGAGTTATCCTGCTGACAAACAAACAAACCACAAACCACGCCAGTGAAAACAATACCTCCTTCGGCGGAGGTAATTATGATGTGTATATTATAGTAATGGGACCCTTTACCCGCTGTCAGCTATAGCAAAGGACTTAAAGTCTAATAGTGTACTACTCCCCTCTTTCCCTTTGCGATCTTGACCTACGTCCACCTTCCATTAATGCCATCAGGTCGAAGGAGAAGAACATCACAATCTTATAAAGATGTTGGATATCCATCATAGACCTTCTTTGTTTGTCCTGACCTACATAATTATAACAACAACAACAAAAATATCTTCCTTCTGACGTCACATCTCATTAAGCCCTTGTTATGTCTTATCATCCCTTATGATCCTTCTCATTATTCGTTTTATCATTTGCTCCTATTGACCGAGTGAAGACAAAAATGTTAATGAGCATTCCAAACAAATTATGCTTATTGGGTTGATTTTGAAAGAGACTTAAGAAAAGAAGAAGAGAGAAAGAAGAAGAAAAAACTCACTTCGTTTTATTCCTCCTTAAAAAAGTCTTTTTTTTTTCTTCTTCTCTTTCTTGATTTTTTTTTATTACAAGGCTATAAAAATCAATTACTGAGGTATTCACTGGACCGTTTAAGCGCTTTTTTATAGTGAGTATGACTGTGTGTTGCTTCGTTTCTCTCTCGCTTTAGAATGCTGAAATATCGTTGGGTGAAGTAACATCAGATACTAATATTATTATTATTATTTAGATAATTAAATGTAGTTATAAATATCAAGTGTTTTTATATCCTTTTAACTAACAATTGATGCGTTTTTTCGCCTCTTGATTTTTAGGTCTTTAAAGTACATTGACATGGCATCACATTGTATTATTTCCTAGTTGTTTTGGACTTAAAACAATAAGTATATGTGCCAAAGATTAATCTTTTGTGCTATGAAAATGTTTATATAAACACTTCTTATCATTCTTATTTGTACTATATTTGATTTAATGTTTTGTTTAAGACTTATGAACTTTTTAAATTATTGTATTGCTATATTAAATGGAATATATATATATATTTTGAAATATATTTGTTTAAAATAAGTGCCTTTGAAGGTGTTTATACTGTTATTAATATTTTCTATTGCACTTTCAATTGATTTATGTTCGTAATAATTGGTGCCAGTTTACTAAATAAACGTTTCTAGGCGTTAGTCACCAACATTCTCTTTTGGGTTAATTGGTATTATATGTGACCAAAAAAATAATGGTTGGACCTCAAGATCCCCTCTGTCACGATGGAAAGTGGAGTTTGGCTGGTGATGTAATTCGCTACTTCCCTTCGTGTCCCTGCCTTATGGAAAATTTATGAAAAAACTTTTACGCCACTTCAAGTTTTTAAAATAAACCGTTTTATCGTTAATT
>CP045893.1:26058386-26118456 GCA_013387185.1 Caligus rogercresseyi | reverse complement strand
ACTTAGTAAGACAAAACTACATTTTAAATATTATATTTGCTTTAGCAAGAAATATGCAAAGGAAAATCTGGAATCCACTTGCTTGATATGCATATTTTAAAGAAACCTATTTTCCCATCCATGTTTTGCCATTTTTAGAGTAACACGCGCGATTTAATACGCATGCGGGCTCCCTCCTGTACTGAGTACATTTTGCCACCACGACTTTCCTCCTTTTTTTCTATGTCTACAGTGACCGCTTTCCCTTTTAAAAAAATAATTTTTGCATATTTATAGTCATAATCCGACTGCCTACATTTTAGCAGTTTTTGGGCTTTAACAATTGTTTTTTCTCATGATCTCGTTCAGCCCTCGTATATATTGGTTCTTAGCAAACCTTATTGTGATAAAATTTGTCTGTCGGTCAAGCTTTGTCCAGCCTTCTTTACTTACCTTGCAATGCTCACAAGAGACCCAGAGAACTCCGTAAAGGTTTCTACCCCCGGGCAGAGTGGACATTTTACGTCCAGAGGCATAGGATGAGATCCGTTTCTTTTCTATAAAGTGTTGCCACTCGCCGAAGCTCAGATGCCAAGAATCCTCTTGGGACTTGCATTTGAGATTGACTCCGTGGAGAAGCTTAAGGTAGCCCATTCAGTGAGGGGAGGTCCTGCCATCAAAAAAAAGAAAAATGATTTAATTAGATCATGATTTGATATTAAATAAAATCGCCAGGAGTATTTAAACGGCAAAAAACTTCCTTGGAGTCTTAAGAAGTACAATTAACTGAGTAGAAATTACTTTTCTAACTAAAAAATAAATATTACTCTGAGTTTTAAGCATTCCCAGAAGCACTTAAACCATACAAAATCGGTTATGACGTCAAAGTACAAATGAATTAAAAGATTTTAGAGGTCAATTGACATTTTGATATTTTAATATTCAAATTTGTACTTCTTGTGAAAATATATATAAACATCGTTTTCAAAAAATTTAGTATTGTGGTGTCAAAGTAGAGAAACTACGATTTTAAGGTCATTTTTTAGAATTTTTAAAATAAATATGATCCAAATGACTTCAATGCCTTTTTATGGATGCCTTCCTTTGCAAGTGTCTTAGTCAAGGAGAATATAAATAGGTGAGCAATGGGAATCGACGTAGGCAATTGCAAGGGCGACAGCTACTATTTTTGTTTGTGACGTTACAAGTGCTACGCTTGAATTCTAGTTCAGTTTGTATTGGAAAGCGAACAATGTCATATTCTCGAGGAAGTAATGGTGTTTGTGCCATCCACTCTTGCTCTAATCCTCAAAATGCACAATATTTCGCACTTCGGACGAAGGATCCTAATATCCCACGTCTATGGATTGCACGATGCACTAAGAACATCCGACAGGACTGGCCTAAAGAATGCGAAGATCTCGATCGTCATTTTACTCCAGAATGACTCCAAAGGAATCTTGAGGATGAACTTCTTGGCATCTTTGCTAGGAAGAAGCTTAAGTCTCAAGCTGTTCCTTCACTCTTCATCCTTGATCACCCTCTTCAAGTGTGTCCAAGTCCTTCAGACAGGTTCGTCAAGAAGCCCGTGAAAGAAAAAATTGTGAGTGACTAGTGGGAGGAATGAGGAACTCTCACTCACGAAAATGAATCTGTCCTGCTACAAGCCTGTGTCTCAAACTAAGCTCATCAAATTTTTGAGGAAACTTTAATTAATAACCTCATTGAAAAAGACTACTCAGCGAATTCAACAAGAAGTTAATTAATCCTTTGACAATGTTCTATCGTGGCTACTCAAAGAAGATGTAACTACCTGCCCTCATTCTACGAGCATATGTCCCCAGACCTTTGAGTACTTGCTCTCACGGGAACTCCTTCCTTTACCTAGTTGGCAAACCAGGAAAATTCCAATACTGTTTCTAACGAGGGTCTCTCCTATATCGCTGGATACTCAGGAAGTTTAAAGACCTCAACCCAAATTTGGGGAAACAGACGAGTAACATTGAGGATTTGAAGAAACTCAAAGTCTTGGTTGATTGAGTTATTACCCGCCCCTACTCCCGATTTTTTAAGTTTCTGCCACCTCTTAGAAATCCTTTCCAATTTTTTCATAATAGCCATCAAGACACCAATCGATAGATGTTTTTCTATACTAAATATTTATATCCAATTGGTCAAAAGAAATTATTACTGCTTTTGTAAAAATAATAACACGGATTTGAGACAATTTTTTTAATAAGCTACTTAAACTGAAAAATGCTAGTTAAACTTAAGCACATAGACCAGGTTGCTAATTAGCGTAATTATATTCATACTCTTTATTCCCTCTTTTTTGTATGTACAATATGTATAATTCTATTATTGTGATTTATAAATTCCTCAAATAAATGAAATCTTGATTGTAAAAAAAAATATGGTTTGAAAATTATTATTTGCTAATTACTTAAAATAATGAATACTAATGATAAATCATTTACTTAACAAATTTTTCATGTAACATGGGTTTCTATACACTAGCACAGAAAAATATTGTAATGAAATATGTTTCAATTGAGAGATTAAGTTGAGAACTAATTTCTAAATCATAGCCCTATAAAAATGTTTTTTTTATTGTAGCATTCGTGACGTCACATGAATCTCCCTTTTGAACAGAGCATAGTCAAAGATCTCCTCTTTGACTCACCTTATTTATATTCTCCTTGGTCTTAGTGCTCTCCTTGTGGCTAAAAAATTGAACTATGAAACAACCGTTGAAAGGAATCCCACGTTTCAGTTTTTCATCTATAACATTTTAGTTGTGTTTTTTCTCAACGGTTAGGTCTTTATTCAGCTTGAGCTTGAATATATATACTATATATACAGTAAATTTCGAAATTGCATAAGTCGAAAAGTCGCCTACCTCGAATATAATCAAAAGTCATATTTTTTCCTCCATTGACATTTGTGTAATAAAAGGTGTCCAGTAATTTCATCCGCGAGTAAATTTGGTCGCAGAGCTTTTTATAGCCGTGTTTTTGTCGCAGGTATATACATCACGCTTGCTCTTTTATAGTCAGGTCAATTTTGTAGTTCTTCTTTTTTGTCACGGTAATTTTGTCGCCAAGCTTTTTTTGTAGTGAAGTATTTTTGTCGTTCTTCATTTTTTCGTAGGTAATTTTGTCGCCAAGCATTTGTTGTAGTGAAGCATTTTCCCGCGCTGTTTTATTTTTACTTTGTGGACCTATTCATGGGGACTCTGTCTGGGGTCCCATGGGGTTTGAATCTACTGCTGACATTTTTAGGGAAAAAAACACGCGGCTTAGGGTTGTGCACACCTTAGCCTCGGTGTTCCGCCTTAAGCTATACAGCAATTGATTCAAAGCACCACAATCTGGAGGAGATTGTTTTTAGCGAGGAGGAATGGAGATGCACCTGGTGTCAATCTTGGTTACATGAAGGGCATGATATCCAACTCTGAGCTGCCAAGGTTGACTTTTATTCCTCTGAGAGGCGTCCAAGACTGAGGAATTTCTTGAGGAACTGCAAGGATCCACGTAAAGTGATTAATAGGGAGCATAGGCCGGAATTGTCCACAAGAAAGGTCAGGGACATGGATTTTGTGAACAAGGTCCAGGAGATCATCGATGAAGAACCCACCCGCTCTTTATCGACAATTGCTGAGGAGCTGGAGGCTGGGGAAACAACATTCAAAATCGTGTGCAAGAAGATATGCGTTGCAAATCGTATAGGACCGTGGTTCCCAACAGTGGTCCAGTGGACCCCTTGGGGGTCCACGAAGGCCTAGCCGGGGGTCCACATGTAATGATCATTTTTTTCTCTATTTCTTTTCTAAAAAAAGTCCTCACTTTTTTTGGAAATTCTTTTCTACAACAAACGTCGTCACTTTTTCTTTTCTAAAAAACGTCCTCACTTTAATAAAAAAAACGTCCTCACTTTTTTGGAAATTCGTTTCTAAATAACATGTCATCACTTTTTCTGGAGATTCTTTTCTAAAAAAACACGTCGTCACTGAACGCTAACGGAACGTTATTTTTTTTTTTGAACGCTGAACACAAAAAAGCTGAACGCTCACAGCCTGGATATAAGTCAAAAACAAATATAATTGTACTTCGCAGATGTCTCGCATTGAAATTGAAATTCGCGTTTTTGACAAAATTGAGGCGGGCTGCACGGAAGTGCACGAAGACCGTTAGGGGTCCACGAGCCGAATCCAGTTGGGAACCACTGGTATAGGATGTAAATGGGTCAGATCTTAACACCTGCAACAAGAACAAGGAAGGAGATGTGGCCTCCCAGCAGCCCAGACCTTAATCCAATGGACTATTTTGTCTGGGCTATCTTGAAGGACGGACTAATAGACGTGCTCACAACAAAAAGGCCTCCCTCATCACCTCCATCAAGAAGGAAATGGTGTAAATGGACAGGGAGATGTTGAAGAGGACCTGTGCCGCTTTCAGGGACCGCATACATAAAGTTAATGACGCTGAGAGAGATTATTTTAAACAATCCTATAGAAGACATCCTCACCTTTCAAATGCACTTTATTCGAAAAAAATATCTCTCTAAATATTATATATATATATATAAACGATAACATGAAACTAAATATAAAATAGGAAAATTGTGTTACAAATAACTTTACATAAATAAACATTTTAGTTTAAAATTATTACTTAAACATTTTAGTTAAATAGCATTTTTGATAGACGTCATTATATGGTAGGTTGACCTGCTGTTAGTAAGCCAGTCAATCCGCTACAATATATTAAATTTACCCTGAAAACTTTTTTTAGTGCAATAAGAATTCCTGATCAATTAAGGTTTAAAATTTTGTCACTTACGTTTTTAATGAAAAACTCCTCGGAGAGAAGGTTCCATTGGAAGGCATCCGGACATGCGTATTTTTCAACGGGCCTCCTTTGCTTCGAGAGTAAGGAATTGAGATAGGAGTCAATGTTGTCATGGCACTCCCCAAGGAAACCAGGGTTGGAGAACCGGGGCTTCATCTGGGTCCTCATGTCTTCGAGGGAAAGAGAGCCATCGTTCGTTACTTGACGACTCAGAACGTAGTTGATGGAAAAACGAATCTAATGGGTGAGGAAGTAATAAATATAGTGACACAACATAAGTAAGAGCCACAAAATATTTTAATTATCTTCGGTTTTTTAGCCTTCAAAAACCAAAACTCATATATTTAAAGGTGTTGTAAAAAAGAGTAAATTTGAATTTAAAACATAAAAAATATAAATTTCACAAGTCTATAAACAAAATATCTTTTAATTGTGTCGTTTTGTTGTTAATTAAATATATCTTTTGAATAGAAAAAATATATATTAAGTACTTAAAACAAACAATTAAAAAACATTGATGATAATCAATCAAAAGACTGATTTCAAATATTCATCTACTTCCCATAGTCGAAACAATTACTAAAAAAAATATATAAAACCAGCCTTTCATGTCATATTGTTATTAAGATGCTTTCGTTTTCCCCCAAATTTGAATGGCTTTTGACTTCCTTCCGCTACTTATTCCGGAACTTTGAACAAGGAAAGGATACACATTTTTGAGGGCACACAAATGATATTTTTTTTTTTACTCATTGCAAAAAAATGCAACTTTTGATCCATAATAATTTGGGATCCGACAACTTTTAGAAAAGAGCAGCCATTTTAAACATATATACTATGTAGGGTTAAAGCTGTGTGCGGTAACTCGTTCATAGCGGCTTCCAAATTTGTTTTCGCAGAAGAAAACATAGTAATAAAACCTTCTGTGATTAGCGGCCACCTGTTTTAACTGGTCACTTTTTGGGCTCCCTTACGTGTCCGCTATAAACAGAGATGGTTTGATTGTGCATATCAAACTTATTCTTCTTCATCAAATCATCTCACCTTATTTATATATTCAATGTCCTCCATATCAATGAGCGTATCAAACTCGACCTCCATGTCATGATCACTATGATAAGGCACTCGGACCCTCCCCCCTTCTTTCCCCTCCTCTCCCCACTCCATGGCCCGATCCCCAAGGCCAACCAGAGCCCCCGTGAGCCGCGTTCGCTCAGCATCACATCGGAGCTCCACTCGGGGTCCGAATATCATGGACATAATTGAGCCAAACCCTGGAATGGGCGGCATGAAGTTTGTTGAGCGGAGGCTGAGCTTGTCCCCCATGGGCGTCAAATTAACCAGCCCCGCCACGAGCCAGAGGTCCAATTCCTCCTGGGGAAACTGCTTGAGGAGAATGGAGTTGACGGAGTCTGGGGATATGCTCACGAGCTTGGAGGAGCCCAGGTCGTGTAGGCAGCGGAGGGAGGATTCCAGAGGATGGAAGGGGCCTCGGAGATGCTTGATCTCACGACGATCGCAGCTGAGTAACTCGTCAAACTCCTTCTGACAGAGGCTGGAAAAATAAATAAATATATTAGGAAATGTGTTTGAAACACTGATCTATAGCTTGGGAAAAAATGTATTATTATAGAATAATATTATAATAAAATAACTAATCTTATTAGAGGGATGAAAATCTAAGTTCCTTGGATGAAAAACTCATTATTTATGGAGAGACTCCATAAATTATGTTTCTAAACGTTTCCATATTTTTGATCACAACTTTTAATAAGCTTTATAATTGTAGAAGAAGACATTCTATTATATTTTTCCAGGAGCGGTAAAAAATGAAGAATCCAATAATATTTATAATTAAACAATTGTTTAAAATGATCAAGGCAAGTAGTTTTAGCTGACTTTTGACATTATTTTTCGTTTTTGTGTCCCTCACATCTATTCTACGAAATATCTGCATTTTTTAAATTATCCTGATCTTCTTCGCCTGGTCCCTTAGGTTGGGCTATTAACGATAGAATAAGTCCAATCCTCACTCTCAGGAAGAGAATGCATGTTTTTTTTATTCATTGACGATAAATAAAGTCTCACGCTGACGATAAGACATAAAAACAAATAAAAAATTGGCTGGTCAATTTTTATTGATGAATTTACTAGAATCATTCATCTAATTCATTGTTGATATTTATTATAATCTTAATTGAAAGTTATTTTACCTTTAATTTCAATTATGTACAGTATTTAAATAAGAAATATATATATATTAAAGGGCTTTACATACTTTTCCGATACGTATTCAAAGATGCTCCGATGGTTTTCCCGGTAGCTCTGAGAGAGTCGATTTCGTATTCTGTGGCTCTCCACACTCAGATAGGATTCATTTGCATGATCTCCATATGGGGTTTGATTTGGGGGATTGCATTTGAGCCAGTCGCTGATGGAGCCCTGATCCCTTTCGGAGATGATTTCCGGGACACCAGGGGCTCACCACTCTCTGAAGACTTCTCAGTCACGGAGTAGACTTGAACTCGAACGTCCTCTGGGAGCTCCTTCAGTTTAGACATGAATCTGTAGAGAAGAGAGAGAGAGAGAGATAAGAAATTGACAGCCTTCAAAAGCAAGATGTTGATGTATTTGAATCAGAAAATATAACAATTTCCTTCATTTTAACTTAAATTTCTTAAAACAAAACGGTGCAATAGCATTTTAAAGCTGAATTTATTTGTATTTTAAAATTTATCTAAAGCAGATTTTTATATATAACATAAGTCTGTGATAAAGAATAGTTTTTTGATTTTAGTTTTTTATTAAATTTCTTAAAACTTAATTGATTTTTATTTAAGCGTTGATGTATGTGTTTTTGTTTGAGGCTGGATGATCGAAGAGTACTACGAATCGAGGTGGATTCATTGATCCAATGCACGATCTGTGTCCTTACCCTAGAAGCCACAACCATGCTGTTATCCTCATTCTACCTCAGGAAGCTAACAGTTACTAACCCGATTCCTAAGAATTGTTGGAATCTGTTTTTAGCTCTGGAGGAGGTTGGCTAATGCATATTTAAGCCGTGTTTCTCTAAAGAAAAAGATATTTGTTTCAACCAACAAGTGAATAGACGTGTCACCACCACTTTGTCGACAAAACCGATACTCTATAAGGAAATATTTACTTGACAATGACTGGTGATGATATATATAAAGAGGCTATGATCAGATATTTATGCATTTGAATATATAAAATTCACGACTTAGATAATATTTTATGCATTTAACATCATATCGATATTTATATAAATATTTACTTATATCTATTTTTTTGGCCTAACAAAATTAATATCTATATATATAAATATATAAATATATATATATATATATACATATCCTCAAAATTTGTTCAAAATATGCGATATAAACGCAGAAAGAAAAAGGCCAAATATGCTTTATAAGGCGTTAAAAGGTCGTATGCCCAGAGAAAAATTTATTTAGCCAAGATTCGTACAGCCCTGGTTATAATAATATCTGGAAACATTTGTTTATATTATATATACAGGTATGTCATTATAAAAATGATCTAATATATATTATATAATATATATAATATTAGGGCTGTTCATTATTTTTCAAATGTTTGAAATTTAGTAACATGGTGATTTTCTATTTTTTTTTTTTTTTACCAAGGTAAAACTTTATTCAGATTAATTAGTCTTTATAAAATCATAAAATACATTAAAACGTCGTGTTATTAACAATATGATTTGCCTTATTATATGCATGAACAACATTAGCATTTATAGATGACCTTCATACACATCAATACATAATACTTTTTGCTCGACAGTAATGACAAAATATCCAAGATGATAAAGTTATGTTATTTTAGGTAAGACCTTCTTCATGATTTGGAGGGAAAATCACATTTCAACTTTGGCACTGGAAACCATTTTCATGATGATATCGTATTCATGAGTACATGTCAAATATTTTTATTCATATAGCTTCTCCCTTCTTTTTCCTCATACTTCGGAGCGCTTTCGCTGTGTCCCTCTGAGAAAAGGGGGATGAGTTTTGAGTATTCAACTGGTAATAAGATGGTGAAGCCCCAAGGTGGGGCAATACAAAAACAACATTATAGCAGTGTGCATACTCAATGACGTCACTGGAGAACATATTATATATATATATACAGGGTGTACAACCCAAACGCCACATGATTTCAAACTTAATTTTAACACACTTCTAATCGTCGTACGAGGTTGCTTGATAGCTTAAATTAAAGTTCCGAATGTTTACATTTTGTTGCCGCGAAAAAAAGCAACATGACGCGCGTCACTAAAGATTTTGAGGCCCGAAGAGAAAAAGTGTCGCTACTACTCCGCGCCCATGTATCACACGCCAAAATCAAGGAGCTTACGGGGGCCTCTATGTCCATGATTACGAGGCTGAAGACGAGGCTGGCGGCGGGGGGTAGCATAAGAGTTACCAGGGAAGCTCCCCCCAATTTAAAGTTGACCGAGGCCGTCCTCAACGACCTCAAAACCACGTGGGATGCGAATCCAAAGATAGGAGTGAGGAAAATGGGGAAAATGAAGGGCCTCCACCCCAATACCGTCATGGCAGCCATGAAAAAACTGGGTTTGGCCTCGAAGACTCGGCCCAAGAGGCATTTATTGACAGCCAGGCAGAAGAACATCCGCCTTGAGAGGTCCAAAAAGATCCTGTGGAGGCTGAAAAAAGGGTCCACAGTGATCATCTTCTCTGACAAGAAGATGTTCACGGTGGACCAAGCCTTTAACCGCCGGAATGACCGGGTTGTGGTGCCCAAGGACGAAGAGGCCCCTCCTGTGATGACCACAAAGCATCCCGCGGGCGTCATGGTGCTTGGGGTCGTGGGGTCAGACGGCCAGAAGATGCCTCCACATTTTTCCCCCTGCAGCCTCAAGATCAACACGGAGGAGTACCTGAAGGTCCTCAGGAGGGTAGTTCTACCCTGGATAAAGGCCACATACCCCGGCCAGGACGTTGTATGGCAACAGGATAGCGCCCCCACCCACGGGGCGAATAAGACCCAAAAGTGGCAAAAAACCAACATGCCAAAGTTCTGGGCCAAGGAGGTCTGGCCGTCCTCCTCACCCGACCTCAATCCTCTGGATTATGCCGTTTGGGGCGAACTTGAGCGACATGCCTGCGCCACCCCCCACCCAAGTGTCGAGGCTCTGAAGGCCTCCATCCTCGAGGCCTGGGCCAACATGTCCTCCAACTTCGTGGTCAAAAGCTGCCGCATATTCAGGCGTCGTGTGGAGGCTGTGATCAAGGCCGAGGGCGGCCATATCGAAAAAAAATGAGCCAAGATATGGAACTTTAAAAGTTATTTATCTGAAAATAAAATTATTAATTATTTCTATGTTAAAAATGCATTTAAGTGATATTTTGGCCTAATGTAGCGTTTTGGGTTGTACACCCTGTAAATCATAAAAGATTGCATATATCAGATGAATGATATGTGCCAAAGAAGGTAAAACTTCAAGCTAGTCTGATAGAACATTTTTTTAAAGACATATATGTTAATGATCCGAATGGGAAGGTCGAAAACTCCAACATGCCGTCTCTGCGAGGAGAAGATGAAACTCCAATTCATCTAATCTACGATGTCCACGGACACGGATTGGAATGGACGAACTTATATTGGAAACCAGAGAGATGAAGAAGACGCTGGAGGAATTTTATTTTAATTAGTTACAATTATTTGTCCAAATTTAATTTGTTTAAAATATAATTAGTAGTTCATAGACAAGTTCACGACCGGCTGATACCGGATTAAGTTCCGGTGTGGGGGGCTGATCTAGAGCTAAAACAACAAATGTTAATGATATTTTAAAAAAAAATCTACATCTTGAGTATAAAGTTTAATTCTGTTGAAATATAATATTTTATATATTACGAATATATGCATATATCAGATGAATACACATTTACAAAAGTAGGTCGAATCTGCCAGCTATTTCAATATGGTGGGATTGCTTTGGAAAAAGATTACATATTTCTTAATGATATTTTAAATAACGACTGAAATACAACCTCTTGAAATATAAATTATACATAAATATTGTGTTAAATATTTGGTATATATATGAGACAAATGCTAAATGCAAAAACTGTTCCCGTGTGATGAGACTGAAATTGGAATCATTAGGGAAGAGAAAAAATAAAAAAATCGTCAAACGACGTTCTTTATTATGAAAAATCATTCGCTCAGGTTATTGTTGTCAAAAATGAACAACTACTAAATTAGAAGAGCCTTTGGTAACGTTATTATTCCCGCCCGTTATTAAAAGCTACCGGTGAGCGAATAGTCTTGGCAAATGGACGTACCTTGACTTTCAATATGCCTTGATCCCTCCCACCACAGAAGTCTATAAGTGTGACCCTTATAATTGAATATAAAGGGCTATAATTATATAGCTCACCTCATAATCTTTGCAGGCCATGAAAATCAATTAGAACGAATATTTTTATCAAAAATACCTTTCCTTCCCAGTAATTACGTGTTAATATTCCAGACCCCTTCTTGGATTAATAAGACGCACCCCCTCTAATCACTGAATCTCTAGATAAGGATCTACTTATAATAATAGAGGTTGTTGTATTTATTATTACGATGATAGAAGAGAGTTTTTTCTGACTATGAATACATATGTATTCTATCAAGGGCTCAAGGGGACGGACTACCTAATAAAAAAGTAAAAGAACGAATCTGGTTTCGTGGGAAATCCATCTTTTTCTAAAGAATAATAAGAAAAGAAGGACGTAGTTGTTATAAATGTTGGAAAAATAAGATTTTAAAATGATAAATAATATTATAATCATCATAAAACGAGAAAAAGAGGAGTGAAAGAGGCCGAAAAAATCAATTAATCAATTTTTATCGCCTATGATTTTAAATATTTTTTCTTCTTCTTCGTCTCCTTCAGACACTTCACTTTCGTTGCTTTTTTGATTTGTTGTTTATATGACCCAGCCTCATATATATATATCCGACTTGTAGATTTATTGTTCATTTGTTGTCGTTCGCGAACGTCGTTCGTCGTTCGCGAATGATGAACGACGAAAGACAAAGTTTTTGACGAACGACAAACGATTAGGAAAATTCCTTATCGTTCGTTGTTCGTTTTTGGCGCCAAAAAAGGACAAAGATTTTTAATTTTCATGGGACAAATTTCCTTTCTAAAAAAACGTCATCACTTTTTTTCAGAAATTTATTTCTAAAAAAACGTCGTCATTTTATCAAAAATTTATTTCTAAAAAAAACTGTCGTCAATTTTTTTCAGAAAGGCGAACGACAAACGAACGATGAACGACAAACGATAACTTATGGCGAACGACAACCGAAAGACAATTCTTCGCGAACGACAACAAGTCTGATATATATATATATATATTTTTAAAATTGATAACAATAAAATTAATGATTAAATATTATGCTGTGTTCAAACAAATATAAATAGACATTGAAACTTAAAATATTTTTCCTCTTAAGACCTTAAAACGTCAAACTAGCATTTAAAAACAATACTTAAACGGAACAAACGTTATTAATATAGTTATGCGGAAAAAACAAAAAAAGATATTTCTGATGTGTTAAACATTCTTGTATTTCTTTAGATTTATCATGGTTTTTTTCCTTTTAAATACAGTTAAGTTTTGTATATATTTACTGGATCTTTATATTTTGCAATGGTATAACATATTATTAGCCTTCTACATACTTTATTGATAGTTTATTGATCTCTACCACGAAAAAATATAGTATTTGCATCCAGCAAATAATGTTATGAACAAACGAACAAGTTTTTTAATTTTTATTATATGGATAACATGCATAACTTGATGGAGGCAGACTTTTTCTTGTATTGAACGGTTAAGGAGACTTATATCTTAGTTCAATATCCGAATCGACATCAGATATACAAAAATATACATTTATCTTATAGATTGTCTAAGAAATGGCTGAATTCATTTTGAATTTAGTGGGTTTAGCGTACTAAAATTAAGGAAACCTTGTCAAGCGCATACTGAATAAGTAAGGAGTCACTCCGTTATATAAATATAAACACTAGCAAGACCTAAGGAATCACTGACTTCATATTAAGTATATATTCATTCACTGGGATCGGATACTCGTAATTAATGGCGTACGTATGTTTTGTAATCATTTGTAGTTTTATAGTTGATTAAACAGTCAGACATCTTCTTATTTTTCACACATCAACAGCTGCCCCTTATGGCAAACATCTCAAATCATCACTGATACTCCATAAACAAGAAATTGTGTCAACTTGTTTCCACTTGAATTGGCATGAATATCCCTCCTCCCTCCAATAATACACTTCTACCCATTAAAACTGTACCATATTGATTATATTCTAAAGCCATGCTCAGGTGATTTCAACTCGCTCCATTTCTAAGTATTACTGAACACACAGGAATCCCTCATAACTCTTCGAAGGAATGCTAGCTTATTTTTAACGTGTCAAAGAGGGAGAAAAGTTGGAATCATTAAGGGAAGAAAAAGAAAAAAGTAAAAATAAATTTTGTCAAACGACGTTCTTTATTATGAAAAATCATTCGCTCAGGTTATTGTTGTCAAAAAATGAGGGGATCTAAGGCAAGTGGGAGCTTACCAACGTGCCTTGGTTGCTTGCCTATGCATATATATGTATAGTGTTGTTGTTTTTACATACATACATACAGCCTATGTAGCTATTTGCCCACACAGGGTGACAAAGCAATGATTCTCTATGTGAGGCATCCTAAGTCACTCCATTGCACGTCAATGCGAGAGATTCCTTCCTGCATTTTGGAATCTCATCTCCCTTGTGTGTTGTGTTTTTTTGCATAGTCAGATGATGGAAATATAAAGTGAAATGAATATGACGTCATATCTCAATGCTCCAGCCGGAGGATGGGATCTCTTTAGGTGTATATGTGATATGGCTGTTCAGTGCTACTCAAACCTTCGTTACCTTTGTTGATTGGGACCAATAAAATTTAAACCAACGAAGAAATTGATAATTTATATACAATCTATGTTATGCGGCCACCTGTTTTTAACGCTCACTTTTTCGGTTTCCCTTGGGTGCTCACATATACAAGTTTAACTGTATTTGTTTAATAAATATTTTAAGTACCTATTTATATATAAATGTCCAAAGATACAAGGCTTGATTATTGAATTATGATTCAAAAATTCTTACTTAATCCAAATGAATGTGAGACAATCAAAATCCTGGCTTAACTTACTAATTCTTCATTTTATTGACATATTTCAAGTTATTTCAAACTACAAAAAAGGAAGTTTTCACAATTGAACTTACCAGAAATAAAGCAGTTTTGGGCTTAGAACACTCCGTCACTGGACCTTTGTCTTCATCATTACGCCATCAATAATAGTCGATTGGACTTACAAATATACTTATGAAGGATTATATGATTCTGGGAGTCTCAAAAAATGTCATGTTAAGGATTCAAAATAAGCAGCAACTGAATCTTGGGTTCTACATACCCCATCTATGGTCTATATTATTATTATGGTTAAAAACACCTACCAATTTGCAATATCATCTTTAATTGTAATAAACTATTCATATATATATATATATATATATATATATATATATAAATATATATGTATATATATATAACATATATATATATATAGATATATATATATATATATATATATATATATATATATATATATATATATATATATATATATATATATATATATATATATATATATATATATATATATATATACCTATATAGGTAATTGATGTTGGCGGCTAATTGAAACTTTTTCTTCTTTTCTCATTGAAAAGTGTCTGACAGAGTGAAATAACCCTTGGCATTCATCAATGGGGCTCCCCTTTGAGAGTGACACCTTTTTATTTTTTATGTTTCCCCCTGTTGTATGTATTTGTATACATGAACACATAGCTGCCGTTGTATTTATGTATGCGTATCCACTACCGGATCATTCAAAAATAAAAATATGACCCCCTTGCTGAAGAAAAGAGCCAATAAAAATAACACATTAAATTGATATTTACGATTTTCTGTGTTGAGTCTCACCGACCGGGGAAGGACTCTAAATAAAAGAAATAAACACAAACACAAAGAGCTTTCCAAAGAAGTTGGGTCTTTATTCATTGAAGGTAATTTTTATTTATGATAAAAATAAAAGATTATTATCTTTTAAGATTGGTTTTGGGTACTTTTATGATAGCTTGAAAAGTGTGGTCGATATGAAATTAAAATAACATAGAAGGAAAGTAATTCAAAACCGGATAATCAAATACATATAATATAATTACACATACCATAAAAAGTAAGGACGTATTACTTTATAGTCAGCTTCACTATCATTCCACACTGGATTAAGTTCCATTGAAGTGAGCCCAATCAAAAACCTAAAAATGTGCGATTATAAAAATTAAAATATTATGATGGACACTTATATTTAAAATATAGAAATTGATTACTTTCTTCGTCAAATGAATTGCATTATACAAAAAAAGTTATTTGGCCCCTTAGTGAATATAAATGCATTTTTCGTCGAGACTCTAAAAAGGTTTTTTGCGAATATTTCGTACTTAAAGAGAATAGCTTTTTAAAACCCTTCATAAAAACTTAAATATATATATACATATTTAACGATATACATAAAATTTATATATAAAATATATTACATAGAAGCCATTCAAATATTTTATGTCCGTTATTAAAATTCATAGTCAAGGTTCATCAGAAACCTTCTTTCCCCGCGCAGAGTTAAAATAATGATACTCAGACTCTTTCTATAATAAGTAACAATGCATCATGGTTTATTTATATGCCGAATAAATACCTTATTGTCACTCAATTGGTCATAATGTGACGGTATTCAATCATAATTGTGAAAAATTATTCCGAGATTTAACCATATTTTTTGTTTCTGCGATTCAGTTGCTTACACTCATAGTAGTTCTCCCAACGTAGTATCATTGCATGAACTATTGCCGTCCCACATGATGTAGGTTAATGACGTCATATTTCAAAAGATGGAAGTAACTTTTGATATAACTGAGGACCTCCTCGTAATCTACCCAGATAATGACAATCCTTGTTCCTCTTCAGTAGAGACTGAATCCCATTTGAGGAAGAGCTAGGATCGTTGGAGAGCCACTCAGTCTCCTTCTGAAGAGGATCGAGGATCCGTGAATAGCCCCTTTTGAAGATAGAATCAAGTATTGGGCAAGTCATCTTGGGGTAAGTTAGCGTAAAGTCACTAAGTTACTGTTTTTACTCCCGGATAAGGCATAGAGATATAATGATATAGAGAGCTTATTCCCTTTAATGGCAGAGAAACATCGTTCAGCTGTACTCTGTGTCCAATATAAACAAAGTAATTATTACTACGTCATCGTAAGCTGATCATAGAGATAGAAAGATTTATTTATATTGGGCACAATGAAGAATCCAATAAGCTCAATGTGTCTTTATATCTCTATGGGATAATCCCCCCACCACACCACACATTTAATCTGGTATCAACCGGTAGAGGTCTACCTAAGAGCAAGCATCTATAAGGGACTAAGTTGCGTAATCTATTTTTTATTGTATGCAACTGGCAAATTTCGAAATAACTATTCACCAGAGAGAAATGCTAACAATGATCTTATTTCATATGTGACGTCACAGGGGAAACTCATAAAATGGAATTGGATGCTAATAGTTGTTTTATGGTCCATGAATATCATTTTTCTATTGGTATCCCTGCAATCACGTTAAAATAAAGATATGCAAGTCTGTAAGGGCTATATTATAAGTATGAAGAGTTGATAAATATAAACGACGCATGGGTAACCTAAGCACGACTAATCAAATATTACCCAAAAGACGTTACTTGCAAAACACTACTCAATTCCTTAGTCTTAGAGCTGCATTTAACAATTCCTAGGCGCCATTATCTTTCACAACCCATCTCTAATTAAATTACCTTTTTTTCTTTTTCAACATAAAATCAATTAAATAGCCGTGAAAAAAAACATTATTTTATGAATCTTTAATTTTTCTATTCAATGTTTTAAATATACATATAAACGGCAATAATGGCTTTCCTCCTTCCCTGACCTTTTTTTCATTTCTGACCCTAGAACTCTCATGGAGCCAAACGATTTGAATCGATGCCGACGACGCCATTTTGTCTGGGGCGTAGACAATATATAAATACATATTTTTAGTAAAATGTATATGTAAACCCATATATTTTTTATATTCTTCTTCTTCTTCTTCCGAGAATATGAGCGTATCTATTTACGTAAACCTGATTACGAACATTAAACTCTTTGAACAGGTATTTTTTAACCATATATATTTCTTTTCATTATTCTATTCAATGACGGAAGGTAGATGAAGGTAGAGACGTATACATATGTATGTACACCAAGAAGTGGGGAAGGAAAGACGGCTAAAATTAACCATGTCCAATAATAACAACAAAAAGAATAAAAACAAATCCCCTGGCTGGCTCCCTGGTTGTCTTTTCATAATGAAATATACATTTATTTTAAAGTGATGGTGGTGCTCTTGGTGGAAACCCCGAAATAAATCCGATGGTAGCCGAGCTGGAGTCTTTCTCTCAAAAAGAATGGCTGTCAAAAAGAGAATGCTCTTACTACATGTCTACAAAAAAAAGATGGATTTGAGGGGTCATGTATAAAGAGGAACTTATGGAACTACATATAGCGCCACCTATGAGACAATATTTATCAAGAGGACATTTATTAAAGAGCACTATTTTCAGTGGTGGATGAATGCAATATAACATACAAGCAACTTAATTTACAGTTCATAGTGCAACATATACGTAACGCGACGCTGAATAAAGGGATCTTAGTAAAAACTCCAACATATTTATAAACTGAGGCACGGGTAGAGAACACAAAAGTAAAAAATATATACAACTCATATATAATTTATCTCCAAATTGTGGAGGGATCGCATTACTACATAGATTGATTATAACAGTTGGAGTCAATGGTGCAATCAGGACTACACAGTTAAATAGTCTAGAGGCCCATGAATACCTAAATCCACCCCTGAATATGTTAGGAAATACTTTTATTTGCTGCTATAGACTCTTTTTATCATAAGAAAGTGACCCAAATATCAAAATACGGATATTGAAACTATGTTGCAGTTTTTGAAAAGAGAAGGCCAGACAACACACCAATATTGAAAAATACTTTATATATATATATTTGATTTATACTATTTTATCCCAATAAAAAATGGCCCCGACGGGTTGATCATAAAATATAAATTAAGAAATTTATCCTCTATATTGCAGTTTATTCCAAGAGAACGTTCTACAATATAACAACTGTAGAGGCGGTTTTCAATAACTGCTACGAAATATTCCGTTTTATAAGACAGAATAATCACAATCATATTTGTTGTAGGTTATGTAAAAAGGACGTCTTATTTTGAAGACTACTTTTTCATATCTGCTTCATAACTGTTTTTATATGTTAAATGGCTTACTTAACCAGGCTCATGGCAAGAAAGATACATGCTAAAGCCCTCTGGAGGCTACTTTTGAATGTAGAAGGAATGCATAATATTTGTTTCTTGATTTAAAAATGGATCCTTCTCAGGGTCACTCATATAACAAGAAGGACATAATATGAGGTTCTCATATAGTGTATCATAAAAACAATAAACAAGAGGTGATACCGCCAATAACAGGTTCGATATGAGACGCGGGTATTAAAACTATTTTATTATAATATAAACTGTGATCAAGTAATAATAATAAAAAGATCAGTGGTAAATATGGGGCATTTTTAAACTATTGTATTATAATAGTAGTTGGGGATCAAGAAATAAATATTAAAAGACTTTGGTAGGATATATCCATGAATTGCGTTGGCATTTTTTTAATGACTTAAATTTTCAAATGACCATTGATAAAAATGTATTGTAATAAATATTTTTAGTGTTTTTTTCTGGGTGTATATTGATGGATCATTTATTTATTACCTCCGCCGAAGGAGGTATTGTTTTTACTGGCGTTGGTTTGTTTGTCAGCAGGATAACTCAAAAAGTACGGAACGGATTCGGATGAAACTTGGTGGAGTTGTTGGAAATGCCAAAAAGGAACAAGTGATTAAATTTTGGCATCTCTGAGTGCAGAATTAAGATGCAAAACGAGCTAAATACTAATAAATATTTCAAGTTAGCCTACTCTGCCAATAGATGTCGCTGTGCTGTAAAATCGGGTGCCGGGAGCGTCTTCCTCTCGGAATTTCCGTCGAGGGGAACCCTCCCCCGTCCCTCTACGCCGCCCCAGTCGTGAAAAATCCGCCTCGGAAGGCTCATAAGGACCCCGTGACGGCGGAGGTTTGCACTTTCTGAGTGTATATATGCCTCTAGTTATTATATAATTGTGTATGTATGTTTAAAGATTTCACCAACCCTGAAGCATACATAGAATGCTTTGAACAATCATAACTCGGCACTTTATTTTTCAAAATTTATATGTAGAGTTCGATAGTATTTATTTTATATGAAATTAGCTACATAACTTTTTTTAATAAAAAATAATAATACTCATCATTTTATGATAATTTGTGTTGATTAAATTCAAAATAATATGAAATGTTTTATTGAAGCGTTTGAAGGAATATAGAAACAATATTTTCGGAGTTATTGACTGCGTTCAACCAATCTTCAAATGTATTTATCACAGCTTGACATACAATCTTGTTCAGTATGAGGGACTTTCATAAGAAAGGATATATGGTATCATGCCGCATTTTAAGGAAAAATCCAGTCTTGACAAAAAAGATTTATGGACTTTGAACATTGAAATGAAAAGTTGTTAATTAATGTATGTAATAGAAATAAAATGTAGTCCATTAAAAACAAATAAACTTTATCCAAACAGTTCAAAAACGACATCAGAAGGATTTTAAGAATGCATCACCATTTGTATTGAATACAAATTAGTTTTATCAATTGTTGTTATATATATATATATATATATATGGTTTTTTATCTGTACAGTAATGCTCATTGATGTTTTTATTACGTAACTGTCCAGATTTGATTTGATTTCTTATATTATCTATATTTCTTTAGTGTATTTGTTTACACTGTATTCTTCTTTGCAGTAACAAAATAAAATTATTTTAACCATTAAAAAACAAAAAGTCTAACTTTACTTCAAGTCCGAAGTCAAATTGAAAGATAAAATTATTTATCTTTCATGCATTTTTTTTCTCTCACCCGATTGTTTTATAATATAAATATAATAAACAAATACATGTACCTCATAGGAAATTCTATTTTTCCAATAGGACTGTGTCGTGTCATATATCGGAAATAGTACATAAATGTATGACAAGCAACTGTATGAAAGTACTTGAAATATCCCAGACCTACCCGAATCTCAATCCTATACATCACCTATTGTTATTATGTTAAAGCTGTCTATGGCTTGGCATCTGTATATGTATATAGTTTATGTATATTTGTATATGTTTGTCTATTGTAAACAGTAATAAATTTCTAACTGATCCAATCATCTAATGACTAATTATTAGCTAATAAGTTTGATAAAATATACTTTGATTGCACACCCATTCAGACAGGAATTCAAAGCAGGGACACATAAATAGCAGATATACGTGTGCAAAAAAAGTTTATGTTAAACTCCATTAAAAAGCTCCCCGAGGCGGCTCATGAATACATACTATCTTATTCATTACCATATGAAAAAAGGGAGCTTATTCTTTCAATAACAGAGTAATGTTTTAAGAATCGATGAGCTTTGTATAGATACTCTTTATAAATAATCAATACTATTTCATAAATTAGAGCTTTGTGAGCATTACTTTTCTGCATTTTAATTATATTTATCCCAGGACATTCTTCAAGTATCTATTTGTTTTTGGTCCTCCTTCATCGACAGCAGACAAGCTCACGTATCTCTCTTTATTATATTTTATCTCTATGATCATCGTATACACTTTGTATGTTGACATACAAGGTTTGTATGAATATAATCCCATTAAATCACATATTGTCTCTCTCAATTGATTTGAGCAAGAGTCGCTCTATTTGTAAAAGCCAGTAGGCATAATAAAAGTGTCAATAAACCTTCCATTCCACATAGTCTAATATGTATATTAATAAGTGCTCTAAGTCTAAGAAAATAATGCGACTGTAGTTTGTGCATAAAAACATTTACTCTCTCCCGCTCTAATATAGCATTATTACTATATAATCTTTTAAAACCTCTTACTGCAGCAAAAATTAATATATATGATGATGTTCTACATACATAGATTCTCTCCCCCCCCCCCTCCTCTCCATAAGCTCATTTCAAAAGCATTTGAGTATACATACATAAATATATGTGTGTGTGTGCAATGGATATTTAAAAGATAGAGAAGAAAAAAAAAACGCAGCCTTCTTCTTCTTCTCCTTCCAATTCAATTGCTTCAACCCTTCCTCTTCAAGATGTTTTGAGGGTAGGTCTTCTTAGGAATATTGTACATGTAGTTTTTTATATATTAAATTGAAGAGGTCTCTCTATGATGTATCATGTGTATTATGGGCAAATTACGTCTAATTTTCAAATTATATCATAATGGGAAAGAAGGGGATCAAAACATGAAATGAATTAAGAAAAGCAAAATATAATGGGGGTGAGTATCATTCGGAAAGACATTATTATTATCAAATTATACATTACAACCCCTTATTTCGGTGAACGAGTTGTTCAGCTTCAGTATATATATATATATATATATAATATATATATATATATACCACTGAAAGGATATTTATCTTTAATAAATGGCTTTAAGAAAAAGAGGGACAATATTCAAAAAAGCAATTGCATTATGAAATGGGGCATCATTTGTCTCGTTGGAGTGTAAACATCAACTCTTACATTGTTCTTTAGAACCCTAAACGTCTTTTTCTCATGGCCTTCATCCATATCACTTAATTCTTGTATGAATAAAAAAAAGCAAACTTATCCGCTTCATTACCGGATTCTTGAAATGACCATTTCAAGAATATTAAATAATTTTTATTAAATTAGAGAAAATTAATGTTATAATTTGGTTTCATATTTTCTGCAGAGTAATTGATAATCTCTCTGTCGATATGGCGTAAAAAAGATTAAAAATTGAGTCACTAACTACTAAATTGTTTATTCATGCTGATTATGCACAGTTTCCTTAAATAAATAAAGTTTTAAGAAAGGAATTATCATATTACTTTTTTATAAAAATAAGGATGATTTTGCAAAAAAACTTCTATAAGAGCATCCGTATATGTAAATCAAAGAAGTCGACACTGCCACTAATCATGACTTTTTCCCACCGTGTGTTAGATTACCGGCTACTGTCAGTCAATACATCAATTCTTCCTCCTCTATAAGCCACTATGAAACTTGTGTTGTCAGCTACACAACTTCTGAAGCCTCATAGACTGAATCTCCTCATATAGCCTTTGTGCAACCTTGATTTGCGTTATGTCAATTTGATATAAGTATTAATTACCTTTGCCCACCGCTAGCTAAATAAACGCCCTTCTTCAGTCACTACTTGTCTTCCAGGGGCCAGATAGACACTTCTGTTGGACACTTATGTAGCCATTATCCAGCTTTCAGCTAAATTCTATCTCCTTTATAATTTAGTTTGGTTTCCTTTTTTTCATTCTTTTTTAAATGTAAATTCATATCCACTATTTTCACAAATTTCTTGTTTATATTTAAATGTATTTTTTTCTTCACTTTTTGATTCAACCTGAGTAAATTCCTCTTAACATTCAGATATATTGATATATGTGTTTATAAATAATATACCACGAGACTAAGTACTTTAAAACGAATATTATTATTTATATATTTTGTTTATCAAACATTTTTACTTTGAGGAATCTAATGAATCATTAAAATTGTTTATTTATTGTAACAATGCACACTTGTAATAGCCGGATTCATTTCCCATTGAGCCATTGATAAGAACGGGGATCCCATTAGTTTAATTCGTAGGGTTAACCCAGGAGTTACATGAACCCTCTCATCTCTCTCTCTCTAAATGATAAACACAATAACATAGATTAATATTATTATCAACTATTATTATTTGAAGTGGGTAAGCTGCACACTTTTATATATTACTCTGGATTTATATCAAGGAAGAAGATTAAGAGAAAGATGAAGAGCTGACTCCAGATGTTTTCTATTAAGTTTTTTCCACAACGATGATGAAGAAACCCGCTTTTTAAAAATACATTATATCTGTTAACAGGTTGAAGGGATATCTTAGTGGTTGTGGGTGAGTTGTTGTTCTGGTGGGCATCAAAGAACTCATCCCTTCAATTGATGATATAATTATATTAAATGAAAAAGAATATATATATATATATATACACACAATAACATATATATATATATATATATATCAAGCTAAAAATATGTTATGAACACTAAACATTGCTGATGAGAAGGAAAAAATAATACTTGACAGTGACTCTTTATGCTAAACTGTTTTTAAGCTAAATTGACGAAGTCCCTTGCATACTAAGTTAACAAAAAGATTGATTAATTCTACAGATCCTTGGGATAATACTAAGATCAATGTATTGATTGCATTTTGAGCCACATGCTCTTGATTCCTTGTACACTTCCATGTCATAAAATTATACAATATGAAAACCTTATTTTGGAATGGTGGAGGGATATTTACATTAGGGTATATTAGAAACAGGTAATGAATAAGTGGCCCTGCTGTTATTAAGAATAAAGGAGTTGGAGAAACGGTGCTTGAAGCAATAATTACTTTGAAATGTCGAAAGTGATGGGTCAATTAACATGCTTAAGTTAATATATCATATATATATATTGTATATATATATATATATCGCCTAACTCGAATATAATCAAAAGTCCCATTTTTCTCCATTGACATGTGTGTAATAAAAATCCTACAAGTCGATTTTTGTAAGTCGATATTTCGCCTAAGTCGAACAGATATTTTGACAATAACACATACATAGACAAGAAAATAACTTCGCACAAGTCGAAGAGGGCGCTCACTTTCCAAAACATAGCCCGCATGCACTGCGCCTGCCGTTCACACTGTGTATTTCAAGGAAGCAGACACAGATGGTTGAAGTGGAGAAAAATATTTGTAACTCGAATTTGTTTTTTTGCCTATATGGTTCGATAGAATTGGATCCGATAGCATTATAATTAGTCTATCGAACCTAGGATCTTATCAATGAGGTAGACCAAAAATGGCCATCCCTCTCGGGATTCAAACCTGCGCCCCCAACATTGAGAGTTGAACACGCCTTAAAATGCACTTTTATCAAGCTCCCTTAACTCGAATTTCGCCTAAGTCGATTGTCTTGCAAAGTCCCGAGAGAATCGACTTAGGCGAAGTTGACTGTATATATATATATATATATATATACATAAATATATATATATATATATATATATATAAATATACATAATATATATATATATATATAATAATTTGTTATGAAAGTTTATAACTTTTGATTGACTGTCCAACCGAGAACTGACAGTTCAAGAGAGAAGGAAATAATCATTTCAATGTAAGGCTTCATTGATGACGTACAGCCATCCAAAATGGCTGATCAAGCATTTTTCTTCCTTTATTAAGTTTACTGTGCATCCAGGTTGATGGACCATCCACGAGGCTGATAGTCACACCATTCTGGCATTCATAGAGTCATTCACGCATGCATATGGACACTTGAATGATAATAGCAAAAGATGATACTCCTAATTCACCATTAGAAGAAATTAGACACACATAATAGCAATAAAAAAAACTCTGCAGAGAAGGTTTCGATTCAAGGACATGGAGAAGTAATTAACTTTACCACTCTTTTTAAGAAAGCGCAAGAAAGGAATGATTGTAAAAGGATCCTCTCTTTATACAAGGATGATGACGTCATAATGGCGTTCATGAAGAAGAATATGAAGAAGTCTGTTTCAGACTTGAGGTGTTGTTTATTCTAAGGTGAGTGCATGGATATAAAATAAATGTACATTTAATAGAGCTTAAGTGTATCTCTGAATGTTTTTTTAATCAAATTGATTATTAAGTATAATGTTGTTCCATGTCCAAAACGATTTTTGGGTTTACTTTTCTATCAATGGAGTGGTCATATTATTTGCATTGGCCTTTTGTTATTGCAAAAAAACTTTTAGTAATTAAGCCCCTTTATATTTAACCATTTTCATTTAAAACAATATTTCATTATAACCAACTAGCAAATAACATCCAATGGAACTTCTTACATCATCAAAAAGCTATCAAATTTGTGGTTAATCAACTTCTAATCATGAATAGAAAAAAAGACAAATAATATATTTGTTCCAATTGAAGATCTCAAAGAGCTAATATGATTTGAACAGCGACTCGTTATTCAACTATTTATAACTAGTTTATTATACAATTACATCTTAATGACCGCCGGCTGAAGACTTTATAAGGTGGTTTCCCTCCAATTTTATCCAATATATAAGCAAAAGGACGATTGAATGCCATCACCATAAAATTTCAATAAAAAAATTGTTTTTTTGCGAAATGCATTATCTAAATGAGTTTTATATCCTTTATAAATTAATTTTGTTCTTTAATGTTATTTGTACGTAATTGCCAGTAGATTTTTGATTTGTTTTCTATTGTTTAAAGTATATTTTATTTCGAAACCTTGTTTTTTATTTTGTAAAATGATTTCAAAGTAGAAAAGGATGTCAAACCAACATTCGCCATGTTAACTAGAAATAGAGCTTTTTGCCACGTTCCTGAATGAAAATCACAAATAATATTAGCGTCCACGGCAAGCTAGGGTATAAAATATATTTCCAAAATTCAAATATACCCAGACGAAGGCAACAAAAGTTGCTGGAAGACTAGAGTCGACGGTTCTAATCTTAAAATAAATAGAAATTCGATGTATTTGAAAAATAAAAAGTGAAGACTTTTAATCTAAATGGATATTGTCCAAGACTTTTTAAAGTTCATGCAAAGAAATATTTGGTAAAACATACAGTAATACTTTATTACTAATTTATAAACGTCCCTCTGAATAAAAGGGATAATCAATATATTATAATTATAAGTGCATTAAAAAAAGAAAAAGCAGAGACTATGCCTTTGTTTTTTATTATATAATTTTACAAAAATGCATTTGAGAATTAAATATCGAGGATTTTCAATCTGTAATAACTTTTATTTGTTCGATTGGGAAGAAGATATTATTCTAGAACGCAAAAAGTTGAAAGGAAAAGAAATAGTTTGGTGTACATAATAGTTATATAATATTATAAAAGGTATATAGAGGTTTGAGAAGGAAAAAAGCGAACATTCAAAGATTATCGATATTCATTTTTAATTAATTGACTGTTTGGGAACAACTGCCCTAGGCATTCTTTGGATTATATATATATATATATATCAGGAAACAACCGGGACACTTTTTTTCGCCGGGACCCGGGCCGGGCCGGGACTTAAATTTTTCAAGCCTGGCCAGGCCAAAACCTGGCCGGGAATAATCCTTCGACATTCTAAAGTCAAGAATTTCCAAAAAAAAAACAAGTAATGACATTTTTTTAGAAAAGAATCTCCAAAAAAAGTGGCAACGTTTTTTTTTTGAGAAAAGAATCTCAAAAAAGAGTGACAACGTTATTTAGAAAATAATCTAAAAAAAAGTGACGACGTTTTTTTTAGAAAAGAAACTCCAAAATCATATGAAGTGAGAAACGAAATATTTAAAAAATATTGATGTCCCGGCCCGGTGTATAAAAAACCGGAACACCGGGCCGGGACGCTCAAAAACAGTAGGGACCGGGCCGGGTACCCGGTCGTTTCCTGATATATATATATATATATATGACACTAATTGATTCTAATCCTTAGAAAATCATATTCTAAAATACTGTGAGCAGCCCCTGAACACTTATTTTGACTTCCAAAAAATTCTTCCCCTTCTCATATAGCTGAAGGCTCTCACACACATACATATACACACACACACAATGTTATAGGAACAGCAGCAGCAACGAAAACAAAAAGCAAAACACATCAACGTCCTCATTTCTTTATATTCTCTAAGTTTTTTTTGCCAAAACTCGAGAACAATAGAGCAGAAATATAAAGAGCGAGAAGGAAAAGTAGGGAAGGGAACGGTAAAAAAATAAATGTATATAATATATATATGAATTCAGTTGGCCTTGACACGATTTATTATTATTATTCTTACTCTCTTAACTATTAGATACACTTAGAGCTAAGTATAAGAAACGGGAACCTTTTATTCAAACGTGATTGGTTAATTGAAAAGGAGCGGGAAATGTTTTAAAAGGAGTAGGTATTATTTCAATTGTGGCTGTTGAACATTAGTTCAATGATCAGAAGTCCATCCCTAAGAAACCAAATGGGCATCGATCTCTGTCATTAACGAATTATCGGAATGAACAATTAAAATATCAGATATTCATCCTATATTCAAATAAGGCCACTGCTTAGTTTCAAGGATATAATAAGCTTTGGTCTTTGTTTAATCATCGATAAAGCGATCATCACTGTAACTTTTTTACATACAAAATATTACCAGATGAAAAAATGTGTTTATTTTCAGTTTACAAGAACTAATTCTTTGTTGTTGATCTTACCTATAGCTAAGGATAACAAAGTAGAAATAAAAGAAACGTGAATTATCCAAGAAAAAAAGTTGGGATTATTTTATCAGGCATCACTTCATTCGCGGCTGATGATGTGTAAACTCAATATCCTCCTTCAAAACGCACAAATTGTCTCTTCTGTGTGGCCTTTATCCGTGTGTCATGGTCAAAGTCTTGGAATGAATTCCTCCACTATCGACTACTATCCATATTTGATGTGAAATGGACCCTTCCTTTGACTAAAGGTCAAGAAAGAGAAGAAAATAAAGTAACTAACCGTGAAAAAGTGTATTTATCGATGAGAGAACTACCAAAATATTATCTTCATTTACCGAATATAACAAACGGGTACTTTTTTCTCAAACGTGATTGGTTAAAAGAAAAAATAGAAAAAAAACTAGAGGCATATATACACTCAGAGAGTGCAAACCTCTGCCGTCACGGGGTCCTTATGAGCCTTCCGAGGCAGATTTTTCACGACTGGGGCGGCGTAGAGGTACAGGGGAGGGTTCCCCTCGACGGAAATTCCGAGAGGAAGACGATCCCAGCACCCGATTTTACAGCACAGCGACATCTATTGGCAGAGTAGGCTAACTTGAAATATTTATTAGTATTTAGCTCGTTTTGCATCTTAATTCTGCACTCAGAGATGCCAAAATTTAATCACTTGTTCCTTTTGGCATTTCTAACAACTCCTCAAAGTTTCATCCGAATCCGTTCTGTACTTTTTGAGTTATCCTGCTGACAAACACAACCAACGCCAGTGAAAACAATACCTCCTTCGGCGGAGGTAATAAGTGACCATGGTTTATATATAAATAAATCACTTAACATGCGTATGTTGAGGTGCGAATATCAACTCAGGGATACGAATATTGCCAATAAGAAAACAATGTGCCACTTTCTATGGTCATGCATCCTTTGAATGGAGCCCTCCATAATATTATTTTGATAAAACAACTCCCTATAAAAACGGAAAGAATTAGTGTTTATTTTTATATATTGTATCAGACGATAAATGGATCGTCATTCGGATATCTAAGACATATATAAAATATATATATATATATATATATATATATATATATATATATATATATATATATATATATATACTCATAATTGGCGAGTTAGCGGGAAGGTCCAGTTTTGTTTTACATCATTGCAACTTGGATGAACCGATGTTCATCATGACGATAAGAACAAGAAAAAGAAGAAGGGATCTCAATAGCGGTGAAGTTTGCATCTCTGCCTTGAAAAAGGTCATTCCTTTCTTTTGTCTTACATGGATTTGATTATCAGTGGATGCCTTGACAATTGTCAGTGTCATCTGAGAGAAATAAAAAATATTCGTCCTTTACATCTTTTTTTCCTATTCTTCTTCATGTCCTGATATGATCTTTGATGGTCGGGATATCAGAGTGAATGTTGATGGGCATTAAGGTAAAGGCTTTGAATTGTTACTTCGTTGACTGATGTTATTATAAAGACTCCATAAAATAATATGTTATGAGTGATCCTGATGTAGGGTCTTTATTTATACACATAAAAAAATAAAGGTCATAATAATAACTAGAGGCATATATACACTCAGAGAGTGCAAACCTCCGCCGTCACAGGGTCCTTATGAGCCTTCCGAGGCGGATTTTTCACGACTGGGGCGGCGTAGAGGGACGGGGGAGGGTTCCCCTCGACGGAAATTCCGAGAGAAAGACGCTCCCGGCACCCAATTTCACAGTACAGCGACATCTATTGACAGAGTAGGCTAACTTGAAATATTTATTAGTATTTAGTTCATTTTGTATCTTAATTCTGCACTCAGAGATGCCGAAATTTAATCACTTGTTCTTTTTTGGCATTTCCAACAACTCCACAAAGTTTCATCCGAATCCGTTCCGTACTTTTTGAGTTATCCTGCTGTTAAACAAACCGACCAACAAACCAACGCCAGTGAAAACAATACCTCCTTCGGCGGAGGTAATAATATAGCAACTAAAAAGTGATGGAACAAAGTCGCAAAACAAACAATATTACACATTATTTTTAAATAAATTTATAATAAAAAGTTCTAACATCTTCACAAATTAAAACATAAACCAATAACGTAAGAATAATAATAATAAAATTAACAATTCTAGTAGGAAAAAGTTGTAAAATTGAGGGTCAAACAGATTTTATTGACACTTTGACAAAAATAAAAATGAATTCATATTTTAAATTATATTTATTTTACAATGTTCGATATAGAATCTTTATTTAATAAAATGATCGAAAATCTAATGTTATCTTACAACTTCAAACAATATGGCTTAAAAGTTTCCAATTAATGACAAAATATCTTCACTTATTTTTTATAAAAACCAATAATAACTTGGCCTAAAATAATTTAAATAAGTTAAAACATTGTTTTTGTTCGTCATAGAGATACATTCTCATATATCCCTTCGATTATAGAGTCCTTTTCACATATTTTCATGAATTCATGTTTCTGGCTAAAGTAATATACATGTCATTTCCATGCAAACAAACACACACACGAATACGCAAATGATTTTCTGCTCTGAGGTTATTTATTTTGTAATTGTAGAAAATGATATCAAGGCCGCTGTCATCATCCAGAGTTCCGGTGGCTGCTAAAGGTATATAAAATACTCCATGTCCTCTACATGCAATGTTCTGCATCATGAAATAAGGTCATTAATGACTCACTTCATGGTGACCTTTTTTGACATACTTACATATTATCAACTAAGGCATGTGATAAGGTATATTTCTGACCAAACACACAAGGTATCATTTTTTTTGCGTCCATGCTATGAAAAAAAAGCTTTTTTATATTTGCCTTGCTCTTCCTAAATAATGGGAACAAAGGATTGTTCGATCAATGGTTGTTGTAATTGATAGTACAAAATTTACAGCTCAATTATAAATTTTGTCTCAATTCATTTAGTTTTATTATTCATGCAATGATTGTGGATCCTTATTTAAATCGATCATTCATGTCTTCCTTGATTGTTCTGTTATTATGGATGTCAGAAGTTTTAATAAATTAAATGTGTGTAAAAATAAATAATAATTTTCTGATATTATTTTACAGGTTTATGTATTTTTGTGCTTCAAAACGAAAATATGATGCTCCAGCTTTTTTAAATATACATGTATGGATTGCAAAAATAGTTACAACAATCTCATTCAACGAAGTTCAGGACCTGAGGGTAATACTTATTATAGCCGTCACTCGCTATTCAGCCCCTCAAGTCAGGAACCCGATTCACGGAAATGGGCTGGAGACGTTGTTCTATTTGTACTTTCTACTTCAACATAATTTGTAAGACTAACCTAGACGGTTATAAAAAGCCACCGTTGTTTTTGAAGGAACCAATAAGTTGTCATTACCTTTGCTATATATTATCATTTGTTGAATGCCAGAGCACAGATTGCTTGTTGTTCGTTATATCTAGATTATTTGAAGTCCTCGGAAGGAATGGTGATATCGACTGCATACGGTTAGTTCTCTGAGGATTCTGTCTTTTCACATCGAAGTCAGATATTTCTTATAGCATTTCAAAATTTTGTTCAAAATTATGGAAAATAAGTATTTTTAAGCTTATTATAATTTTTTTAAACCTGAATTGTGTTTTATATAAAGTACATTTATATTTGGTTATTTAATAGTTCCTTTTATTTGTTACAATAACCAGGAAATAACTGACGACCTCAAGAAGGTACTCCTTTTATTGACCGCAGGATACTTTATTTCTATGGGAAGACGTTACCTATAAATCCAAACAACAAATTCATTAATATGTATATATATACATATATATATATATATATATATATATACAGGGGCGGAGTGGCCACCGGGAGTACCGGGACTATTCCCGGTGGGCCGCTGGCCTCAAGAAACATAAGCGGCCATTGACAGCCTCCCAATGGTATATTGGGGCCTGTATAAGGCTGGTGAGGGCATAATTGTCCCGCTGGATAAATTCTTCCCACTCCGTTCCGTATATATATATATATATATATATATATATATATATATATATATATATATATATATATATACACACTTGCTTCCTTTTTAATACACATAGTTTCTCGTATGTATTTTAGATCTTTGGTATAATAACATAAGAAAGGAAGCAATGCTTGCTTTTCAGGAAGTTCCAAAGTCTATTAATAGGGTAAGAAGCTTCCCTTTTTTATTTGGTTTAATGTTTGGGGTTTTAAATTTTAAAAAATCATTTCATAAAAGTAAAACGTGATTGATGATTTCTTTCCTCTTGCATAATCCAGAGTTGATTTTCATAGAGCATATCGAATTTCTCCTCACTATCAATCTCTTGATTTCGTTCTTTCAAAAAAGGGGATTGTTGTTATGCGTATGGATAAGAAAAAAGTGGTATTCTTGCAACGTGATTGGCTGAAAGACAAGGAGAGGAAATAACAATAAGACACTTGGTATTATGCAATAAAGTATAAAATTAACTATCGGCTGCTGTTGAGGAGTGAACATCAGCAATTCATAAAGAAGAAATTAATCCTTAAAAATACTTATTGCCTCCTCTTCATGGGCCTACACCAATGACGTCATTGGCGAATCCTATGAATGGGTTCCTCATATTAATATGAATTGAATTTAAGTAAGTGTTCATACTCAAGAATAAGGAAATACTTATTTTGTATGCTCATATCTGTCGATAAGTGGAGCATCACTCCCACTATCGGTCGTAGGCAAATAAAGAAAATAATGTTAAATGAAAAACAAAATGTTTATTTGTGAGTATGAGAGGCCAACTCATTTTTCTTCCTAGTTATGCAGCATAACTGTAGTTCGAACCCATAGAGATATAAAGTCATAGAGAGCTGATTCCCTTCAATAGCAGAGAAACATCGTTCAGCTGTATTCTGTGTGTCCAATATAAACAAAGTAATTTATACTACGTCATCGTAAGCTGATCAAGGATATATATTCTATCTCTATGATCAGCTCACGATGACGTAGTATAAATTACTTTGTTTATATTGGACACAAAAATGCAGATGAAGGGAATAAGGTCTCTATATCTTTTTATCTCTATGTTCGAACCTATCAAAAGGGGATGGAATGCAATCCTTTTTTTAGGTTAAAGAACATCTCACGTTTTCATTACACCATTAATTAGCCATTAACTAATTAATGGTGTAATGAAAAATAGACCAACAATAATAATAATAATAGTTATGGGCGGTGGTGGTTCAGTGGCATTGTTTCCCTTGGTTTCCTACATTATCCTTGCCATTCAAAAAAAAACTTTTTGAACATGCATTCATTCGTGGTTATCCTTCTTGTCTATTGGGAGAGTGTCTCCCCGTCTTCTATACGTCTTTGTGTGACGTGATGTCAGATTCCATTGTTTTAGTTTCCCGTATTGACATGGATTTCCTTGAACTTGAGCTATTCAGTAAGCTCCGTGTTGGTCATAGATTGCTTAATCCTATTTAAAAAAACCTTTTTTTCCTCTCATCCATTTACACACTTTGAATGTAATACTTTTACATATGAGAAATGGTTGGACTTTTTCTAGAGATATATAATGAAAATTAATACAAATCTAATCGTTTGTCCGCAAAATATTTTTATATATGGATTGGCCATAGATTAGTAAGTAATATTACGTCAAATACGTCACTTTTTTCTCTTCAATATACTTAAGTTAACGATTTTTTTAAAATATATTTACAATTGTTTGATGTTCTCTAGAGAAAGGTCGATAATATCAGCACAAATTTATTCGTAAGTAATTATATATATATATATATATATATATATATTGTTTTATTCTATTAAGCACTTATTTTGAACGTTTATCGGAGCATTCCTTTATCTTCAAGAGTATGTTGAACATTATTGAGAGTAGTTAAAGTAAACAACAATTTATAATTTTCCTGCGAATTATATTTATGCATTTATGAGTTCTTTGTTTGTGATAGAATGTTTCATCGTTTTTTAATAGTACATTTATTTTTGTACTTTGAACTAATTATTTCTTTATCAACAATTGCTTTTTGTAAACATTCAAAGAGATATTTCGTATATTTATTCATTATCCAGCAAAAATATTATTGAGTAAATATTAAAGGCAATAAGACTGGCATTGGCCTTTACTTTTATTAGAGGCTTAATTGTACAAATAATCCACTTATGTATTATTTTGGTGTTTGTAAATAAATATGTTTGTTAAAACTATTTAATTATTATTTAAAAATACATATCACTCGTTTTTTCAAACAAACAAATGAAAACTAGTAAAATAAGCCACTCAATGAAACAGTAAACAATAAAAAAATTAATGAAAATTTGTTTACTTTTTATATCTTATAAGTTATTTTTAATAATTTTTAATAAAAATATACTAGAGCGGAGTTGATATTTGATTTCTGTGATGGCGAGGAACAAATATGCTTCATTTTGCTCTCAGATTTTGAATTTTAACAACATATATCAAGCTGCATCAGAAAAAATTATAACTTACTTCCTGCCAATAAATGTATATATATATATATAATTGTAAGAGTTTTAGCTAGAAGAGTTATGGAGTTCAAAATGGCACAGTTAATTGCCTATGAATCCGACACTGCTCGGGTTTTTTCCCTTCTCAGAAGTCTTTTACGTAGTTTACAAAATATCAAACAGTTTAAAAAGCTTGGAGTCGTCGTCTCTTATACGTATGAGAACAAACATATATATTAAAATACCTATGTAGGTATACCACAGCCTCCACCACTTACTTATGTTCTTGTTTTTTTATTCCTCCTCATTAGGACAGACGTGGTGGAAGTCACATTCTAAGACTTCTTTGTTTTCTTAATAGCAATAATAATAAAATGTTTAACACTCATAATGACGTTCCTGATAAGGATTTATATATTCTTTTAATTAACCAGAGGGGCTTCATCAGGAACCCTGTGAGATTGAGGGGTGACGTTTAAACTTAATTATATTGTTAGGTGCCTTAGAATGTACTTTGTTCCTCTCTTGCTCTCTTCCGGGGGGAGTATCTAGTAAAGGAGAGAGCACCTTCCGTTCTTCTTTGACCATCTGTTGAAAAATCTGGTGAAGCTTGATTCATCTAGCTTCTACTTGATGTTGTATTAAGACGTCTTTGATGTATATCAAGACTGGGGATATAAGAAGTCATGATTCAACGTATATGACCAGAGCGGTAATATTTAAAAAATCACGAAATACATCCTTTTTGGTCTCGTGGTCGTGTGAACATCAATTCAGATATAAGAACACTCAGTCTTATTTCTCAAGGACCTTGATCAATGACAGTAACGAATCCTTTAAATGTCTCAATACCACCCGTTATTAACAACCATTTCAACTCTGCAAAAGTATGACTGTTGATATATATTCATGTGCAAATTGACTACTCTTTAATACGATTTGAATCTTATGGATATCCATACAAAGTGATTGGCTCACGAATGAATCCATTCGGAAAATAAAGGACTAAGGTATGAGCCAATACTTTCGATCACTTGAGAAAACCAACTATCAGTCAATTGCAAATCATGCAGTTGATAGAGGTTATTGTATGCTTTTTTGGAGTTACATATTTTATAGAATTAATTATTTTCTTCTGTCTGGAATTTGATCCATTTAGCATTAAAAAATATTTATTTCATTTATATACAACTCCATTCGAAAAGGATAAGAGTTCAGCTTTCTTAACTTTTGTGTAAACGGGGATTCATTTTGAACTTTTAATCACACATAACTTGTGGGCTTGTTCGTTTAGGCCATACATACGTCCCACCAAAGTGGAACTCATTTCGGTATGAGGCAGGAGTGTGAAAATATTTGTAATTATAATATTTTCAGAAGCAATATGAATAATTATATCATAAAAATATAATACGTTGTTCATTATCAATATTCCTCATAGATGCAGATATATAAAATTCTTAATCATATTATTTGAAGCTAAATCTTCAAATAAGATATAAAGACGAAGTGGTCATCATATCCTACTATAGGTATTATCTCCATTGTTCCTCTCAGTTCCATTGAAAACGATAATATATATATATATAAGATTCAGAGTGAAACAGTTTTTTCCAGTATATGAAGAGTCTAGTCCTTTCATCTCTCTCTTTCTGTCTCTCTCGCTATCTATGTGTGTCTCTATCTCTCTCGTTCTATGTGTGTTTCTCTCTCCCTGTGTGCTTGTGCTTTTTTCTCTAACTCTCTGTCTCTTTGTCTATCTGTCTCCCTCTGTATAATGCGTATTGTTGGTTCTTTATTTATGAAGTACATAACAAAACATTACTTTTCTCATAACATTTTATCTATATGTACATAAAAAATAGTTGGATATAAGAGCTTTGAAATGCAAAAAAAACTAGAGGCACTCCTGTCTGAGGGATCGATGGCACTCTGCTGCTACTCCTGCTGTTGTGGTGTTGTCATCATTACCTTACTTTAATTACCTAATTACACACATTCTCTCTCTCTAACTTGACGTGAGATAAAGAGATGTATTAAAATTCCTTAGATTTATCATGCAGTATTTTTATTAATACGACATCAATTTAGTATTATTATCGTCATTGATGGAGTCCCCAGATAAGAAGACGTAGACTTGTCGATCTTGCATGGAGAGGAAAACGCCCCTCTTGGATGACAAGATATGCAAAACATGCCTTGGATATCCATGCTTAACGATATTTTTTCCAAAGCAGGATGAAGACATCCTATATGATGAAGTCGACGGTTTTTGTTTTTATAGCAATAGTGACAAGATATTATTAGTCGTGAATTATTAGTGCCAAAACAATTTTTTATCAAATATGTATGCTATTTAAAACCATAGAGACAAAAATATTGAAAGTTTATAAAGAGAAATACGTGAGTTTTTCAGCTGTCGAGGAAGGCAATCTCTTATACTTATTGTGGGGAGAGTAAACATATATCAAAGACAGAAAAAACAATCACAAAACCTTTCAATGATGAAGTGCTATCAACACTAGATGGACGGCAGTCATACTGCTACCTCGGTGGACGGAGCGGGTTATTTCAAACCGCTTAAAAAATGCCATTATTTTTCAGCATACTGTTATTAGAGCTTATAAATGTTTATATAATGCTTTTCAAGGATTTTATCATGTATTTTAAATATATTTTGATATGTTTGAATGTAATTCAGGTTACAATCTGTGTAGAATTGAAGTAATATATTTGAAGTATTTTCGTTATTAGCATTAAAACAAGGTTTTCACTATAGTCCATTTTGTTACTATATATTATATTTTAATATATCCTTTTATTGTGGACATTATGTCACAATAACATGGTTACTCTATATAGGTGCTGAAAAATACAATATAATGCGTACTAACATTTCTTATATTACTCTTGTGTGCGAAGCACATTTTCTACAAACAGGGCGCTTACATCTTCCACAGCGTTTTTTTCTTCCTAGATTTTCATGTGCAGTTCATTTGATAATAGGAGGAATATAATAAGAATCAGATTCCTCCTAACCATCGGAACAGTCTTCAGCAGTACTTTCAGTTCGGATATTAGTTTTATCAGATAGTCTCGTCTTGAAATGTTAGCACCGGTTACATCTTTGTACCACACAAACCTGCAGCGGTCAACGACGAGAAGATACCTTGGTCCTGTATAATATCGCCTTTTGATCAACAACATCAACTTCATACTTTGTTTGGTATAATATTCTACTGATTCAGAAAGCTTCTTCAGACCAGTAGAGATTGACACATCAGTGAGGAAGAAGACATTTTTGCTGGGTTTGGCTTCGTTACAGTGAGGGTCAAATTCTTATTCTTCAGGACTGTTGTTTCATGAAGAGACGCCTTCAAAAATTTGATCTAGGGAGGATTTTTTCTTCTCATTCAGTTCGGTTCTATTCGGCTCCATCTGATTCATCCAATGGCGTTGCTAAAAGAAGTTGTTGAATTTGGTCGACAGTGAAACGTTTTCTTCGTGACATGTTGGCAAGCTGTTAGCACAAAAGCTCTGAGATGAAACAAAAGCTACTCTACTCTATTTATGTACATGAGCATAGGTAACACTTTTCTAACATGCTAATTCGTTTGGAGTTGCTGATGTTCAACAAAATCTATACAGGCCCGTGACAAATTTTTTACCCGTACACAACATTTTGTCAGTAATATTTTACGTTTATTTTAATTTTTATAAATGCGGGTTCAAATGACCTGCTCGTCTTTCTAGGTATAAGTGCAAATAAATTAGTGAATAATATATATACAGTGTTTAAATTTGAAACACATATAGTTCTTATATATACATTAAAAGTTAAAAAAAATTGGGACATGTAAGTATGATAAGTAAAAAAGCCAGTACCTTGAAAAAAAATTGCGAGTTAAAATACCCGCTCGTCCACCTAACTCGTTAACAAGGGTCCTTCATCAACAGTTGACTGATTCTTAAATTATTACTTCTTTTTTGATTTTGTAATACTTTATTTATTTAGAGTAGTTATATAAAACAATATATAATTAAACATTATAGATTAAAACTAATACTCTAAAAAACCGTCCAACATAATATTTTTTATGTTTCTTATTCCAATATGATTGAATCCGACGTTACGCGACTTATAATATTAATAATATACATATATTATGATTCATTTTGCGTCTTGAGCATTAGATTTCGAGGTTCTGTAAAATTCGGATTGTTTTTAACAGTCCTCGTTGTCTTTTATATCTACAATGCCTTAAGTGCGTTATTCAGTAGTATATCAAATTATCTCTTACAGAAAAAATCTGCCGGTTGTACCGAACTAATGAATTATCGGTTATTCGATTGGTAGTTAAATCTTATAAATAGTCGATAGCAGATATTTGCCATGGGTAATACCGAAATAGTGTTTTTCATTTTTTTTTCAACTGCTGTCGATCGACAGCAATCAGGATGTTATATTCGGTAGTTTAAATTCGCAAATTCATTGATAGCAGAAGTCTATTCCTGTATTCCCGATGTATCCAAATAACAAACATGAATCGTTAGATATATAAAGTCTTAGTATACTCAATATTTTAAAGCATGATCTTCTGACATTAAATATATCTTTCTTTCAGCTTCTCCAATTGCCAAAGGTGACGCCATCATCAACAAGGCCAAGCTCATCATATGCAAAAGACGTACCATTAAAGACGCCGACTTGTCAGGAATTTTATCAATTGCTATTTTATACTCAAATACCTTCTTTTATATATATTTTTTGTCTTGCTTTGCACTATTTGTTATAATTGAATTCTAAGTGACTTAATTATTCTATCTTTTAAGAAAAAAAAATTGTATTTTGTAAAGAAAAAAACTGATTTTATTTTATTATATATATTTCGAAACATATTTTTATCTATTTTAAATATATTTTTTAACATTTTGAAACCAAACCAATTTAAACAAGTTTTATTATTGTAAATTATCCTTATAAATTCATGGAATAAAGATTATGGTGAAGAGTGTATGAAAGAGAGACTAAAAAATATAAAGCTCAATATCAAAACCTCTCTTTTTAAGACTCTGTCATTTATAAAGGATTTTCTTTATTGTTATTATTATTAGTCCTTATCTCCACCCAAAATAATACACCACCATGGACTGTGAAAATATTGATATCAGAGCTATGAAAATAAGAATTAGGCGACGACACTCCCCCACTTTTATTATCCTGCGCTTTCTATTGTGTGAATAATTTACTTTGAGTTATACAAACCCTTCATTGAATGAATGGGATAATAAAAATAATAATATTATAATCATAATTGAGTTTTTAAAAAAGAAGGAAAATTATGCAAAGAGTTATTTTAGTTATATAATTAAAAAAATTCGAGGTAAAAAGAAAAAGTGAGGACTTTGAATCTAAATCGTTTTATTGTCCAAGACTTTATAAAGTGTATACAAAAATAAATATTTTGGTAAACATACAGTAATACTTCATTTTGTAATTTATAAACATCCTTCTTAATAAAAGGGATAATAATTATATGTGAGTTTAAAAAAAAGCAAAAACCATGCTTATGTTCTTTTTGCTATATAATTTAAAAAAAGATGCATTTGAGAAGTGCATATTGGGGACACTCAATCTGTATTAACTTTTATTAATTCGATATTATTCTATACCGAAAAAAGTTGATACGAAAACAAATAGTTTGGTGTACATAATAGTTATATAATATTTAAAAATTTATATAGAGGTTTGAGAGGAAAAAAGCAAACACTCAAACAAAATCGTCGATGTTGTATATAATTATCGGATGTTTGGGCATATAACCTGCCCTAGGCATTCTGTTAATTCAATATATATATATATAAAGAATGCTTTATTTAACAACATATAAATAAGTATATCTTTGGGATATTTTCATTTCTTTATTTATTAATTCAATTCGCATTTTTTTATGAGCTATTATGTTTCACTATTTAGTTACAAGGATTTAAAGTATTTGTCGGAGACATTTTAGGCATTATTTCCATCTTTAAACAAGTATATGCAATTAAATAGCGCGGGCAATCATTTGTTCCCAAAACAAAGATAATGTAATAAAGATTGACAAAAATATATTGAGATCATATTTTTAATCTTGAACATTTGAAGCTGAAATTCTCTCACACAAAATTTGTGAGAATTACACTAAAAATATCTTTTTTGGAGGGAATCGTAAATTTGGTGACTTTATATGCTGTTAGCTTTATCAGTTAAACGTATCTTGTTGTGTGACTCTATGGACTCATTCTCCCTGATGACTTGACAATTTTCTATTACAGCTACGAAGTGAAGCTAATATTATTTCGAATCTTATATAAATAAATACAAATTCAATTTGTTGCCCTTGAATCATTTGTCGGTGGGTGGGAAAAGTTTTCCAAGATCAATAATATACATATATACAAAAAAAAGTTTTGTCGCATTTAGTTTCTTGGATAAATACAGTGAAGGGAAAAGAAATAAACTTTTGTCCAACAAACTTTTAATGAAGTTGTACAGTGCTATCGGGAGACACGTTTTTGCTATGGCCCTATGAGCTAGTAACTTACTGCTTCGTGATTTTAAAACTTAAGGAACAAACTTATTAGAGACATAGGGGATGATGACATCAAATTGAAGTTGTATCATTTATGAACATTAATTATAGTTATGATCTTTACCGATCCTATCGTTGAATTTCATTTTTGACTATACGATTTGACTATAAGAATAAAATTGACATTTTGGTTTCCAAAGATACTTGCTTTGTTTTTTTTGTTTGTTTAATTAATGAAATATTTTTTGTGGCTAAATTTAATAACGCCTTTTTGCTAATTCGGTTTAATAGGATAGCATTATCTGTGTGGATATAAATATTTAATTGTAAAATTAAAATTATTCTATGGAGCCTTCAACATTCTTTTCAGTGCTGTTAATCAATATAGACCTTCTCCTTTCGAGATTCTAGGCTTGGCCTTCAACGTGCTCTCTTTTCGTAGATTAAAAGGCAATAGACCAAATAATTAGATAACAGCTTTTATTTTCCCCAATAATCAGCTCCATCATTCGTGCCAAAAATATATTATGGGTTGAGCTCTACTGTCAATTTTAAAATAAATTGAACCAATGTGGTAAATAGAGAGTAGAAATAACAAATGATAAATCAAAAGGAATCCAATGTATTGCCACGATGTTTTTTATTACTATTTTGCTAAGCAGTGCAACTCCTCAAATATATATTTCCCATCTTTTAGTCCTATGTACTAATAGAACAAATACATCATTGTATTATCCAATCTTCTTCTAAAAAAAGATATTAAATAATCAATTCAGCTAACTGTTGAACTTTCAACATGCTTAACTGATGTAAGCCTCCATTCAGATACAATTATTAAACAAACAACTATATATCAATCCTTTTTTTTTACTCGCCTTGACTCCAAGTTTCAATTATTATAAAAACAATTATGCCAAAACATATATATAAATATATATCTTATTTATTTACTCTTCAATCTAAAAACTTTTCCACCCTCGCATCAACGGATTTTAAAGCAACAAATGTATAATAATTGGAAAATATTTCAACTCAGTTCTCCAATGGGGGGATACGAAGGGGGGGAGCTCATCAGCATTCAAAGAGAGCAACAATGCAAGTATTTAAAAGATCGTTGAAAAGGGTTATTTTTTATACATGCTACATACAAATATACATATATATTTATATAGTCCTCAAGGAGCCCTTCTTCGTTTTTCTTGTTTTTGGTAATGGCTTAAAACAATGCGAGCAACTCTGATACAACCATGCATACGTGCAATGTCATCTCCTAAACAAGCAAAACAGATCTCGTGGGAAAAGGAGGACGGGAATGAGAGATATTCAATGAAGGAAATCAGCTAGCAACAACGCTGGCGCTACTACGTGTCTTACCGAATATTTATTGTTTTTGTTATCCCCCCCCCCCCCCCATCCTGATATTTATTTTCCGCTCTCTCTCTCTCTCTGCATCTGGTCCATTACTCCGGGTCCTTTAAAACGCCTGCATCTATTTCCCTCCAAAACAACAACCCCCCCCCCCCCTTCGTATATATTTATTAAATACCTTTTCCAAAAAGTATATACGTTTGAGCGATGACACCTTGGCCCACACCTCCTATGCGTGTCAAATCATGGGCCAGATGTTCTTTGACATTGTTTTTAAAGATACTTTATTGAGACAGAGATGTTACTCTCAAAATTTAGTTATAAATAAGCAATATTTTTTATAAATAAACCTCCAATCTTAAGTCAAGCACCAACATATCAATTAGTAAATTAGAAAAAGCTCTCTTTAAATAAGGCAATGCTTACAAAACAATACATATCTGTAAGTAATTAAGGAATAAAATAAAAACGTTGAGCTATTATATATTTTTGGAGGAGTATTCTATATACATTCTCATAATCTGACGTAGAAATTAGAGATGTCGATCGGAACCAGAAAGGATGACATCACATATCTCCCCATATTTCCACAGAATAGTGTTTGTAGAAAAGATATCGCAAAGCTGTTGCAATCATGATGGCTCTGATCTCTTTGTCTTTATGCACAAATTATTATGTTCCTTATATAAGAACATTTGAAATAACAAATATTCTCAATATTAAGAAAACATATCAGAGAGTTCGAGCTGGACTCTTTCAACTATGTTAAAGCTCAAACCCAATAGCTTGAGTCCAGTTGGAATCTATGTGTTCACACACACATATACATGTAATACAAGAACAACAACAAACCCCCATTCCCAATGCACAGCCATACATGCTCCTCCTATATGTGAGTAAGTATCTATGTGTATCCAATATTATTAGTCCTTGCCTTTCGTATATATGTACATATATATAGATTTATAGAGTGAAAGCGGGAGATGGGGTGAGAGCCCGTGGTAGGTATTATTGAGCATATTTATTCAGAAGGTTTTAAAAGCCTACAAATCAGTGCCGTAAGTACACAATCACATTGACTGTTCAGGGGACTCCTCAAATATCAGGCCATGCGAAGAAGGGGGAAGGAGTGAGGGATGACTCTGGCAGAGGCTGGCGTCAAACGTGACTTGAAGGATAAAACATGTTAACCTAACAAGGTTCTGTGCATGAGAAGGAACTTTTAAGCGGGTTAAGGTATGTAGGAAACGTAGATTAAAGCTGTTGATGAGAAAGAAGGGATGGATTAACTCATAGGAAGTAGGAACATAATTGTTAAATAAATATTTAGCTTTAAAAATTGATGCAGAAATAAGAATAAATGTTGTTTTGGATTATTCCATCTGAATTAAGGTCAATTATGATATCTGCCGCAACTTGCTACGCAGCTTTAGACCTAAACAATTCCCTCTGCCTTTGATACTTCATGGACATTGGCGACATTTGAGCTTAAATACTATCGCGGAGTTTCACATTGTCCTCAAGTATCTATAGAAGACTTATAAAATATTTTAATAAACGCCTTTTACTGTTTTTACTCTATGTTAACATGTGATTCTTTCCCTGTATTTATTTTAGGTTTGTTCTGCATCGATGCTAAAATTTAAGCTAAAATGCTTACTTATACAGTTTTTTTATTCATTATCATCAATTTATATATATTATTATAATATTTTCTGAACTGTTAATAATAAAAAATCAAGGCTCTATGTATAAAAGATAATATTATTAAGTAATATTGACCATCAAAATGTGTTTCAAGGGCGGATAAAATACTCTCAGCCTGTCTTATTTCCTCTCGTAACACCCCATCATCGAGTCTGAGTTCCCTACAGGGCTCCCGACAGGTCATTTCATAATTTAGAAGAGACAGACAAACATTATTTGGGGTTACGGATCCACTAAGCTTTTTCCTTGTTTTGTGCCTTGGTTCATATTGCCAGGCTTTGGTTATGGAATCAACGTTATGCCTGTTAGCCCTGTACATTTCTGACATCACAGCATCTGCCACCAACTCTTTCACTGACTTACTTTTACATTTTTTTTGACTTTATTGAATTTTGTTTAATTGCATATAATACATTAGTGCTGTCAACGAATATTCGAAGTTCGAATTCGAGTTCGAATAGTATCCAAAAAAGCGAATTCGAACGTGAAGATTAATATTCGAATGTTAAAAAACACTCCTGCGGTATAAGCGACAAATTAATATTTGAATGTGAAAAAAACATTCCCGCGGTACAAGCGCCTCCATCTGTTTTGTGAATGAGCCTCTGACTGTTCGCGATGTCTCTCGCTTTAAGCTCATACCTTCTCTGCTGTAATCTGAATTGTAATATTATATAGGCTATATATGATGATTTAATGATCTGATTTAACTATGTTTTTGCCGCATTATTGCCATATATGGGCTGCACGGCAAATGCGTAAAATGGGCAACCAGATATTCGAATAGTTCGAATTAGTGATTTTTTTTCAAACGAATATTCGAATGTCATTTTTTAAGCAATTTGACAGCCCTAGAGTACATATATTATAAACATTTTAGTTTAAAGTTACTACACAAAATAAAAAGTCATATCACATTAATAACAAAAATAAACAACGGAAAAACATCTCACAAAAAAAAACACAACAAAATGGACAATAAAATAGTCAAAACAATAAAGATCATAATTTTCTGTAAAAACATAAAGCATTTTGAAGTGCTCGTTGCATTCACATAGCAGGACGGGTAGAACTTTACCACCTCTCCAGCAAGCTTCCACCGCTCTCCCGACGTCCATAGAATCTTGATGCTGAAGCCGAATACCGAACAGCCCCAGATATAAGATCCTCCTCAGATCTTCCTCCCTGATGAGATCCCCCGAGGCTAAGAGCTCGGCCAGTAGGCTTTTACAGCTGGAGAGAGATAATTCCATAGCTCTCGTCTTAAATAAAGTGTCTCTGGAGATGAGGCCAATTATTTTATCTCATTGAGTATTACACTCATGGTGTCATTTTGAATTGCATTTAGAATACAGTTCACAGGATATTCAGGAGTCTGACGAAGATTGCTAAAAGATAGATAGACTTGTCATATCGTATAATTGATTTTCTTTAATTAAGACTCTGGAGTCGTCTTAGAGGGATAAGTCCATAATTAATTTTCAATAATTATGGTGGCAACACACACTTTTCTTTTACAGATTGTCGCCATATTTTTGGACTAATGGTCTAAAGCTATATTGAAATCGTTTCCATATACCATGCCGTCATATTCATTTATCCTATATGAATATGGTGATGATTAAAAGTAAATATAAAAAGTAGTTCTATTTTTATAAAGTCAAAAGTCGTTGCAGAAGTAGTATTTTCATACAAATATATATTTCTAGTCCCTGAATGATATTTTTTAGACGTTATCCCTTTCACAGCTTATGGTGGATCAAATGAAATATCATTTGGAAAGTGCATTCCATATTTATTACACCGCTTAAAGATTTTTATCATGCATGTGTTAATGCACATGCATATAGGTACTTGATACAGAATGACGAGAAAAACTTCAATACAATGTTATCACATAGTGCAACAAGGTTATCTCATAAAGAGAAGCATTGCAGACCTTTATTTAAACATAATTATGCAACGATCTCATAGAAAAATATCAATTGAAGCAATTTCTTCCCTAAGGCCCATCAAGGACCAACGGCAGTTGCTGAACTATAAACTCGTTCATTTTAATGATAGGTCGAGCAATAATAATAATAATAATTACCGCCCTGTCATACAATACTTACTAATGAGGAGTTAAAAACACTCAAGGTGTTTGTACAATGTACGCATGAACTAAGTAGGCTCCAAAAAAGTAGATACATACAATTATTATTATATAAAACAGATGTCGATGCTGGAGTCGTCCTAATTAAAAGGAATGATTGGAGGTAAAACAGCACTACACTGTGTGTGTGTGTGTGAGACAGAGAGAGAAGTAAACAGATAACCTATACATTTATGGAGATATCCTCTCGAACAAGTATGGAAAGACACACACCTATATATCTATGAGAAGGCCGTATTTTACGTTTATTAATTATACATAATGATTGATTAGGAGTCCGCCATTTTGAATGTATGACGCCATCTTTTATTCAATCAAAGGGAATGCAGTATAAACAAATATATTTACTTTATCATCATCATGGTGGAACCAAAAATAAGTGTATTATTTTTCATTACTCGACTTATATCAATGCATATTAACATCCTAGTGTCTGATTTTTTTTCTTTATTAACTACAAATAGATGATTGATTAACAGACGGATATGATGCTTATAAGAGGAGTACGAAGGATTCAATGTACCGTTATTTTTGGGTTCGGATTTCGTCGAAGTGGATTTTCAATCACTATAATTAGTGATATAACATTTTATATATAGTACAAAATGGATCATAACAGCGTCCATCACCTCACAACAAACAGAATATCACCTCAGTTTTCAGCCTCCTAGAGAGCACTCTGACTTAAAAGCCCATGAACTGTATGCAGATATTAGTTTTCATGAAATCACAATTGTTAAATTATTATTTATCCAAATTGAAGTTGAAAAGTGAACATATTCATTCGTGTGAATATGTGTTTTTTGTTACCTCCGCCGAAGGAGGTATTGTTTTCACTGGCGTTGTTTGTTGGTTGGTTGGTTTGTCAGCAGGATAACTCAAAAAGTACGGAACGGATTTGGATGAAACTTTGTGGAGTTGTTGGAAATGCCAAAAGAAACAAGCGATTAAATTTTGAGCTAAATACTAATAAATACTTCAAGTTAGCCTACTCTGCCAATAGATGTCGCTGTGCTGTGAAATCGGGTGCCGGGAGCGTCTTCCTCTCGGAATTTTCGTCGAGGGGAACCCTCCCCCGTCCCTCTACGCCACCCCAGTCGTGAAAAATCCGCCTCGGAAGGCTTATAAGGACCCCGTGACGGCGGAGGTTTGCACTCTCTGAGTGTATATATATATAGGTATATATATATTTTTTTTACTGTTTTTATTTATTTATATATTTAGACTAGTTACAAATGTAACTAATATGCCCATTGTCAAAATATACTCGATTACACCTCACAAAGTAAGTTTCAATGAATAAACTATTGATGCAGTGCTCCAAACTATCCATGTTTTTACAACAAATGACTGAATGAATAAATTATTCTAATGAAAGAAGTCAAATTAGTTTAGATGTGTACAAAAAACCAAGATTCAAGTTCAAATGAATAGATGACTGGCACCTCCAAAGATGATAAAGTTTCAGACGCAAATATAATTTTAAATAACTTTTCCATTTCAAGTGAAAAGTTCAGTATATTTTATGGTATAATATTTAGAAGTTAAAAAAAATGTATTTGTTTTAATAGGACAGCTGATTTTAAAATTGTTTTAGACGCTCAAATGGTCATTTTTACACATTTATTCTGTTATATAAATTAAGAAACTTTTATATTATTACTTAAAATTTTGTCTCAAAATTAAAGACAGATTTAATATGTAATGCTCCGAAGAATGATAAATCTCATCAACATAATTTTAGAATCTGAGACAATCACATTTTTATATTGTGTCTTATTTTTATATATGCCATTATAAAAATAATTTATTTGAAATGTATAAATGAGTGAGAGATGAAAATAACAATCTCTTATTTTTTTAAAGATCAATTTTAACGATTTCTTTTGTAAGTTTTGTATAATAGGTTTAAAAAATTAAGATTGGTCCCCAAAAAATTAGGAGACAAATAATTTTAAAAGGTTTGGAACAAAGCAAAGCCCTGCAAATACAATTGTAATATTAGTTAGACTGTCTTCCTATTACTATTTAAACTATTGTGTTTTGTTGTTATAAATTTTTATGATAATATTAATTAATTTGAGATGTATAAAGGAATAAAGTTATCAATGATTCCTGAAAAAAAATATATAGAATATAAAACACTTGTTGAAACCTTATTTCTTCTTCTTAATTGAGTCTAATCTTTTTGTATACCATGTGTCAGCCTCATACAGCAAAGAGTAAAAAAGTGTGATCGTTCCATGTGTTCTAGACTTCCATGGCTAAACTCATGCACTACTTTACTTTAACGCTTTAATACTAATGAATGTGTTAAATCTTTTTATGCTTTTCCATCTTAAATGTCTTGAAAACATTTGATAGTTTCAGACATTAGAAAAATGCAAAAAAGGAAGTGTTTTTTCTAGGAATTACATTTATTTGTTATATTAGTAAGAATTGACTAAGGATATGGTAAAGGTTCTTTAAACATAAATTGTTTAGGTGTTTTTTACAGCCTGAAAAGGGATAGGAAAAAATCTCTAAGGATTCAAATTTGCAAGTTATAAAAAATATTATTCTTGCAGGATTAATGTTTGCGAAACACACTGAACGGAAGGGTTAAGCAAAAAAAAGAAGCTGTAATCCTTTGGCATGAATACTTAACTTATGAATCATCAAAAAAATTACGCTTGCTAGTATATGACTTTGACTACACAGGATTGTGACCATACAGAACTGTGACTATATAAGACTTTGACTATGCAGGATTGTGACTACCCAAATCTCTGGTAGCCTGTCTTTCCAGTGGCTGATCGTCAAATACGCAGTATCATGAATAGGAATAATAAAAAAGGTTGCTCTAGCAAACTCACAAAAAAATATTTTTTTTCATTTGGTAACACTGTTCTCTTTATTTTTCTAATGTCCGAATGACAGAGTAATGATCCATTTATCGACATATTCGAGCAAACAAAATAAAAATTCATTATTTCTCACAGAGTGTGAGCAGATGCTTTAAACTAAAAAGTTATATTAATAGATGACATTAGAGAAGTTGCTTCAAAGGATTCGCAAATGTTTGTAGGACCATGAAAGATACATTTTTGGCATGTTTTGGAGGATTAATTTCTTCTCTCTGAATACCTGATGTCCACTCCTCAAGAGCCCCGAGTGAGGTGATGTCATAGAGATATAAAGATATAGAGAGCTTCAATAACAGAGAAACATCGTTCAGCTGTATATATATCTTTATATCTCTATGGGTGATGTTTAAACGCATAATATCAACTGTTTTTATTATTAACGTTCCCTCTCCTTTTCTTTCAAACCCCCAAAAGTACCACACTTTTTTCGCTTCCTAATGATGGACCACTCAGATTATTAGGATAAGAAGAAGGTGCGTTTTTTGCAACGTGATTGGTTGAAAGAAAAGAAGAGATGGAATACTAATCAAAGGCAATTGGAAATCATGCCTCAAAGTATCCCTTCCACTAGAGGCTGTTGAGGAGTGATCATTTATTCAGAATAATAATAACATTCTTAAAAATACTAATTGCCTCTATTCCATCGGCTTATTTTCCATGTCATTGGTGAATCCATTCAATGGACCCCTCCAATTCTACCACCTAAGTATATTAAGTGAAAAAGGAACTCCTCATAATCAAGAACTAAGAATGGTATTTTTGTACCTCATCATATCTGTCGATAAATAGATCATCAATCTAAGATTGGACGTAGGAAAAAAAAAAGAAAACAATGTTACCAAATGGAGAAAAAATCATGTTTATGGATGAGTTAAAAAGAGCACCCCTAACAATAAATATATACTCCAAGCAGACAGGGCTTTACATTTATTAGCATCAGAGGACTCACCATTCATATCAGTAGAAGATGAACCTGTTGACTCAAAGCATTGCTTAGAATGCTCTTGATAACATCATCATCATCAATGCTTATCAGGCAATTCTGTTCCGGATGGAACTTGATTAAAATCTCTATTATTGTTATTATTGTTATCATCTCCGTTCGCAGAGTGAGTGAGTGAGTAGGGAATAAAGAGGACGCCTCATAATAACCTGTTGAACAAATATTATGCAGAGATAGATAGAGACCAGACTTCGCCTCGATGACTATCGACGAGAAGGAGGGGGTTTAAAACAATCACATACATTCATCATTAAATGCCTTCCTCTGTACAACTCATAATGGTCCTCTTATGTGTGAACAACCTCTGTGTAATAATAATAAAACATCTACAATGGATGTGATTGCTATGATAAATAACATCAGGAGAAGAAAAAAATGCTTCCTTTAAATGGCGGAAAATAATATTAATCTATGGTTTTATATTACATAATACACACGAACGAGAGTACCGTTTTTTATTTGAGAGGATCGGTACTTCCGGCGGGCGACTAGCTATTATTTTGACTTTAAAAACTACCGAATACCGTCCGGATTGCTGGATTAGTTAGCGGTTGATTTTGTCTACAATGGATGTTGATATAACATCAGGAGGGGAAAAAATACTTCCTTTAAATGGTAGAAAATATATTTATTTATATTTTTTTATATTACATATAACAGACGAACTGAGAGTACCGTTTGTTATTTGAGAGGATCTGTACTTCCGGCGGGCGACTAGCTATTATTTTGAACTTTAAAACTACCGAATACCGTCCGATTGCTGGATTATGTCTAACGTTAGCAGTTGATTTTGTAATGTTGATATGTTTTATATGAATTGAATGTTATTTTTTTTACTCGCAATGACAAAGGAATCCCTAGACATATTAATACTTAATTACTTGCAATATATATTATTACTGCAATACGAGTCTAACTTTGATACCGGATGAAGTACCATTGATTTGGGTTTCAAACTGAAAGCTAAAATAACCTTAAGCTGAAATATATCATTGGCCCTGGATATCTTATATTTTAACCAATAGGCCTGTGAACTCCATACTTTATGTTCGTTTTTCTTTATTTCAAAGATTGATTCAATGAGGTTTCACTGTTTTTCAAGGGCACAATGCCTTGTTAATATTTTTTATATGAAGCTTGCTTTTTTGCAAAGGAATAATAAATATAATAATTAATAAAGTAATAAATAATATTTAATTCTTTACATTTAATAATATAAAAGTTGGTATCCTGCACTAATTAATTTCAGAGGAATTTATTGCTTCTAGTGCTATTAGTTTTTATTACTATTCAATCCCTCATGTCTGGTCGTCGTCGACATATTTGAAATGGATTCACACCTATGCGAAGGAATGATGGACTCCCCCCCTCAATTTGTCATATCTATATTTATTACGAATCCAGTTCACATACAAAAAATGGCCATAGATTATATTTGAGGGTACAAATTATAGCATAAGAGATCCGCATTTCAGCAGCAGATTCTTACACTCCCAATCAAGAATTCAGATATGAAGGATTTAAACTGAAGTTGGTTTGTTGGTTTATAATGAATTCATATAAAATCCAAATATTTTGTTTTTTGGGTATGTTAATATAATTATTTTCACGTCATCCAAAAAATATATAGTGTAGCAATGGATTCTTAATGATGACAGTGGGAGAAACACGTTGCCAAGTGTTAGTCTTCCCGCCTGCCGAACTGACGTCATTAAAATAGCCGGCACACGAGCTATGGCAATGGTGAGGGTCCTTGGGTCGAATCTTCCCTTTGTGCTTCAAAAAAAGATATATTTGAGTGTATTAATATTATTATTCTAAGTAGTTCAAGAAATGCCCAGCATTAAATTTTATCCATTATCTTATGAATGCCTGTACGATAGAAAAATAATATTATTGCTTGCAATTTTTTTTGGCCTTTATGGTTCGATAGAATGGCATCCAACTGGATATAAATAGTATACTAGCATGTAAATTAGTCACTCGAACCTAGGATCTTATCAATGAGGTGGACCAAAAGGACCATCCCCTCTCGGGATTTTGAAACCTGCACCCCCAACATTGAGAGTTGAACATGCAAATTTGATTTGCAATCGTCTTTTTAATCTCCCTCATTTTATTACAATTCGCAAAAATACCAAAATGCATGTATAAAATCAAATGTATAAATTTCTAAATATATGGTAGAATGATTTGCATTGACTTTTGTATGACGCTATAATTGTAAGCTATAAGTACGGTTAATAGCTATGATTGTATACATAAATAAACAATATATCTGATAAACTTTGATACATTGTAGACACAAATAAAAAATGGTTGAACAATTAATATTTACTGCTTTTAATATGTTCCTATTTATATGTTGTTTTTACATAAAGACTTAATTAATGACTCTTAACTAAGAAACATTAATATAGTTTCCCGATACAATTGATTGTGCCTCAGACCTTGATTAAGACGTAAACAATGAAGATGCACTAGATATATATTTTTATCATTAAGAGTTCTCAACAAATGCATCAGTAATTGTTTAAAAAAAACATAAATAGATATTACAATCTATAATTGGTACAATGAGAGAAGAAAAAAACCCTATAAATATAACAAACAGGCAGTTAGATAACACTATATTTTATTTGCATCTTCAGATATGGCTATATAACATGAGCATCCCCAAGTCCTTTATAAAATACACATTTTAAAAGGGCCTTTTGGAAGGGCGGATTTGATCCTCATCGGACAATGAAATGAACGGTGGAACTTATCATCCCTAACATCATCACAATTCCTAGCTCCTAATCTCGATAATGATCAGTGCTAAGGAGTGAGGAGAGAGACCCCCCCCTTCCCTCCTCTTATGTCTTGTCATATGATCTTTAAATTACAGGCTGTTGAATCTTGCCCTGGTTCAAGTTTTTATTATTATTTTTATTATCTTTATTCTTTAGAGCTTCACTTTTTTTCTTCAACTTTTGTTTCTTTCTTTCGTACAGCCATTTTGAGCAAAGAACGCCCCCATCAACGGTTTAGTGAGGGCGCCGTCTCAAATCGGGATCCTCTCATGATTTGAAGCCCTTCCAGAGGAGTAAGAGCTCATGGATGCATATATAAGCAATATAAATACGCATGGCCAAGAATACAACTCTAAGATACTGCTACAGATCGCGATTTGGTGGGGAAAAAGAAGTGCAAATAGTAATATGAATAAAAGCCATCGGCATACAAAATACCCAGAGGTAAGTTTTCTTTTTCCTAAGGCGTGATTGGTTGGAGGAATAGAAGCGTGAATATAATAAAAGTAATTGTGTACACAGCTCTGGCATTCCGTTATTGTACGTGATGTGTTGAGAGAACAAAGTGTGAATAATTCAATAGCAGCAGTTGACACTGTCAAATAAAGCATCACTTTATTCGCGGCTGTTGAGTTAACTCGGAGATAGGAATTTCATCCTTTAAACCCTTAATTGTATATTCTAGTGAGTCTTAATGATTGCCATTTATGAATCCTTTGAATAAACTCGTCCAATATCGTTCTATTATATATATTAATGGAGTAAATCAGCTTCTCATAATCAGGGAAATAATACATTTTATTTTGTTTTATCTTACCTGACGATCAATGGATCATGTCTCTGACATATAGTTATCCCTATAAAGACTTAAATTTGTTTGTCTATAATGCTTTTAAGCTTTCTTAAATCAATTACAAATTGCCCAAAGTAGTAAAATAATTAAAATGTATTACTGGGTGCAATGGGCATCAAAAAGGGTCTTAAGATATCATTGGTTTGAATCCATCACTTTACCATCCAACCTATTTAACCCCTTGAAGAAGCCCTTGTCTGTCGTAAGAAAAAATATGCAGTCGGGTAATTGTATAGATTTCAAACGATATCGTACATATAGTCCATCTAAAAAGCTACATCTTTTAAAAGCTCCACAATGTAATGATAATACGTAATATAATATAAAATAATATAAACTCATACTCCCCTCTCTCTATATATATATATGTATATATATATATATATATATATATATATATATACTATGTATAACTATATGTTACTATGTCTTACTTATCTCAACTATGAATACAACGGATGATTTTGAACTTTGCCATAATAACACTTTTACAACATTACAAAATATTTGTCGTTGCCAACATATGATGTGTATTAAATTATATATATTTTTTTTCCTTGAAGATAATACCTTGCTAAGAAGCAGTTATGGCTTCAAAGCCCCTAAATGTGCCCTTGTGTGTTAAAGTTTTTATTGATTATTTTTGGACCAGCCAGAGTTAGAGAATATAACAATTATCACTCTTAAAGCAATGATCAATACAAATTGTTTTATTATAATCTGAATAAACAAATACTAAAAAATATCCCCTACAAAAAGATTTGCACTTTACAAAATATGTGCATCCAACAATGTGATGGCAGAATAATAAGTTCAATGAAATGTAATAACTAAAATGTATAATTATACAAATGTATAATAATATGAGAAAACCATAGAAACCCACGTTTCTTAGGAATTCAATATTACTATGCATTTAGGAATAACATGGTTTTTTCAATTATGAAATGTATATTTCAAATATCAAAACATTTGACTTAATTTATAAGTTGCATAATATTGATAAGAAAGAATTTTGTTTATTTTTGATTAAATACGCAGTTAATAGTCTTACAAATGGGGAACTTCATGGAATTGCCTGACATTATTTGATTGGATTTGAATATGATTTATAAAATATATTATTGACAAATGATTATTGTTATATTTATGTTAAAATCATTTAGCATCTAAAATAGTAGATACAGACTATATGAATAAGGTATTATTAGGTACAATAAAACTATGTCTTAAATGTATTGAAATTCTCAACAAACTCGTATAAATAAATAATATATATATATATGTGTGTGTTGGAATCGAAAGACATTATAGCACGCTTTGGTATATAATATTCTTTCAAACCAGTATATTCCTAAAATCATATATTCTTAAATCCCCAAAGTAAATATGTATAAAGAATATTTATGATTATTTTTAATATATTTTTAAATATAGACTCGTATTTAACAAGTTTTCTCTATAAATAAAAATGCATTATATTTTTTTAACCACTAGCAGTCGCCATCCCTCCTGGAACCAAGCAAAGATGCAATCTTACAAACTATTCTTATCAAATCCAACAAAACAAGAATCCCTTTATACAAGACAACCCACCCAACAATCTTCAAAATGTGTGCGCCTCTGCCTTAAACAAAAAAAAATCCCGATTAATTGTCCAGCATATAAGCTTGAAGAAGGCGGCCATATTTATTATTTTCCCGCTTTTATTTTCTTTCTTTCTCAATTCGACGTTTTCCCTCTTTTGTTTTAAGCATTTGAGGAGAGGATCGCCCGAGAGTGAGTGTGCCAACCCAAGAGAGAAGTAAAATGGTCTGACATGCGTTAGAAATATTTTTTTTATTTGTTAATTTCAGAGAAAACTTGGAAATTTTTCTACTTCTTCATCTGTTTGACATAATAATATTTATAATAATAATAATAAGGTTGATAATAATTTTTTGAAAGAAAAAGTTTTGTATCTATGTACACATCACAACACATTGTCTTTTTTGAAATAAGAATAATAATAATTAATATAAGGTATACAGAACGGGGTGGAGAGTGGGGGGGGGGGGAGGATTAATTATGGGATGGGTGGGCAAATTAATATATTTATATATATATATATATTATTATAATATATATCTGTGCGTTGAATTTGAACACTCATTGACAAAAGATTTTATCATATTTTTGTAAGTGATAATAATAATTCCTAGATCAAGCCACTTTGTATAAAGACCAAAAAAAAAGAAAAAGAAGCCTGCCAATCTGCCTGAACTTGGATTTTTTCTGTGTGAGTTCCAAAAATATTAAAAGATATGCTGAATGTATAGTTTTTTATTATGTAAGAGAAGGATGACTCACAGCAACAACACAAAATAGTTCTCGGTGATGAAGAAACAAAATGGCGGGCAGCGGTGAAGAAATAGAGAGAGAGAGAGAGTCACGTTGGCGGTGTCTCAAGAAGTTGTCTTCCAAGACGCTCTTCAAGCCCCTAGCAGCCTTGCTCCTTAAGCCTTAAAGAGAAAGAGCGTGTGCAGAGCTCTCTCTCTTTCTCTTTTTTATATGTTTGCTCTCTCTCTCTTCCCCTCTTTCTTGGCGGAAAATTGAAGGGAAGGCAAGCGCGGGAATTCTGCGCTTTATATATATTAAAAAGTCGGGAAAATGTTTTTTTGTGGCTGTACTGAATAATATTATTGAATTAAAATAATAATATAATAAGGATTCAAATTCGAATAATAATGATGAGATAAGTTTTATAATAATTAATAAGTGATAATAATAATAAATTGATCTAAACATCATGCCTTATTTTGTTTTGCTTACTTAGAGGCTGTTATTTCTACATGTGCGTCAGCTGTGAAGAGCTATTACTGTTTGGAAGAGGCTGTTGACTGCCGGAGTTGGCGGCTGCTGCTGCGTTGGATGGCTGTTGAATAAGTGAGGAAGGGTGAGGTGAGGTGGAGGATGGGGGGTTGTTTGCGTGATGGGAAGGGTGGTGATGGGTTGCGGTGGCTGCGTGGTGATGATTGGCCATGCTAGAGATGGCAGCCGCTGCGGCAGAGTAGTGGCCCGCGGCATACATGCTCTGTAGCCGGGAGGACTCCTCGCTGCTGCCGCCGCCCCCACCACCTGCTGGTCCTCCTTGCCCGGGTAGATACATGGAGATCATCCGGTTGAGGTCCTGTGGGTTGTTGCTGGAGGAGGGATTGTTGGCGGAGGAGGGTGGAGTGAGTTCTCGCTTGACAAGATAGTTGGGGACTCGGATGCACCCGTCTCGGACTTGACAGATCCCGGGCTGACCCTCCCGGATGGACTGATACTGGATGCACCGCCGTAGGGGATCCATTGGCAGCTGCAGCGTACATGGCTGCATAGGGCGAGCCGTTCATATAAGGGGAGCCGCCGTACATCATGGCGTCATAGCGTGCGTAGCCAGAGGATCCATAGTAGACGCTGTTGGGTCATAGTGGTAGCCGCCGTTATAGGCTGCGGCAGCTGCAGCAGAACCACTGTTCATGGAAGAGGGATAACTACCACTGCCGCCGCCGCTACCGCTGTTGCCACCACCACCACTACTAGCATTATTGTTTCCAGCGGGACCTCCAGGATTCCCTCCCCCCACGCCAGAGCAAGGTCCAGAGAGTGGCCCTGGGCCACCGGGGTTTCCCCCACCACCGTTGAGGGATATTTGTCCTTCTTCAGGAGCGTCTTGGTCTTCCGACGAGGCCTGGAACGAAAAAACCTACTTAGGTGACTCCAGTGATCGATTTTGTTTAGCGTAAGAAGTAACTCTCTCTATTTAAAATTGAATTGCATTTACGGTTGTTCATTTAGAGAAAAGGCATTAAGAATTGAGGAAATATAAAAAGGGCCATAATTATTTTATTTTATATTAAAGTCTTATGCTAAGTATAAGATAGAGAAACGTTACTTTGTATGGAGTTTACAAATGGCTATACTCTTTGAGCAATCGTAGCCATGCTTCAAATCCAAGCAAAATAATGGTCCCCTTATTTTAATACAATTATGAATAGAGAATGGATATGTAGTTTTCAAGGCTCTTGGAAGAAAAGTAAGTCATCTTAAAAGCACAAGCACTTCCCTTGGTTTTATTGCTATTTTACGGGAAAAAGGAAATTTGATCTTCTATAGCGAAAATTATTTGAAGAAGAAAGTAGCCATGTAGAAAATACAAATAAAATAACATTTTCTTAATATTATAATCATTATAACAAGTAAATGAACTCCTTTGTGGCTAAAATTGACTTAAGAAGAGTTTTGTGTTTGTAAAACTCATTCGCAACACTTTAGTTATCTTTTTGTTTCATGAGTCTTTAAATAAAGTTATATATATTATTAAATATTCCATTGCAACTTGAAGTTATCACTATTACAAATAGATATATATTTTGCTTTCATGGCAAAAATGCTTCAAACCTATTATAAGTTTAAAAGAGAATACTTGATTAAAACTGTATTTTAATCTTTTTTGACAACTTAAAAATTTTAACCTCATAAATTTTAACTTATTACTATTCAAAAGCATTATATTTTGATTCTATGGCTAAGATTGCAATAAAGAATGGGTTTTGTGCTTGTTAAAAAATAACTTGTAATGTATATATCTTTTGTTTCATGAGACAGTAAATACAGGACACATTCATCCAATTAAAAGATTGCTCAAAATCTTAGTCGTCCTTTTGCCTTTAAAATTCGAGAGAGGATAGGAATCCAAACAAACCTGTACTTGTAATCGGGATGTTCCTTCATGTGCAGTGCTCGTAGTCGCTTCGCCTCATCGATGAACGGCCGCTTCTCCGTCTCAGAAAGGGTCTTCCACTCCGTACCCAACCGCTTGCTGATCTCAGAGTTGTGCATCTTAGGATTTTCCTGCGCCATTTTGCGCCGCTGTCCCCGAGACCAGACCATGAAGGCGTTCATGGGTCGCTTGACGCGATCAGGGTTGTTTTTGTCGTTGTCCCCAGGTTTGGCTCCGGGGCCCTTCAGATGATGATTGTGATGGTGGGGTGGCGTGGGGCTGAGGTCGCCGCCTGAGCCAGTGCTAAGCGTGGGGCTGGCCTGGGGGAGATGTGCTGCTTTGGTGACGTAGTCTCCGGGGCTGTGTGGGGGTGGAGGATATGAGGCGTAGCCCTGGTAGCCAGGGTGAAAGGCGTTGCTCGCCGCGGCAGCGGCAAAGTTGCTCGCGTATTTACTGTAGGAATCCATAAGGGCAGATGAGGACTTCAGGCCGTCCTCGCTGTGCGATAGCATCCCGGTGTGACCCATGGGGTGCTGGTAGGGCCCGTGGTAGTCCGGGTAGCCCTCAGCGTAAGTCTCGCGTATCGCCGTCAGTTTGAAGCCTTAGGACTCAACACCACAAACTAATTTTAAATAACACACAAACACTACCTTGCCTTTAATAAGAGAGAAGCACAAAATGTCTTCCAAATCACCACAGAGTGATGAAGAAGCTTAATATATAAATATTAGCAGACTAATGTATATATAACCAAGAGCTTTGTTTTCTCTACGTTCGATCACCGAGCAAAGTTAACAACGAATGGATAAGTTCCCTTCTTCCTCTTGTTCTTGGCTCATCTTCGCCCACTCCTTCCCGGCCTGCTTTTCTCTCTCCGGGCGGGCCTTTCTACCGCCCAATGGAGTGAGGGAAAAGGCGGGGCATAGGTCCAAAGAAGGGGGCGAAGCTAATTCCTCTAGGGGACTACTTCCAAGTCTAATACACATTAATAACGATAATATACAAAAACAAAAGCCGCGGTCAAGAACGTAAGCAAGCTATATAGAAGAAGGTCCGATACTGAATGTATGCAACAAGGCTCCGAAAAAAGATTCCCATTGTGAAAGTGGATTAAATTATGATTCCTTTTGTTGTTTTCTTCTTCTTATTGTATTTTTTTATTCTCCTTCTTTTTATTGTCATCTGCATGTGCTGAATGGATTCACTCTCTACCTAAAAAAAAACTTGTCTTTATTAATATGAAACAAGTACATATATTAAATATTAAAAAAACTCAACTTGTTTAGGCATCTCGGGATTTTTGGATTCCATTATCTTAAGGAGTGACTCCGTAGAAACATTCATTAAGAGGATTAAAATTAATCAATCTGCTCCGTAGAACCTTTGTAGTTTACTCTCTAATCGCAAGTTTTAAACAAACTCGAGTTAGTGTATTTATTAAGTTGCTAAAAATAAAAAATATATAACTCGAGATTGTTCATGATGACTTGTCTAGTAGTATACTCAAAGTTTTAATCAATTGCTCCCTTTTTACAACAGAGAGAAGTCAAACTCGAACCTGTTTCTTAGATTAAAAGTTAATTTTTATATTAAAAAGTACTTGATTTTTGTACGATATTGTTGTTATTATGGCTATATAGAAAGGAATAGTTATATTTAGAGTACGAAAATATTACTTGATGTTTATAAAAGTAAACATTAAAATGTCCATATAAGTTAGAATGCCATTCTTATGAATATATGTTTCTTTCATGTTATTATTATTATTTATTTTTTAAATAATATATATATATATATATATATATATATATATATATATATATATATATATATATATATATATAGATAGAT
>CP045893.1:26013386-26055886 GCA_013387185.1 Caligus rogercresseyi | reverse complement strand
ATGCATATTGAAAGATTATATATTTATTTTTCCTTTAGTGATGAAATAATTTTAACATGTCGCTTGATATTAATCATAGTTTATGTTTAAGGCAGAACTCCAGCTAACAGGCATACTAAAAACTTCTTCAAGCTCCATCTAAATCTTCTTGAATAAAGATTATATCAACAAAAAACCAACACAAATGAGTAATACTTCAGGTTAAAACTAAAAGTGTATAAACTACAAAATTTTGGTTTGAAATGACTAAAAACTGCATATATAAAAAAGTTAAGATTTATTTATCATTATAACATGAGCTTTATATTAGAAATTCATAGTTGTGAGTCATCCACTGACTCTTAAATTCCTTTTATATATAAAAGAAGTTCCTATTTTACAATTGTGGGTCTTAGAGAGTAAAAGAGATAAAAAGTTAATTAACACAATGATGTTAACGATGCAATAATTCATTGCTATCGCTTCTCCTCTAAGATGAATGTTTAGCTTGATACATGCAAGTATAAGATTCAAACTTCAGTGAAGTCTCCTGGCCAAATAATCCTGGTCAAACTTATTTCCTTCTCTTAACCTGAGATGAAATAGACCCGTTCATAGTACAACAAACAATAAAACTCAATAGGATATTGCCATAAGATCTTCCTAAGCAGCCACTAATTGATTTTTACATATTATAACTCCATCGGTAGCCATTTTATAGTTCTATTGATAAAACGTTTTTTTTAATTGCCCATTTGGTTCAGTAGAATCAGGATATCTATGCAAATACGAATATGTATTATTGCATTTTAAATATTTCATCTTTTGAATATACTCACTATGGGAGTCCAATATACATACACATTCTACACTGAGAACGCTTCCACTGTAGCTAACGCACTCTCTTCAAACATATTAAAACTTAAAGCACATGTTTATACAGCCACATGATTCCTAATGACTTCATGGCTTTTTTAACATGAATATTCGTTTCACAAACATTACTGAAAACGAATTATTTTGAAGATTTTGTTCTGTTAGTATATAAAAATTCATCCACTCCCTAAATCAGTTACTATCATCATTTTGTTTAGGGTATGAAGACTCAAAAGCAATTAAAAATCACTCCCAAAATAATGATTGTTATTATATAGACTGGTGATATAAATATATATATATATATATATACATTTATCGTCTTTTGAAAGAGAGTTTACATCTTCCCCACGAAATAAAGTATCCGAATAGGAGATCGTCCATGGGGTGGTGAGCGAAGATGAGAAAAACATCTTCGCCCCAGTCTCAGTGGCTATACTCACGATGTCATCTTTTTTGTACAAATAAAGTTCTGGAATATATTTCCACTCCGTGCATCCGAACCATTTTTTATTCGGATATATATATATATATATATATAGTCCCGAATGCCCTCTCCCCCCCTCCTTCCATCCTTGTAAAGGTTGGAGTTCCTCTCCGGAAGCGATCATTCCATATATATACACACACACATATATATATATATATATATGTATTTTTATTGCTATTACAACTCTTAGGCAAAACATATAAATAAAATAGTAATAATAATAATAATAGTAATTCGGGAAGTTGAAGGTAATAATCATTGGAATAAAAAATATTTATTATATATTCTATTCATTCCTCCCTATGCTGGTATTATTATTGTTATTATTATTTTGAAAATAAATCTATAAAGAACTACTTCTTCAGGAGCTGTGTATATATATACATACACAGGGTGATGTTAGTGGTGGTAACCCAAAGGATGTCTAAGAATGTCTATAGAAAATGGATGTACCCAGCCCTCCTCTATCCAACCATCTTCCCCAAGACATTCAAAATCTCTTCTTCTTCTTCTTTCTCCCCCTCCTCCCTCCCTCCTTGAAGAACATACACATACACACAAAAAGAAAGCCTGTTTCTTGAGGAACACAAGAAGAACTAATAAATATTAGGACGATGACTTTAAATTCAAATATTAATCCTGTGTTTGATGGACTAATTTTGACACAATAATATTTTATATTTCCGCGTGAAACTCTACAACCTTCTTAACATAATGCAGTTTTCACACACACACACACACATATATATATATATATATATAAACGTCCCCAATTATGAAGGAAAAAATGGACACTCACATTTATAAAAACACATATATACAAATATTTACAACTTTAGCATATCAAAAACATGTTATAGGGTACGAGGACCTGCACTTCTTTCTTAATGTATATACTGAAAATTACGCCTTTGATGTTGTAAAATGTTTACTTTTTTCCATTAAGATACTGCAAATCCATTGAACCATAATGATAAACTTAAAAAGTAACAATAAATAGCGATAAATATTACTGACGGGCTTTTTGTGAGTTTGGCTTTATGTTTGAAGTTTTCATTTTAACTATTTCGATTTTTTTTTGTTGGTATGAGTAATGCTTTTTAACAAATAAGGTAAAAAATAATCAACTATCCTGTTTCAGTAATAAAAATAATGATAAAGTTGTTTTTATCGAGTATATAAATATTTTTATATATGGCCAGACATGTTTTCTTTTAATGAAAGCTTCACAAAAACTAAAAAATAGGTTTTTTGTATGGTTAAAATTTATATTTTAATTGAATTTAAATCAGTCATTCATACCAATAGATTATTTTCACTGAGGTTGATCAATTGTCGGGAAGAGGGAATCTTCGCACTCAGCTTTGAGAGTATAGCATTCTTCCACTGAGCCAACATACTCTCTTAGCTTACACGCTTCCTAAAGTTTATTATGACGACTTTGTAACCAATATATATATTAAGGGAGTGTTTACATTATTTGATGGTGCCCTCCCAACAATTTTTCTGAGGTCATACATTTCTATAACTCATCCCCTCATATCTAATAGGAGTTCGGAAAAGTATATCTGATTCATATATAATCTGATTGTATATGTAGACAATAGAAGATATTGCCAGAAACGAAGTTTAAGGTATCAAACGTGGTATATCTTCAACTTTGTTCAACTATGAGTGATATTTAAATCAATTATTTAAATATTAACTAATTGATTCAAGCATCACTTCACTTGCATCTATGAGATGTTCACACAAACTTAGAACAATGGTATCCACATTTAAAAAAATCCCAAATTATCTCATCTCAGGGACCATCTTTTTTTTTACAAATCTTTTGAATTGTCTCGTTAAAACAATGCGAAGGTAAATAATGATTTTTAATCTTACGTCATGTTTTCCTTATCAGTTAAATTTCAGTAATAAAACTATTATTGACGTATCAAATAAAAATTAGCCATCTATTTTTGATGACGTCAGCGGGAAGAAACATCTTACAAAATGTTATTATTCCCCCTGCCGGTGTGACGTCATTAATATCCTATTAATATGGATGTTTTTCAATATACCTTGGTATTTAGAAGAAATGGATCAGGAAAATACGACTTTAGAAGACATGGCCAAAAAAATGGACCATGAGGAAATGACCCAAAAGAGAAAAGGAAAATGATGACTCATAGAAACAATGGGTCAAATACATGGGTAGGCAAGTATTTGAGTCAAATTCATCAAAGTATTGTAGGTATGCTACTCCTCATTTAAATTTAATAAATAGTGGCAAAAAATCATTATTGATAAATGACTTTCTGTTTTTATTTGGGTTATTTTGACCATTTTTAATATAGTCGTCATTTTCCTTTTATATCACTTCTTCCTGACCCCTTTTTTTCTCGGGTCGCTCTTTCCTAGGCTATTTATTCCAATATCATTGATGATATCTAATTCAAGTGAGTTGATATTTTATATTGTCCTTGTATTTGAAGAATAACGTTACAATGAAAGAGCATTTTCTCTTCGAATCTGAGAAACTTTTTTTGCCTAATTGATTCGTCAAAATTGCATCCAACTGGATTTAAATAAACGTACTAGCGTGTAAATTAGTCTATCGAACATAGGATCGTATCAATGAAGTTAACCAAAGCTTACCTTCTCCTCTCGGGATTCTAACCTGGTCCCCCAACATTGCAAGGTGAATACGCCTCAACGCCCTTTTTTAAAGTAAGAAACTTGCTCCAATATATATGTATATATATATATATTACAACAGGCAAAGCATTACAAGAAAAAGTTATCTTTGATCAATTTAAGAAATATGACTTATTTTTTGTACAATTAATCCGATAAATACATTAATCAACAACAATCTAATCACTGTTTAAGACAGAGCCATCAGCTGCTTTTTAATAGTCGTTAGACTTCATCTAAACGCTTGAAAGGGATTTTAATACTTTATTAATCCAATATATATTTGTATTTTTCAATATGCAGATATTTACTCTTTTGAATTTTGTTGTATAACTAATTTGTGTTGTATTATGTTTTCTTTCATATATTTATTGATTTCTTTTTTCTTCACTTTCTGCATGATATAATTGTTTATTACTGCATTGGGGTTTTTGTTGGATAAACCTGTTTTTGAAAGAAATATAAACATTTTCTTTTGAGACCTTTGGACTTGCTCCCAATATGTTTTATTACTTTTATATAAATAACATTAGTAAAATAATGAAAGGATTGGATGTTTCATTATATTTTATTCTTCTCTAAGGTAGACAAATAAATTTAAAAAGATTAGTGAGCGTGTGTTTGAGTAAATATTGGCAAGAAGTGAAGCAAGTATTCTTCTTTCTTTTTGTTTAGAAAGTCATTTCCTCTTTTTCCTTCTCTCTATTTCTCGGTCCCCCATCTCTTGTTGTTATATCCCCCTCCCCCCCCCCCCCTTCTCCTTTTTCTAAATTAAAAGATTTTCTAAAGGTGATAATCCACAAGTCTACTAGAATAAAAAAAGTTTGTCTAACTTTTTTTGTTTTGTCATTTTTAAATTGAGTTTTGTTCCAATTCTTTTTCTCTTTTTACTTTTAATTTACGGAATGTTGGCTTTAAATGTAAAGAGAAGAACTTAGTGTTTTGAAAAAGGTCCTTAGCTGGTTGTTTTACAAATAAAAGAAAAATACCTAATAAATATTTGTTAAAATAAAGACCGCGATATATATATATCACAGTTAAAAAACAATTTTTTCTTACGTATTACTCATTTTCATTATGAACAGTGGAATTAAAACGGAAGTAATTGTACCTAAAAAGACCTGAATAAACATTATATTAGTATAAAATCAGAAGCTTCGGTAAAAAACAGATAGAAATATTTAAAAGTGTAACAATTTGAAAAGATTATAAACAATAAGTTTGCTGGGTTAAACATGTCGATGGAGTTAGTGTATTATATCACACAAGAACAAGCAATTAATATTCGGGATTCTGACATAAGGGCTTATATACTAAGCTGAAGCAGCATATATGATTCCTTTTAGGTCTCTTACCTTTAGTAACAGATGCAGAGCTAGCCCTTGAATTAATCCCAGGTATATTTTACTTCATTTGTTCAGAGAGAAAAAGATATGTCAATTTATAGTTGAGGAGACCAAAGAAATATTAAAGGGAGCTCGATAGCCGTGCGTGCTAAGGCGTGTTCAACTCTCATGTTGGGGGCGCAGGTTCGAATCCCGAGAGGGGATGGTCATTTTTGGTCCACCTCATTGATAAGATCTTAGGTTCGATAGACTAATTTTAACGCTATAATGCTTATTTATATCCTATCGGATGCAATGCGATCGAACCATATAGGCAAAAAAAAAAAAAAATATATTACTTTATGATTTGATTTTAAATTTATTTTTTCGAACAAAACAAAAGTTTTGAATGAAGGTTACAAAAACATAGTTATAAAATACTGTATGGATTGTACCCCAAACATGAAATACACATTTAATTGTACTTTTCTGTCTTCATATTAGGTATATCAACATTGTGTATCTTCAAAGATAAGTTAATTATTTTCCTTTGCTATACATATATCAATTCCAGGTTATATTTAAATATTAAAAAATCAACAAATACGAGTCATTCTCAATCATGAGTTTGTTTTCTATTGTATTGACCGATTTATATAAAAATATATTTAAAATACAAAGATTCCGCACGATAATGCGCATTGATAAATACATTAAATCCTTGAAGTTCACTTTTGGATCCCCTCTCTCTGTTGATCTAGTAAGTTAACGAATGAACCATGGTATGTTCACGTAAAGTATACATGATATAAAATACTTTATTTAAACATAATATATTATAAACAATTATTTGCTTATATTGATAGAGTTCATCTATGACTCACTTTTTTTCATTGTAGAGATTTTTAGCGACCTACATTTTTTTTGTCATAGAGTTTGAGAAATAAAAAGACTCCTTTGAAATTCGTAAATGTTATGAATTTTAGCCCATGGGATTGGATGTTTAGTATTTTGTAGTATAGAGATCTCTGATCACAAATTCGCATCTCAACAGTCGCCAGTGATGTGAAACTATAGTGATGTGATCCTTTTATTAAGAAGGCCAACGATTTTCTTAAAATTATTCACTATTCTTTTATACAACCAATCACGTTCTAGGAAAGGATCTCCGTTTATTGTCGTTATAAAGAATGTCAACGATTTTCTTAATTATTCACTTATATTTTCATACAGCCAATCACGTTCTAGGAAATTATCTCCTGTTTATTGTCCTTATAAAGAATGTTAACAATTTTCTTAAAATTATTCACAATTATTTTCATACAACCAATCACGTTCTACGAAAGGATACCCGTTTATTGTCCTTAGTTTTTTAGTTCTTAGGACTCGTGTGGAGTCTCTCTTCATGCTTTTCTGTAGTATATTGTAATTACAGATAGAAGTTATCCTCGCACACTCAACAGTAAACATGACTGTTTCATTTGGTTACACTGTTTACTTTATTTTTCTATGTCCGATATTCGGAGTGCGATGATCCATGTATCGACATATATGAGCATACCAATTAAGCATTCTTTTATAATTGAATATGAGCAAAATTAATTTAGTATGAACAGGTAGAATAGGAGACGTCCCATTCAAAGATGCGACAATGACGTCATGGATATATGCCCATGAGAAAAGACTATTCGTATTTTAAGAAATAATTGATGTTCACTCTTCAACAGCAGCTGGTAGCGAAATGACACTTAACAGCATAATGCCAACTGCTTCTTTGAATATTCCCTCTCTTTTCTTTCAACCAATCACATTTCAAAACACCTTTTCCCTGCTTTTAATTATATATGATGATGTGCACGCATTTTCCTCTTCTTATTGATTATACCATACAAGGAGGAGTGAGTAAGAGGATCCCAGGATGGTCAATGATCCACATAACCTGATAGGAATCCTCCCTCCTTCATCACTCAAGAGTGATAGCGACCTTCTTCTTCTTCATCTTATTAATACAATATGTATTATGAGGTTCTTACAAGACAGCAATATAAATACTCTACTCCTGATCATAATTTCTTACTCCCCCCTCCCAACACACATATGTACAAAAAAAATCCTTATGTTTTTCGTCATTATGATAATATAATATATATATATATATATATATATATATATATATATATATATATATATATATATATATATATATATATATATATATATATATATATATATATATATATATATATATATATATATATATATATATAGTCTCGGCCCAGCCCGGGTCCCGGCAAAAAAAGGTGTCCCGGTCGTTTCCTGATATATATATATATATCTCAGGAAACGACCGGAACACCTTTTTTCGCTGGGACCCGGGCCGGGCGGGTCAAAACCGATGACGTTTTTTTTAGGAAAGAATCTCAAAAAAGATTTCCAAAAAAGTGATGACGTTTTCCCGGCCCAGTGTCTAAAAACCGGGACACTAAAAAAAAGCCGTGACCCGGGCCGTTTCCTGATTTATATACATATATATTAAAGTAAGTTATAAATTAAATGCTATTGTATCTTCTGCAATTCCTGGACCATTTAAGGTTAGACATGGGTCACGTACAAAAGCCTAGAAATAGTATATATTTTTTGGACCAAATCATGTATTTATTTACCGAATTATTTTGGTCTTTTGAGAAAGGGAGAGTTTTAGTGGTGCCTGACTCTCAATGTGTAGGGCATAGTATCGACTCCTTTCGAGAGGTCAGTTTCGGTTAACATCATTGATAAAAAAACCAAGGTTCGAGTGACTCTTTAACATAAAATTGATAGATTATTACGTTAAATGAAGATGGAGGAAAGGCGTGTATTCTTTGGAAGCTGCTCGACAAGTCGAGGGCGCAGATTCGTCTCCTGATCTTGATCAACATCATTGACAAGGTTCGATAGAGTAATTGATACGCTAGTATGCTCATTAATATACACAAGTATGTCATTTAAAGTAGGCAAAAAAATGCTATTATATCATCATGAGATATGCATTTTAAATAAACCTATTTTATTTCAATGTTGTTTCTAGTTTTAGCCTTAATTACGTTTGTTATGTACATAAATAATAAATGTGAATGTTTTAGTGAATTTGAAATATAAATGTTTTTGGGAGGGGGGGGGGGGGCGAGTAGCACATTTAAAACAATTTAATTGAAACTTAAACTTAAAAATGGGCACACACGCACTCAGTATAGTGGCACATATAAGTGACTCCCTTTCAAGACATCATCACCATGAGTAGATGAGGACAACGACGACGACGAAGAAGAAGACGGTTTCCATATGAGTCCCCTTATCCAAGAGCTCAGATTGTGTGTGTATGTTGAGCCATTGTTGTAGCCTCAGAGTTCATTCAAGCGAAATTTTGATAAGCGTGAGATTGAATCGTATGTACATTATTATTATTTTTATTATTATGTACTCCTAGCCAGCTCGTATGAAGGGAGGGCTCACATATCTACACTACCTCAGTCCTCAGTTGAGAATGATGTTGATGATATGAAGAACAGCGATGTATGTATTACGACTGGGGCAACACGACGACCAAGACGATGAAGGAAAAAGAAGGGAAATAATCACTCAAGTGGACAGAAAATGAGTCCGATAACGCAAATCCATATGGTATTTCATATAAATATGTATTTATCTATTTAAAAATATATAGAAAAATGAATCTTATAAAAAGCTTATAATTTTTTTATTAATTGAAAATATGAATATTTATTTTGTTTATTCATATTTGACGATAAATGGATCATGGCTCTGAATATAAGATTTATACCAAAAAGTTTGATCATGTTTGTTCGACTAATAAATGTTCTTTTATAACTTTCATTTGTTTATATTTGTTCGTCTTATCGTCAGAGTATGGATCCATTTATCGTCATGGAGCAAATTAAGCGCTTAATATTTTCATGAACGTGAGAACAGCAATAACAGTAATAATGTAATAGTTTATTTTCTGTATTCGTATTGGACATGTCAACAGCCTTCTTAGGCCGTTCAATCTCTTCATTTCTTATACGAATTTATTTACGTCGGTGGCTAGTTGAAGAATGTACCATCTGTAGACCCTTTTCAGTTATATAGTAGTAGGAGACCTAATCAGCGAACTATTTCAAGGTCACTACAATTTCAAGTTACTTTTATATGTATCTGATTGTATGTTAGTTTATCGATTTTTGTACAAAATATATATAAGTCCTCCGCACTTACCATGAGATGAAATATTTGCAAACGGTACATGTCTCAAACCATTTTAGATGACAAGTATATGATGTTCACCAATAAAATTACAAAAACATACCTTTTATTAAACATAAAACAATGCTCCAATCGTATTTGAATACTGGGCACAACTTTATATAATCATTTACAGAAAAATACGAAATATTACTCCTAATCTATCCAATCACGATTAGGTTTAAGGGTTTTCTTGATTATCTCAGTGAGTGGAAAAAATGACGTCAGCATAAAATTACCGTGAGAGCCTTTTTATATCAAGATGACCGGGCTATTTTTCGATTAAGAGAGAAAGGAAAATAAATCACCTGCGTCATTTATTTGATATCAATGTTTAAGTGTCCGAAGAATCTCTTTCACATCATTAAAAGAAGGTGAAGGCTACCTCATAGCTTTCAAAGAGTTTTGATAATTTAATCATTTTTAAGCTTATCATTTTGAGCAGAATATTGATATGTACGAGCTTTTTTTTTAATTCACAGTTCAGAAAATATATATACATAGATTATATATAAAAATCGATGATAATACATAGTAAAACTAATAAATATGCATTTTGGCTTAAAATTTTAGCATCGATGCTGAACAAACAAATTAAACACATTTATAAGATCACATGATTACAAAAAACTAAAAACAGTTGGGGGCGTTTTTTTAAATATTTTAAAGACTTTTGTATATTACTTTAAAAGAGTGTGATATTCCAGAATAATATTTAATTACAGATGCTGCTAATGTCCATGAAGAGTCATATGCAGACGGAATATTTAAGTCCAAAGCTGCGTATCGAGCTGCGGCAGATATTAGAATTGGCCTTAACTCCGATGAAATAATTGGACTATCTGTGGTCAATCTGCGGGCAATTAATCCTTTCGCCCCGAGGAGGGCACAATTTATTGTTTTCGCCCTTGCAGGGGAGATTCCGTTTTTTCAAGACCGAATGGTACTGTGGCTTTGCAGTATTTAGATGCCTTGATGTCTTCCATGCCTTTTACGTTGAGAGCAATAAACTTTTTCCAAATATTAATCATGGGGCAGTCCACAAAGGCATGAAGTATTGTGTTGTATAAAACTCTACAATCTTTACATGGGCGGTAAAATTTAAGGATATCGGCTGATATTTGGAACTGGGTGGTGAACTTCCTCTCATCCGATATTTTAGATAGAGAATCTAGGATCCTCTTTTCCCAATCTTCTGATAGGTCCAAAAGGGCCATAAACTTAAGACAAACGTCCGAACTCTCGGAACGATCAAAATGTACATTTTACGCCAACTTTGTGTGTCAGGGCCTATGCAAATAATGTTTAATGGTCGATCTGGAGACAGGAAATCTAAACTCCCGTCATCAAAAAAGCAATTCCTGCTCAGGTCATGTATAGTTAAAATGCCCTCCTTTCTTCAAGCTCTTCAGGGGATTTTCAGGTTATATATTTATATAGTGTATGTACTTTGGGCAAGTATCGGTTCCAAAGTTGCCGATACTGATTGTTCGATAAATATACTTTAAGCGCCGATATATGGGTGTACCTCTACTTATACTAGCTTGAATTGAGGTCTTCCTTTCTTTCTTCATTATCGAGCCTTGATTTCCTTATTGATTTCCCTTTTCTGCTCCTGTCTTAGGGAAGAAGGAAAAGTAATAAATGTAATTACCCTGGGAGACCCTCCACCCCTCTCTCACAGCAAGTGACCCCTTTCCCTTTGTCATTAAGGGGTACAAAGTGTCTCTAACCAGCCAACCATCTAATACATTAACCCCCCTCCCCGCCTCACTAATGACACCAATTAACTCCTTCATCAAATAGTAGGTTCATGTATTGATTGATATCGATAATATAAGAAGCCATCTTATATATATATAAAGGAAGAACTAAAGTATTAATGGTTGAGTGACTAATTAACAAACGTCCAACACAAATCAATATATCCAACTATATGAATTGGGAAAAAGGTAATTAAAACCTGCAGCATTCTCACATATGGGCATCATATATGCCAAAAATGTTAATAGAATAATGTTTGTTGGTTTCATTATCCTTTATATTGACCCAGTGATATCAAGGAACACTTTACTTACGGCATGCTGATTGATGGACGGAGTAATATACATTATAGATATATAAATTGATATTATGTATAGCACTATGCAGGGACGTGCGTTGACGCTATGGAAGGTGATGCACCGACGTCATCAGGACCTGTCTGAAGGTTCATTTGTGTAAATCTAACTGATGACGTCAGTGCATCATCAGCTTCCATAAGAGCATCTTCACCACTTTTCCCTGGTTTTTCTACTTTTTGATCAAAGCATTGATCTCAATTCGTAGTGATCTATGATCTGAACGTTCAACAAAGAAATGATTAGTTTGTATATAGAGTAATAAATATGAATATAAAATTTAATACTAATAACAACTTTTTCAGCTGATTGAGTCGAAATGCTGCTGCTGCTGCAGAGAGAGTAAACAAGAGTGATTCACTTTTCTGTTCCCTTTCATTCATTCCATTTCTGGTGGATGGTTGCTGCTGCTCCAAGCCCATCACACTTCCTCAGTAGTTCCTCAAAGGAGGTCTTCTCATCATCAGACCTTCTTCTTCTTCATCTTCTCCCCTTCCTCCTTACCCACTTTAGAAAGCAGCATCCCCCTTCAGCTTTTTAATTGAGAAATTTAACATGAACATTTCAATTATTTCAAGAAGAAGAACTACTTCTCCCCCCCCCCCCCCCTCTCCACTTTCCTCCATCTTTTCTTTTGACTCCCCTCTTCACTTAGTTTTCCCGCGTCACTCCATTATTTCAGTTGATTCCCTGTTCTTCCCTTTTATTTATACACACACACACACCATGTCTTACACATATTTATTTATTTATATGTATGTTACCTCCATTTATAAAAGAGGCTTGAAAATAATCGGAATCCATTGTTTGGTTTTCTATATTTTGAATAGTAGCTATAAATGTCGTCAAACCAAAAGGCAGGCATCCTTAAAGCTTGCAAACAAATTCATTATCCCAACTGATTGTATCAAGACAGATACAATCAGTTGATGGATTAGGAACACTGGAAGAAGAAACACTGGATGCATAATATAGTGTTCTCAATAATAGAAAGAACAGTATTTAAGAAAACACCTGATGGGAGCCACATTAGGCCCACTTCTAACATAAATGATGGTAGTATGCATTTTGAAAATGCAATAAGTAAGACAAAGAAGGAGCTAATATTTCTATAGCAGTATTGATCGAAACTGAAAGAACGTGGATTTTCAAAAGAGTCTTTAGAGTTAAGAAGGAATACTTCGCTCTCAGCTGTTGAGGTGCGAATATAAGCTACGAAAGGATAATGTCATCCTTATATCATATATTACTCTTTTGAATGAAGGACGCCTTCAATCTCCCTTATCCATATTACTTAAGTAAAGTTACATATATGTATATAACTTTTTTCATCATTTCAGGAGATAAAATGGGTCAACGTGATGACTAATGGATGTAGAAAAAGAAAGAAAACGGTGTCACCAACTGTGAGAGTTTACTAGAATTACTTTGATGTATCATTTCCTAATAACGTCAACCCAACAGGCAGATAATTTTTATTATTTTACAGCGATTCTTTATTTAAAATTCACATATTTAAAAAATCTTTAAAAAATTAGTGTTATGTAAATATAATATATAAAAGCACAGTAAGTGGGTTCAGACTGTTCAAATGAAAGGTCATTTTACAACGGTAGGGGGGAAATCTGCATGCAAATGTTTCGGAACATAAGAATGCCTAAAGTGCGTTATGGTTTTCTCAAAAAGTATTTTGAGGTTGCCCAAACGTTGATTAAATGTCTGCATATAATCAACATCTAAGTGACAAATTTCAAAAGCATACAACAAAAGTTGGCGCCAATTAGCCCTGAAGAATACAAATATTCATATAAAAATAACATAGATAGATAAAAATCATTTTTTATTGAGGCTCAAAACATTTATATCCCATAATTACATTTGCATATATGTATATATAAATCGTAGAAGAAAAGGAGTTACGTACTTTGACATCAATAAACTTTTTAGTTTAAAACCATTTCTCGCCTGATAAGCACCTATCAAAAATTAATATCAACGGGTACATCGCATCTAAAAGACAAGCAAATGAGGATATTATGACATAAATAAAGTAAGCAAATGCAAAAGGTCTATCAAAAAGTAATTTTTGTTAAAAGCTTCATACGATTTAATAATTCTTTTAACATTGATAAATATTTAGAGGTATACCTTGGGGTAGAATTTGATCAAATCCCCACCATCCAGATCCAAAGGCATTTGGTATTTTTAGGGAGAAGGCTGACTATCTATCAGCAGAAGAAATTAAAATAAATTGCATTTCTTCTGCTTCCTGGGGTTGATGGTTGCATAATTCACTTTCTTACTTTTTAATCGTATTTTTTTCTTTTTTTATATGCTTCACGTTTTAACTTCATAGTTCTCGACAAATCTTACAAATTAAAGTGCTGAAGAGAATATAAAATATATGCCGGTTGATAGGGAAGCCTCCTGCCAAAAATTTCATATCGATTATTGAAATAATAGTTATAGGTCTGGATACTTATAGAAGGGCTACGGATTCGGAATGCAGTGTGCCATTTAGGAATCCCTATTGCATGTAGGTATATTATGATTGCGAGTAATACTGATAAATCATGAGATAAATAGAAACAAATATGACAGCATTTGTTATCTTGTTCTTCGTAGTCGAAAAGTGATTCATGAAAAAAAAACATTTAGCTCTATCAGTATGTTAAGTAGGTCTTAATTTACTCCACATTTACACCCTATGAAAAAGTAATATATTTAACTAATACTCATTGTGACCAGTTAGCATTTTGTGCCACCATTTATAACAGTCAGGAATACTTGAATTCAATGTGATACTCTCCATTTCGAAGCGTAAAATAAAAAGTTTTAATGTAGTCAAACCATTTTTTAAAATGACCATTTAAAATTGTTCAATAATGACATTTTTAATCAGTTGATAATCCTTGATGCAACAACCGGTTCTTGTAATTAACTTTGTTAATATTGTACAATATATATATATATATATTATTTTATATAAAAAAGTTATAACATAATAATTTGTGTGACAATATAAACTAGATCAACTCATGGATCAATTAAATTTGATCTGTAAGTTTAGTTTTCGTACACCCCTAATAAATATATTCAAAATAGCTAAATAAAAACTTTTGAGAATACAAGTTTAGCTTTGCATAAATTACGCTTTAACTTTAAGCATTTGGGGCTTCTTTTGATAAGAGTTATGTTCGTAGTTAAATTAATACGACAGATATATACCAAAGATATCAAAATACAATATATACGTACATATTCCCAAGAGAATGCCTACTGGAAGCTGGCTCCTTTTTCGCAATGATCCTTCGATTGCCAGCAAAAGTGGATGACGTCACACTGGCAAGCAGAAACAATAAAATTTGTAATGTGGCTACGTCATCAAAAATCTATTGCTACAGTATGTTGTTGATACGTCACAATAATAAAAGATTAATTATGTTTCACTTTAAAAAATCACATAAAAACGTAACTAGTATTCTATTTATCAAGATCTATACGGGAAAGAATTTAGCTATATTTAAAAAAGTGCTTTTTATTATACCGCATTCCTAACATGCATTTATCTTTTTTTAGATGTAACTTTAAACTACAATGTTTATTTATATATATTATAACATTATGCCTTTTCCCTCCTAAGTAAATACAGCTTCTTCATAAAAAACAAATTTAAATTTAAAATAATTAATGTTTTCTTTATTAAAGCAATCATCCACCCATAAGGTTATTGCATCAAAGACCATTGATTAGATATCATGAACATCAATTTTATTATTAAAAGGACTTTAAATGGACTGACTCAGAGGGTTATTGGAGCCCCAAGATACTCTTCATATGTTTGTTAATTTAAGCAGTCAACCATAGGGCATATATTGCCTATACCTGAATGGAATACCTAATCAAACTCTTTTGATAAGTTCATTTCATTGATTTAATATTATATGTTTTTGCGTCAATATACGCATAATACACGCCTGACTGCACGTTGATATTCAAACTATAAATACAATTATTATTCAGTGAAAGACTATTTACTCCAAAAGGTGACTCACACAGGTAAATCATTATATTTTTTTATACCACAGTAATTATCTGAAGCTTTCTATGTTTAACATGGAAATATTTTATTGGTTATTGAGTTCAATGTAAAAAAGTAAGATGACAGTCCAGTATTATGTAACCTTTATTAATATATTTTTCTTCAAAATGTGTGACAATAATTAAACAATTATATTTTTGTGATGGTTTCCTTGGTCAGCATGAACTCCATGTCTAAATGAAGCCCAAGACATATGTATATATGAACTTGAAGACCAATAGAGAACTAAGAATCAAGAATTATGGTCCATCATCTATTGCTCTTTTTCGAATATAAATATGTTTCCAATTTGGAAAATTTTACACTGCCAATTAGATATTTATTTTACCCCGTAGTGTGGTTGTGTTCTCTACTTTAGTGTTATATGTTCGTTTCGTGTGTATGTCTATCGTGGATGATAGTAATAAATATAAACAAACAAACTGCGTGGATATTTATTTTACGATTAGTGTGTGTAATCGAGTATATTTCTTGCCATTGGCATATTAGTTACATTTGTAACTAGTCTAAAATATATAAATAAATAAAGAAACAATAAAAGTATAAAATTATATAAAAAATATAAAATAAATAAAACAAAATGCCCATGCAGAATGGATTATATGGGGACGCTGCGTCCAATGGCCCTAGCTGCATTCCTGGCTGTGTGAAGGGTAGTGGCCGACCTCAAGGCCTTAGATAAGTTCCACACAGATATTGCGTGACATGCAAAAGTAGCTGTCTCCCTCCCAAGTGGGTACGCCACTGAAGTTGTGGACCTCATGGGCCTCCTCGGGGTGGGGAAGACGAAATCCCCAATCGGGTTCCTGGCACCGCCGCCCCCGTCGCTGGAGTAAAACATTTCCAAGTCTCCATGGCCACCGCCTTGGCGGCCACCTCGTTGAGGGAGGGAAGGCCTGCTCTCTCAAGGAGGTCCCCGATGTGGATGTGATCCCGCCTCTTACATCCACGATGCTCCTGGCGGCGTCATTTATGGCGACCTGCACAGTCCTGTGTGCGGCATTTGGCCCCTTGCACTCATTATCGAATCGAGGAATTGCCACAGCTGCGGCAGCATAAGAAATCTTGCCAATCATCAATCCCTTGGACAGCTGCCGTAGGTATTTACCTCTTGGTAAGTGCACTGCCAACCTGGAGATGAGTGCGGCCAGTTTTGCTGCTGCCTTTGCGACGTTGATGTTGTGGGGTGCTGTAGTGAAGCCGGTATCAAATTTTAGAAAGAAAGCGTCCGCCCTTGACTCCAAGAGGGACATGAATGAACCTAAAAAGATAGAATACTGTCGTTTGTTTCGTTATTTCTTAATGATGTAATAATATTCATTTACTTCTGGCAACACAATATTTCAGTAAGATAATGGAAGACGGGAGGTCTACTGAGTTCGGACATGCAATGCAATGCCACCTAAAAGCTGGTTTCTTTTTCTCAATGATCCTTCTCTGTATTTTACATAGCGTATAAGCATAAGTGAGGGATGAAATTTCACGTAAATTATAGATTGAGCCTTAAAATATTGCTATCAACTTTTGGCATCTCTTGTACGAGTACAAAATACATATTATTCATAATTTTTAACTACATTTTCCTGGATTCTTTCAATATATCAGACTCAATATCGATAAAAGCCTCTCACTACATCCCAAATTCAAAACACCACCAGTTTAAAACATTGTATGTCATTAAGGGAGAACATATGTTGGATCCAAACCTATATACATACATACATATCACATTATGTTAATGAATCCTCTGATTAAAAAAAGTAAAAACTCTCTTTCCCTTCTCGGGGTGACCAAGGAATTTTTTTATTTTTTGGCAGGGATATCATTCCTTTTGAATGTATTAACATATTATGTCGCATGACTCCCGTGCCAAACACAATCTCTACCCACCACACGCATCTCAATTACAAATTTTAGATTCAGTCAATAAAGGAGAGGGTGACGATGAGTTTTATCTAACCCTCCTCCAATTCTAAGGAATCAAGGAGAATATAACATGGATGATATCCTTCCCTCTGTGTAGGGCTATACTATAAGCTTACTACTACTATGACTACTATCATTCAATAAAAATAATAAATCTTTCTCAGAGAAAGAGAGTCGAAGATCCTTCCTCCTCTTCCTATTGTATTTATGTACATCCTAGATCAAAAAGAAAAAGAAAAAAATTGTTTGTTGTACTTCCGTTTCTTATTTATTCATTCTTATGCAATGACCCAAACACATGTACATATTTGTATATATAGGGACAGAGAGAGAAAGAGAGGGAGATCAGGTTCAGAGGACTACAGAGGGATGGTTAAGCTTATGCAAAAAATAATAATATATAAACTATAATATATGTAGATACATACATATATAGGGATGTCTATACAGATATTGGGGGAGGTGTACTATAAATTTACTGCTCTTTGATTTTCATGGCTCTGTACTTTATAATGTCAGAGCAAAATAGGATCCTTGGGGATAAGTTTATAACGTGTGTTGTGTTTTGCTTATTTTGTGTATACTGTTCTGGTTTACCGTGACGTCATAGACAATGTCAGTATTTATTTTATTGCCTCAATGGTTTGAGGGATTTGTCGTCAATGATAGGAGATCTAGCCCTATATTTAGGCCATCAAAACTATAGAATCTCTTTCTCTAGTGAGGTCGCTCAATATATCTAGAGGAATCGAACCTGCACCCACAACATTCAGAGTTAAATTAAGATATTACTTAATCCATCAAGTTATTCACCGACTAAATTGCTGAGTCTTTTCAATACATATTTAATTATACATTGGCCTTTATAGAAAATAAAACTGATACTAAAGAAGAAGCGAAAATTAATATATTTTTTTCATTTCTGATGTTACAGTAATTCCTTTTAAAAATACTTATTTTGGTATCACGCAGTCGATATAATAGTTAAAAGTTGAAAAGTATAAGATACTTTTTAGAATAACCCATCGCATACGGTGGACGATTTAATTGATATAAGAGTAAGTATCATTATCAGCAAATAAATTTAAAAGTTTAAGACTATGTTTTTCTTATAGCCTTAATAATTTTGAAATTGCTTCAAAAAGTTCACTCACCCCACTTAATATGAGTTAAGTCTGAAAGCAGTTGTGAAATATAATCTAATTATGTATAGTGTTTAGTATACATATACCTATGTCAAAATTTGATATTTTAAATAATAATATTCACAATATTTCATAAATATTCATAATATACAGTTTACATAAATTTAAATACTTTTGGTATTTGTATAATATAAGGCAGATATTTGGTCAAAATTGGATGGTGATGGATAAGTTTGTAGGGTTTAAGCATGTTTCATCAAATAATCCACTATTACTTTTCGCCTCAATACTAAGTAAACGGTTCAACTGACCCTGAAAAAGGAATCGCACCTCCCCCCTTCAATACATTATATCATGTTAGGAAATGGCAGGCTGGTTTCATTCCTGGCCTTGATCCTTTCAGTTGACCTGTCCTTACCGGATGCGCACGCCATTTATACGTTTGTACATTAAAAAATGCGTTTATCAAATCTATGTTTTGATGATGACAAGGTGACTCAAATTTCGGAAATTGAAATACGAGTCTCATATGGGGCGTATATAGGAAGGGATTTCTTATTGTGTACTTCTGGCACACTGACAGCATGTAAAGGCGTCATACTTGGATTTCTAAGGCTCAGTGATGACTCAGAGTTTGCATCAAGGAAGTACCTTTGTCATTGATTACAATTAATCATACAATTGTTTATTTTTGCTGGTTTTACTGAGTGTCAAACTGAGATCTTTTGATGAAAAGATGATGTCATTTATAAAATGACTAAATGCCAGATAGAAAACAGGTAAGTAATATATATATATTATATATATATATATATAATATAATATTATTATTATAAAGCCAAATGTGTTCCATACTTAATCATAAATGAATTGGCAAATACAAAAATAGAGAACTATGGGCGAATCTGACGAATAAACATACTTTTAAATACACACTTTATCCTTTTAGACCTCCAATTCATATTTATATTTTACTCCCACGAGTTAATTCTTGTTATTTCACTCCATGTTTAAATATAGTAAAATGTTTGTGAACAAATCTTGCGTCTTTTTTGGCACAAAGTTTGAACATAATAAATATTAACAGTATAAAATTTTATTAATAATTTATTATGTTTGATAAAATGAGAACAATCATAATTGGTTTATGTCTATCAGAATAACAAATATTCGGGCATTTAAATTGAAGAAAAAATATAAAATTATGAAAGCAAATGGATTTGGGAATTATAAATAAGAGCTTTCCACCTTTATGTGACTTCAATTCACATTTAAGAGTCCACCATTTCCCCCTTTTGAAGAAAATAACGCTCAACTTTTTGTTGATGAGAAATATGAAATTCAATATTATCACACATTTAAGTTAATAATTTTTGCACCAATGAAAATATGCACCTCGCACGTAGAAGGTAAGAAGAATGTACTTTGATACTACTAAGAACTTAGTAAATAAATATAAAATAACAACAAATCAACAAGTTATAGTACTACGATAATAATAAAGTTCTTCTCAGAGATAATTGTTAAGTGAAAATACCTTTTGGAGTTTCGGCAACTTTATTCATCGAACTACTAAACAACACTTTTCTCCATAGAGGTAAGTTGCTGCTCACTGTATTAACCAAAATTTGCTTATATTTGAAAAATATTATTAAGTTAATGTTCACTTCACTAAGTTCAATTCAATAAATTTTAGGTTTTGGTGATGAGTAAGTCAGAAAGAGGCTATACAGAAGCAGAGTGAGATGTTTAAACTGTGGGAAATAAGTTGATGGCGACTACAAGAGGGAAGACGTGTCAAGAGTACATGAAAATGATGAACAAGTAAAGTTTATTCCTTTGGTCGATCAAAAGCAGAACAAACTTTCCTTCAGAATTATGAACAATGGAAAAAATGAGATAATGATGCCAACGGAGGCCACTTCCTTTACAGAAGAATCAAGCAGTATAAAGGACATACCAACTGACAATAATGAACATACTGAAGAGGTAAAGGTGATGATTCTTAATTTGCTGGCTGTAGAGGCAGTGGTAGAAGATACACAGCCTACAATGGACAAAACAGAAAATAATGATAAAGAGCATGGGCCCATCGGCTATCATCACAGTGCCAAAACTGATATGTTAGATCATCCCCATCACCTCTGTTGGATGAATACAACCGGAAACAGCTAGATCAGGGAAGTGGGACAAGAGACTTTAATCCTGACCTGTTCAAGAAGTACCAATGGACGAGCTTTGATATTCCCACGAAATCTATAGTTTGTTTCCCCTGTCAGAAGTTTTTATCTGATTCCACTTTCACATACAGCAATCGGAAGAAACCGGAACGACTAGTGAAGCATTACAAGAGCGGTAATCATCGACTTGCAATGTCTTAATGGATAATTTCAAAAGTCAATAAAAAGCATCAGACATCAGTCTTGGTCCAACTTGATACAAGCCACAAAGACATGGTCCAAAGAACAGAATTAACTTAAAGTTATTGTAGAGTCCATCTTGTACACCGCACAGCAAACATCCATCAGAGAGGCCATGAAGAAGACATCAATGATTGGACAGCAGTCAAACATAAACCGTGAAAACCTTATGGAGCTTTTGAATTTGCGATGCAGAGACATTCCTTGGCTTGTCACTAGACTAAACTCAAATTTGGGGGCCCATCGTCAGTGGCTTTCACCAAAAATTCAAAATGAAATACTGAGATTGCATCTAATTTAGTACTAAAGGAAATAGCTCTAAAAATGTTAGGGAAGCAGGCAAGTTCAGTCTTATTGTGTATGAAACATCAGACGTTGGCAACCGGGAACAAGTGGCAGTGTGTTTGTGCTATGTAAACAATGAGCAGCCTACAGAAGCATTCGTGGGATTTTATGAAGCAAAGTCCACAACCGGTGAGACACTGTTCAAAATTGTGCTTGAAGTTATCAACTGCCTAGAGTTACGCGTTGAAGAAATTGTAGACCAATGCTATGACGTGGCATACAACAAGATTGGGAAGGAAAAGAGAGTTGCCAAAAGAATTCAAGAGATGTCAGCGAACGAAATAGTGAAATACCTCTGATCAAACTCCTACTCTGAATCTTTGCCACACTTCACTGAGATTTCAAAGACCTTAGCTAAAATACCAGTAAAATAATGTTCAGCAGAGAGATCTTTTTCTTGTTTGAGAAGACTCAAGACCTACCTTTGCGTTTTGTAAATAGAGTGGACATCGATACAATAATAGATAAATTTGGCAGACAAAAATGAAGAAACAACATGTTTTTCTTGTGTCTTCTGAAATAAAAATAATGTAATGAATATGTGTAATCACAAAAAAATATAAATCTACATAGCTTTCTTCATTCGATTATTATTTTCACAGATTTAACAGTTCTCGTTAAAATTCGGGCAAATTGAATGCTGCCCCCCCAAACCAAACGCCTCCCCTACGCCTATGCTCATATTTAATATATATATATTAATACAATACATCTACCAAGGACTATCAAACATACTCCAACATTCGAGGAATTTATCAAATTATCTCCTAGCATATGGTTTCAATTGTACCTATAACTATTGTTATAAGGCTTTTTAAAGATGCATTTTATTGGATTTATATGCAGTCAAAATAAATTAAGTACCTTATACCATGTATTTTTCATTCAATGATAAATAATCTTCACTCCTTTTCCTATGATTTTTTATGCTTTTCAAAAGTATGTTTATGTTCTACAGATGCGCTCTCCGTAATCAACGGATAAAAACATATTCTCAAAATAGCCATAAATACATTTCCTCAGACTTGTTTGTTTTTGTTTGTTTAGCTCCTAGATTAGCCCCACCACATCGGAGCTCAATCCAGTATCAGCCGGTAATAAACTGTCTACCTATGTAGGAACAACCTTTATTGCGAAATAAATTAAATTGACACAAAAGCAAAAAGGCTCTTAGAAGATACTCCTCCATGGGTTATTTCCTTCTTGCATCTCTCGGCCAGTTCGTCCATCTCCATCCTCAGACTAAGACTTATCTATAATTTGCCACTTCACTCCTTTTGCTATGATTTTTATGCTTTTCAAAAGTATGTTTATGTTCTACAGATGCGCTCTCCGAAATCAACGGATAAAAACATATTTTCAAATAGCCATAAATACATTTTCCTCAGACTTGTTTGTTTTTGTTGTTTAGCTCCTAGATCAGCCCCACCACATCGGAGCTCAATCCGGTATCAGCCGGTAATAAACTGTCTATGTAGGAACTAACCTTTATTGCGAAATAAATTAAATTGACACAAAAGCCAAAAGGCTCTTAGAAGATACTCCTCCATGGATTTTTTCCTTCTTTGCATCTCCTCGGCCAGTTCGTCCATCTCCATCCTCAGACTTATCTATAATTTGCCACTACACACGAGAGTCTCTTATATAAACAAATAAAAGTATAGATCCGTTTATCAAAAATATCGAATTAAGTTTTCTAATAGCATAGAAGATGAGTGCGTCATCCTTATTTATTTTTTATTGTATGTATTATATGGATTCTCACTTTAGCATAATTTTAAACACATAATTTTTATATGTGTTAGTATTTATTTTCACAATTAATTATGATTTTATTTAAATAGGCTTAATAACACGAGATAACTTTTTGCTTTATATAACTTTTGTATACCATTTCTTAAAATATTAACTTGCTTTTTTAATGCAATGTTTACGTCAATAGATTATCTTGCAAATGCGACTCGAAAATAACAACACAAAACACAATTGGAAATTAATGCACTATTGGTGGTGTGCTTTTATACTTTAAATGCTTCATTGCATAGTGATTGTTTATAGTATAATTCATATTGAACAAATCATTATTTTTTTGCCTTTTAACATTTTTTAGAGATTGGATTTTAATCCAACAGTTTATTGATATATATATTATTTATACAACTTCTCTAATTAAATTAAGGTTCTTCCTAGAGAAAAAATGATCATGCTCTATGCTTAGACGTATTCTCATTGACCTATAAAAATAGTATCTTTCCGACTGTTCGATATGGCCTGTACAGGTTTTTAAGGAGAGCATGAAATTATTGGGCTTTTGTCGTTTGAGAGATACTTTTTAATGTGAATGGTCTTAGAATATGTTAAACAAAGATCTTTTAAATAGGGAAGGTTGAGTACCCAACAACATGCCGGCTTTGCAGCAAGGAAACCCCTTGCCACCTCATCTACGCCCACTTACAAGGAAGAAGATGAGGCAACTCGAATACAAAAAGGATCCTAAGAGGATACATTTTTAAAGTATTTCAAATTTTATACATTGTTAATCATATTTTTATTAATAAAGACAATAGCTCTTAGATCGGTCACTATCGGCTGATACCGGATTGAGTTCAGGTGAGGCGTGTCATTTCCAGAAGCTAATACCAGGAGTCGGCAACCCGCGGCTCTTTAGAGGTGCCTTTGTGGCTCCCTGGAGCTGTTCCAAAAATGTTAGAAAATGAGAAAAAGATGGTATTGGAAAATATATAGGACCAAAATGTACACCGTATGAAGGTTATAATAGGAATTGATTTTTTGGGGCTCCAGACACATTTTTTTATTTTTTTTGGTCCGTTATGGCTCTTTCAGCATTTTGGGTTGCCGACCCTGAGCTAAACAAACAAAAAAGGTATTTAATAAGCAAAACATTAAAACTAAACATGCCTTTCCTTGAGACTCTTTTCATTGACCTATAAACCCCTATATTTTCGAATGTTCCATACCATTCTTTTTAAGGGTCTTGTTAAAAGTACGGTTGTTTTGTGCATGTTTTTTTTTCTCATCTCGTTCTCCCTTCTCAGGCAAGTTATTCTCACAAATATAAGAGTCTTCCTTCAAGTACTCTGCTGTTTGCTATTATCATTGTATGTGCTCAAGTTATACTTCATATTTGGAGTGCACTTATTATTATCTTCTACCTCCTCCTTCCACTCAACCAAGGCACATGATTGCGCATCCCACATAGACTACTATAAATAATAAAACAGGGCAACCTCACACCTTTGAGGTTTTTACATACTTCAAAATTAATATAAACAAGAATGAAGGTTTTTAAATAATATTACTAAAGTATTTTAGAAATACATAATGGATATTACTATAATGGAGAAACGATCACCAGGATGAATTCCTGCCTGGCAATCAAGTAAGGATGAAATGAAGATCATCACAAAATGACAAAAGTTTAAAATACTCTATATGATCAAAGATATTCCTGGAACCTGGACACAAAAGCATTCATTATAATTATAAAACTCAATTGTTAGTTTGCTAACTTTTTTCTGTAGAAATTTGAAATTTAACTATAAAAATATATTTATTTCTACTAAAATAATTTTAGTATGGTACTCTAAGTGCAGTAAGGAAGTAGCGTTAAAAAGTTGTCAATTGTTCAAACAATTGTATGAAGCTCTCCTAATTATTTTTTATAATATACAAGTATTTTAAAATATATAATACCAATGACCAAAAATAAAATGAAAGATTTAAATTTAAAATTTTAACCCCAAACAGACAAAAATGCTTCAATATACACTTAATTAGATATCTTGAAACATACAGAGGTTTTAAAATGTAAGCAATTGAGAATCGTGGAATTGTATTTTTTTTACTTTTAATATTATAACATACTTATACCATACATAATAATATAGCTTATAAAGTTAAAATAAGCAAAGTAAAATATGTATAACTTTTAGTTTTAATCCTGGAATCGTTTTTAATATGCTCTGAATAGATGTTCCTTAATAAAATATGCTTCTATTAAAAACAATGGGTTTGTATTTTTAAAATTGGTATAATTCAAAATCCTTTAATTACATAACTTAACCTTTAATTATATTGCCGTACTAAAATATACATTTAATAAAACAATAAGAATACAAAAACAATACATGCCTCTTACAACTATCAATTAAAATTGTTGAATCTTTTAAAAAGTCTATATATATATATATATATATAGAGAGAGAGAGAGAGAGAGAAACCTTTCTGCTAATTAGGACACTCTCAGAGTATCAGACTTTGTCAGTCTCTAAAATATTTTTATTTTTTTTTTTTTTTGGCCATAGGCATAACTTTATTGGCATTTAAGATTGCACAAAAAAGACAGAGAAAACAACAAAACATATTCCAAACCAAACAACAAACATATTCCAAATAAAACAATAAAAAACATGACAATTTTATCGGTTAAGAACATAACTTTATAAATTTTAATAAAACATCTACATCATTTTATAAAACGCTCACATCATTTCATAAAACATTTACATCATTTTATAAAACAATTACATCATCTTATAAAACATTTACATCATTCTAAAAACATCTAAATCACAGTTTAAGAACATTTTAAAGAACGTGCAGGTGTATTTTCGCCATGTTTAAAACCCCGGAGATGTCGTACTCATTGGAACTTCGTTTGGCGTATAAAATTTGGTGGACTTTGGTGATCGTTGCGTTGATAAAATTTTCATCTCTACCGGTATAAAAGGCTAAAAAATGGTCCCTTTTTGGCACGTAGAAATCGTAATGTTGTCGAAGAAGTTCCCCAATTGAAATATATAAACTCCGAAGAATGGCACAATCGTATAGGAAATGGTCTGTTGTTTCTTCGCAAGCTTCGCAAAATTTGCAATCTCTTTGGGATCCGGAGAAGAACTTGACCCGAACTTCGAGTGTCCCGGTGAGCACTCTGTATTTTAACCATCTTTCTGAAGATGAGAGGAGAGGATTTTTGATGACTTTAATACTCATGTTAGCTGTCATGTGTAATTCCCGTCTCTTCAAATAGTTGATCAGGGGTTGGAGGGTTGGTGTTCTGGCAAGGTTTCTAAACTTCGAAGCCGGAGTGTTGTAAAGTGCCAATCGAAAAGGCACTTCAGGCCTAGGCAACAGAGTGTATTTACCAAAGATAAGCCGATATCTTTGAAAGGCCATCTTGTTCAGTAAAAGATCTGACTGACTTGTTTCTGCTGCGAAGTTGACATCCTTTGTCTTAATGTCAAGGTCGTTTAAGCCTTCCCGCGTGGGCATCTCCCACCCCAATGATACTTCGAAGCGCCTTGCGCTCTTTTCGACGCCTTTGCACAATTTTAATATACGCGGAGAGTACTTGGATAATTCTTTGAGGACGTTTCTTAACCCCATGTGTGCATTCTCAGTATATCCACCTCTCAAAGATTGGGCCAATTCTATGCTCCAGAACTCGTCTCCCGACCAGAGTTTCTGGATCCAATATAAATTTAGGGATTTCCATAAATCCTCAAAGGATAGAAGAGACAGGCCCCCACTAGAAAGAGGGTTATGAAGTCTTTCAAAAGATAGATTTTTCTTCTTATCCAGGTTAAAAAACGATTTTTCTATATCTAAAACTTCTTTATATACTTCTTCATCAAAAGGAGTAACCCTTAGAAGATGAGTGATCCTTGGAATAATGTAAACATTCCAAGCTTGGATTTTATCCCACATGTTTAGGCTCATGATGACCAAAATATCCGGGCTTTTCTGATCCTGGTTCTTATCTCCTGGAGGTTGTTCTCGATGCTTTTATTGCCAATCCAAGAGCCTAGTATATAGATCGATTTTTTGTTTGAAATGTCGGCCATGCTTTTTCAACTATTCCTTCGTAGCTTGTCAGAATTTCAGTTTTCTCATTGTTAATGAGAAGGCCTGCCATGGACGAGTATATATTGATTAGTTTCATGGTTTTTTCATTGACCTTATAGTTTGTAGTGGACTTCCCCCAAAAATAATTGTCATATCATCAGCATAACTGAGACATTTATGGCTTAAGTTTGACGAGTAGCCTCTTATATCACTGTCTGTATTTAATTTTTCGATTAAAGGATCCAAGCACATAATAAAGAGCAATGCGGCACTTGGGTCTCCCTGTCTCACGCCTCTTTTATTTTCGAAAAAGGTCCCCCGACTCCCATATTGGACAAGAGTTCTGGATCTAGCTAAAATTGTTCCCACCATTCTTATGATAAAATCTCCAAATCCCTTTTTGTAAAGGGTCTTGATTATGAATTTGTGTGACAGCGTGTCAAAAGCTTTGGCAAAGTCTATCGTCATCAAGGAGACATCATTTCTCGATTCTATCAAGGTCTGAAGACTAAAAGATATATTTTCCATGCGCTTGTTTTTGATAAACCATATTGGCTGGGGTGTAAAATTTTCCTTAAAACGAGGTTCAATCGATCGGTTAAAATGAGTGAGAATATTTTAAAAACGCAATTTTGCATCGTGAGTGGGCGAAGATTTTTTAAGTGTCGTGGATCTTTATTGCTCTTTGATACTAAAACGATGCGTCCTTCAGAGGCAAATTCTGGGAAGTATCCTACAGCCAGAACCTTTTCATAAAATCGAAGTAAAATTGGGGATAAAAGATCAGAATATTTTTTTAAAATTCGAAAGTGAATCCCGAGGGGCCGGGTGATTTGTTAAGCTTTGCTTTCGAGATTGCCTTCCTTATTTCATCCTGTGTTAGATGTTGTTCTAAAATGTCGTTGTCCTTATCGTTTATAGCCATCAAGTCATCCCTTTTGTTCTTAATATGTTGCAAAAGGAGGCATTCTTAATCAAACACCTCATGCACTTCTGATTTTCTACACAGTCAAAACAATTATATAGCTTTGAATAGTAGTCTTTTATTTCCTTGCATATATATTCGGGTGAATTCGATACTTCTCCTGTTTTTGTAAGGAGGGAAATAACTTTTTTCATGCTTCTTCTTCTCTCAACCTCAATACACCTCAGCCTTGATCGAGAGAGGTCTTGAATTGCTTCAAATTTTAATTTGGTGCGATGAGCTAAGTCAGCTTCACGATAGAGTTGTTTGGCTAGAAAATTCTTTTCTTTTCAGACTGAGTCGAATTTGAAATATTTTCAAGCTCATTTAGCTTTCTTTTCCTAGATTCAGCAAGTATCGCGCCTTTTCGCCGGAGGATATTCCTAATTCTGCGTAACATACTCTCAGTTGTTAAAAAAATATCATTATTTGGACTCATCTCTAATTTATAACTCGTATCCTGAATAATTTCAACTATTTATTCATAAGTGCATGAGTCTTCCGTTAGTGAGATGTTAAATTTCCACGTTCTTTTGCATCTATGTTCTTTCTTTGACGGATCAACAATATTTTTTTGTTCATGATAAAAGGGATCTTCAGAGTTATTCTTCTTGCGCCACAAGAAGAATGGATTGGAATAGGAAGAAGGACTTTCTAACAAACACAAAATTAAACATATTTTCAGCTGGTAACACTGTTGTTCTTTGATTTTCTACGTCTAAGTGTCATTGTTATGATCCATTTATCGCCAGTTAACATATGATGGATCAAAATATACATTCCTTTTTTGTTCGGAGTATAAGCAATAGTTTTATAAAATTAGTATTATTAGTTGGTTTAAGAGGAGTGCATTCAAAGGATTTGACAATGACATGGATCGAAGCTCATGAGCAGATACTCTATTTGTATTTTAAAGGATGATCTTTTTCCTCTCTGATAATGTTCAATCCTCAACAGCAGCAGCGAGTGAAGTGATACTTAGTTGCAGTATGCCAACTGTTTTTTGGGATTGTGTCTTCTCCTTTACTTCCAAACATCTTGTTTATAAAAAGATGATTATATTATTTAATATAGTTTGATGAATGCAGTGTATCTTATGAACAATCTCTAAAGTGTAATATTTTTTAGAAAAAATAATGTTAGAAACGAAGTTTATAGAGTAACGAGATATATCCAACCAACAATATGGTTTTGTCGGAGCGGCGTTTCTTAACTCTTCCTCTTTGGTATATTACATCTCATTCCCCCTACAAAATAGCCCAAAAAAAATAATATATGTGTAATCAAATAAGAACACTTCTAAACAGCAGTCAATACGTAAAAATTTAACTTCATACAATTAAACTTCCACTCACTTTTGAGAAATGTACAATCTAGTTTTTTATATTTTTTCATTATATTATCACAATACTAGGAAAAATTATTTTGGGTTTATTCAAAGAAATGTTTCATTTTACATCTTTATTTATATTTAAAAAAAAATGTGCAAAACAATATCATTTCTGAATTTTGTCACATTATCTGCGAAAAAAGAGGGATCCCTGTTAATAGTAGTCTCACTGCCTGTTTATATATATATGCATTTTCTTCTCCATTTTTCAATTAAAACCATTCCCCATATAAAACTATATATATGTATTAATGGGTCTCCCTTGTCGTTCTTTTATTTATTTTTTAGGTCTTCTTCTACCATATTTAATGGCCCTCCTCTATAACAACCTCCCCCCCAAAAAAACTATATAGAGAAAGAAAAAATAAGACAGTAAATAGATTTACGAGCTGCCTTTTTGTGTTGGTTGTTGTATGTTGCTTAGCCGCCGTGGAAGGAAGCCTTCTGTCCTCATTTTTTTATGTCCAAGTAGAGCAGCCATATTGCTGCTAGCATGGGGCTCTTTCGTTTTTGCCCTCCCCCCCCCCCCCCCTACTCTACTCTCCTTCATCAAAAATATATATATATATATAACCATACGGGTCCAAGGATTCTCTCTCTCTTTTTCGCTTGCTTGCTTGCTCTATAAATGCTATATATAAACGACAATATAGACAACTTGACGGATGATGGACAGAAAAAGCCCCTTGGGAGTGGATATATATTTTTCTCACTCGGGTTCCTCTATATACATGGAAAAAGGATGGATGGAAAATAAATAATAAAAAATCCCACGCGTACTGAGTTCTTAACTACTTAAATAGTACATTCTTGGATAGTTCTTTTGAGGGAATTGCGTGAAAATATGTCCAAGCTGCCTGAAGGATAAGCCATATTAACCATCCTTGCACCATTTTGTGTTCATACATAAGGATAACAAAAGGCTCTTCCTCGCAAAATCATCATTAAAATGTTTAATTAAACAACTCTTAACAAAAGGATTCTCAAAAATATTATATTTTTTTTCATAACAAGTGTCATCAATAATATCCTTATTGTTCATGAAAGTATTTTGAAAAAGAAACATTTTTTTAAAATCCGCAGCAAGGCCTTTATTAGTCACATAAAAAACATATAGAATTAAAGCACTAAAGAGGGATATAAAAATTTTAAGTTTTACAACAACAATAAACATTTTAGTTTATAATAAATTTTCTACAAAAAAGGCCTAAATATCAAATCAAATACAAATCTAAAAAACAGAGAATAAAATTACGCATTTTCAAAGCGTCTCTGACATTTCTTATGTATTTCTACAACTCAATACATAATAAATTCAAAAGTGTTTAAAGTTAAGGATGTTTTTTAGGTGAAGTATTTAGTATGGTTCAAAAGCTGAACAAAGGATTCTTTTAAAATATGGTCATCATAAAAATCAATTAATAGTCCATGCCCCATGAAACCTACATTAAAAAATATTGTTTGGCTCTCTCTGAATGATTCATGGGTGACGACGCTTTTGTTATTTTTCTTGACAGTTAAAGATACAGAAAATAAACCTTTAAGTTTGATCTTTTGCACCATCGAGATCATTAAGGAAAGGGGAAATAATAAAATGGATCAATAGTATTTAATATTGTGCTATTACACAAATTATATATAAAATTAATTCATTTTAAAATAGTGTATTCCTTTTAATTATTCGATGGTGTGTGTGTGTGTGTTGATTAAACGATGATTGAATTGACGTAATGATGGCTTAATTTACTATTTTTTTCTTGGCCAACAGGCTTGATTTCATATTTCAAATAATACAACGAACAATAAACATATTTTTTTTAAAAAATTAAAACGACCATTTAAGTAAAATATTATTTCTTGTATCCTTTAAAACTTTAAAGCGGAGTTTAACCATTGATAAATCCCCGAAATATTGTTGCATGATGCACTTCTCCTTGCATATAGTAGATGCTGTGTTTTTGTAATAATAGAATAATAAATTGTGCATTAAGTCCAACATAAACGGCTATAAATCATTTCTCTTAAGGTTAATAAAAACTGGAATTGTGATAAAAGATCGGAAACGGATTTACATATAGGGCCAAGATATGTGCAGACAAATAAAAAGTGGTCACTGGACTCATTCTCCGTACGGCAAAAAATATTTACTATGATCTTGCGTAAAAAATTTGTCTCGCACTTCGAGTGTACCAGAGAGAACACGGTATTTAAACCACTTTTCTGATTACGACAACATATCACTTATTATCACATTTATAGCTTTAGTCACTTAAATATTTGTAGAACGTCTTCTTAAATAATTAATGAAAGGTTCCATTGTAGGCTTTAAACAAGTTTTCCGCTGCTTCGAGGAAGAGGTTTCAGCCAGAAGCATTCTGATTGGTACTGCAGGTCTGTCTACAGTCTCGTACAAACCAAAAATAGGGAATCTGCCGTTTCGGCAGCAAAGTCAACTCTGACTATATTTATTCCTTTTAAATTCATGGAAACTCTTGTAGGAAGCTCCACTCTAAGACTCTTTTCATATAGCTTGATGTACTTTAAAGTTATTTTTGGTCATCTGACGAGACTGACGTCATTGATCTGAGAGTGGGATTTTTTAGATGTTCTTTCCTTTTGTTCTTTAGCTGCCTCAATTTGCTTTGAATAATTCCTATGTTGTATTAATGTTGTTATTTTAACACAACCTAAATGGATATCAATGACGTCATATGGATTTGAGTTGAACTTTTTAAAATCTTATGCTTTTACTTTCTTAGTTGCCTCAGTGAATGACTTTACTTCTTCTTTCGTTTTATAATAAATATTAATAAATTTCATTATTGTTATTTTGCTGAACTGACTTCCTCAAATGGATGTCGTCAAATCCTAGAGCCGTATTTTAATTTTTTGCTACCTCAACTTTGCTTCTTCTTTGCTCTTTTTCCATTAATTTTTTTAATATTGTTATTTTTATTGCAAATTAAATGTATACCAATGACGTCATTGATATTTAAGCGGGACTTTTGTAATTCTTATGTTTTCTACCTCAACGAAATACTTTGTTTCTTCTTCTGCTTATTATTTTTTGTTCTTTATAATTTAAACGCTATTATTTTTGCTCAACTGACACAACTGAAAGGAGACTCTCTGCAACGACAACCGTTTATCTCCATTCCCCCTAGATCCCATCCAAGGATAGGTATTCCATGACTGCACATGATCCCCACCCCCCTCCCTTTTAACTCTATTCACACTCACATGAAAACTACATAAAAATGTAGTTGGGGTTTTTATCTGATGGGATATCATTTTTTATGAGGTCTTTTTATTTATTAGACCAGGCTGGGTGACCCAGGAGAGGCAGGAGAGAGAGAACAATCATTGCGCATAATCCCCCCCCCCCCCCCCCCTCCATTCTTCGTTGAACAGGGATCTGTGTGGTCCCAACAAGAACAAAGTAACTAATTTTTAAGAGAGAAAGCCCCACTGGATTCTCAGGTGTTCGACTATGACAAAACTAAGAACACCAAACACCTTAGCGGAGAATAATGAATGGCCTTTAAAATAATGAGAGACATGAATGAGTTCATTTAGAAACTAAGAAGGAAGTAAAAGATCATTAAGTAATCTTATTTTTACTAACTTCGTTAAAAAATATATTATCGTAGAAAAAAACTATAACTTTTTATCGTATTGTTATTGGACACAGTCCTATGAATTCGAATTTCCAATGACGTCATTGATATTTAAAGCGGGACTTTTGTATTCTATGTTTTCTTATCTACCCCAACGAATAACTTTGCTTCTTTTTGCTTATCTTTGTTGTTCTTTAATAGTATCAACGCTATTATTTTTCGAATCCACTTTACTAATTGTGTCAATGTTTACAAATGTCGAAAAATCCATGCTGCAGGAACGAAAATAACGGAATGAAAAAGTATTTTGACTCCACAAAACGTTTCTTTCAGGTAAATGAAGTAATGGTTTTTATAATAAAATATATTTATAGTGAAGCATTTGAGAGATTTTTTATCAAAATATTTTTATACGTTTGAAAGTATTAATGGTTTAATAAAAAACAAGTATTTCTCCTTAGAGAATACTGCAGTACATATATCCCTTTGTGACGAATCCTTCATCTTGAGGGATTAAAAGCTATATAAATATTTACAAGCAATACAGCAATAAGTTGTAAGTTACAAAATACAATCATATGGATAAGCCAAATAGGCCTTAGTTTTATATTTTATAAAAGTTTTGCCATAAATATATGACGTCAGAAAGTATGTTAACCTAATACCTTTTTCTGTAAAAAAAATCTATTTGTTTTTTATATACAAATATAGAATGGTGAGAACATATAGTCCAACTTTCTAGCAATAAATACATGCGTCGTACCGTCTGCTTAACGAACAGTACAATAGTCCTTACTGTTTAATTTTTGAATCATTTTCCCATTAATTAATAACTTTTACCAATATATAATTAATGATCTTAAGATATTATTAATAATCAATGCCATTACTAAAACATATTTTTAAATGAATCCCTTTTTGAAAAGTAGGAATACATTGTGGATAACGAAATGTTATTAATAATAATATTTATCTTTTTCAAGTTGATTCCAAAGAATGGATTTGATTTCTCTTTTGTACAAACACATATTTCAAATAAACCTTTAAAAAATAACTATAAATTGGTTTAAACATTTATATATGGGTTTATATATATAAATTTCAATAATACTTGGTATATCATTTAGCCGATCAAAATTTATATGTGTAAAACTTTTGCTCTAGTGAAATCAATTTTGTTTTGATAGGGACCCCAATAAAAGAAGACTAATTGTCAAGGTTTCAATACGAAATTAAATCCTTGTAAAAATAATTGTCCTAATATTCGGACTACATATGAACACTTGCTCAAGAAGTGCCTGAGTGTTTCTCTTGCTTCCCTTGTTTTATAGTATCGATTAGTTTGCCATTATTGTTTCTTTTGCATTCATTCCGAACACAGTTATATATTTAATATTTTCTTTTTATGGTCCCAAATTCTTATTCATGTGATACATTTTACAGATAGTTTTAAATATTCCCATCGATAACTCTATTAATTTAATGAGAGTCACACACATTTATAAGTATATATATATATATATATAACAACGAGATCGTATCGTACATGGACACGGGATCACCTTTACCGCCATTCCCCCCATTCATAAGCTGTTGTAAAATCTTAAGCTGTGAGTGAGATGAGTTATCTTCTATATCATTTTTCATCTAAATCAGAGAGATGACCGCTCAGCCATCTCCTTCTTTCACACATAGAAAGATGGGAACAAGAACTTTATCCTTATGAGCAATATCCTGGAATTTATAAGCTCCCAACAGTTCCAGTTGTTAAACATTTTTTATTCTCAAAATACTAGGTGTTTAATCAGATAAGAGTTTGTCAGCAAAAAATACATTTTTAAATAAAATAATCACAATATGTATACAAAAGTATAAACGATATATTTAAAAGCAAAATTCAGCAAAAAAACTATTTTGCTTTTTAAATACAGGACAGAATTGGCTCCAAACTTACATATATGAACTATTGGAAAAGTTCATATTCATAAGCATTTTAGCTATCTCTTCTGGCTTTATATGATATCTTTCTCATACATTTTTGTTAACTGATGCTAAATTTGGTATCGATGCATTTAATAATATATTTATGAAAAATATATATACTGAAATTAGAGTTTTGTATAGGATTAAAATAATAAAGGAACACAAACAAAAATAATTACATGATATTTAATTTCCAGCATGTCCAACTTTACAAGGTTTAAGTATCATGTTTGTTTAATATCAATTATACTTTTCCATTTTTCGAACTCTGCAAATATTTATATTATTTTTGTCTTCATCTACTTTATTGTATAGTTGATATTAAAAAATATATAAAATTAATGTGTTAAGGTAAAGTACACATTAAAATTTATAACTAAAATTTAAACAAGAGGTATAACACTAAAAATATCATATGGGTAACTATTTAAAATATTTCATCATTTTCATATTTTTTAGATATTTCTTTGATTTGGATGGATATAATTTGATGACATTCCCTGCATGGACCCATGAATCCTTGGTGGCGAAGGGAGTGTTGAGAATGAGAGCGGGGTGTCGGGCAGCACAAGAGAGTATCACAAAACGAAGATATATATATATATATATATATCTTAAACTGAAATGAAAGAACATTTCTTAAGGTTTCAAAACTTAACCTTCGAATCGAATTATTATTGGCAATATATAAGCTCTGAATATGCAGTTCAAATGTGAAGAAAAACTATAACCCCTTGGATTGATTTGTTTCTTATATGTCGTAGATGAAATACCATTTATACAATTGCTTCAAATTAGAAATTTTATACATACAAACCATGCTTGGGTGGGAGGGTATGTAAGTGTGTAGCTCTTTGATTTCTGATTATTTGATAAGGTGTATAGTTGTTTTTCATCAAATAACTATATTCTTTTAACGTAACATTATATAAATGTAAAAATACAAATAATTTGAACTAAAATCAATTCTGCAGAGTGGCATAACAATAATAATAAATAGTAAGTATCAAAATATTATCTAAATAAATAATTATATGGTTATATATTATAACGAATAAGATGGTTTTACTATTTATGATCTTAAGATATTATGATAATATGAATATATTTTTATCGAAATATTGGATATTTGATTTGCATTTTACTACTAGCAACAGATCCGAATATATACTTTCTATCAGGATCCAGAAAAATAAGATTTTCGTTGATAATCCACTCAATAAATATAATTTCCGTCAGATATTAGATAAGCAAAAAAAATTAAGAAATTGACTTCAAAAGCTTCCTGCCTTCTAGAACTAAAAATAGGATTTTGAATGTTAAATATGCTCTGAAGGCTTCATTCCAATCAAGATTTCAATTAAGAAGCCAGCTTCAAAATTTTAATTTCTGACAGGATCAACAAAAACAGAATTTGTTTGCTAAGTTCATTTAATGAAACCACTTCGCCAGCACTTAATCTACATATAATAAGAACCACCTCAGATTAAATATAAATTTTTGTCGAAAACGACTGGCAACTGGTTTTGAACACAGCTTTTTGTGCGGAGTAATTTTTTATCATATCAGGAATAAACGATTTAGGAAATTACGTCCTTGGAAAAATAATTATGTCAAAAAACGTCTTAGGAAAAGATGGCAAAGAAGAAATATTGATACAGGCAAAAACGATCAAAATACATTATTCGACAAGTATTTAAGAGGTATGCCCTAAATATATTGCACATCATATTTATCACTGAAATCGGGTAATGTAAAAAAAATCCATTTCATATTATTTGGACAATATATAGGAGATTTCCATTTCAAATATTTGTCAATTCATCTCGTATTTTAGGTAGGTTTTTTTCGGGGCGTCCATTTAAACTTTTTTGTCAAGACTATTTAATGTCCCTAGGACATTTTATTCGTTTTTTCCTAGATCCTTTCTTCTGGACACCACTTTTCATGGTTTTGAATAAGATAAGTGGCTCATTTTTTATTTTCCTACAATGTGCATTATTTTAGGGACCACTCGAAAAAGAAATAATAATAATAATACGAAGGAGCCATTATTTATATATGTTTAATAAAAACAATTCTTTCATAGGAGTAGTATTGGATTCATGAGCAAATGTGGGTAAGAATATATACCATGGAATCCATTAAGCCTCCTATTTCTTTTCTATTCCCTGTTTAAAACACACACACATTGATTCAACAACAACAAAAACAACAAAATCATAGGGGGAGCATTCTTTAGAAAAATTCAGGCAGCTGTGATTCCCCATCATCCAAGTGGCTAGGGGTTTCCTTTGCCTGTTGTTCTTATTCTTGCTCTTCCTCATCCATTCCTCCCCTTCTTCTCATACTCAGGGAAACCTCGGGAATCCTAGACTCAAGTTTACACGCATAAGTCCCTTTCTTATAAGCTGTAGGGATCTGGGACAAGAAACGAGCCTCTTATATATACATAGAGATATAAAGATATAGAGAGCTGATTCCTTTTCAATAGCAGAGAAACATCGTTCAGCTGTATTCTGTGTGTAATTAATACTACGTCATCGTAAGCTGATCATAGAGATAGATTCTATCCCTATGATCAGCTAATGATGACGAAGTAAAAATTACTTTGTTTATATTGGACACAAAAATACAATTGAAGAGAATATCTTTACATCTCTATGGTTTATATGCACGGATGGAATCTGAGGAATTGTTATTGAGGCCAATTAGTTCGAGTTTATCCCTCCTATTCCGCCGAACACATGAAATGTTTCATAAAATAGCATCGATTCATTTAAAAATGTCCTCATTGTTTAAAATAAATCATTTATCCTGAAATCTCTTCGGTCTGGACGGTAGATATACTACTACACAATACTGTTTTGAAATGTTTTATTACTTAATTTGTTTTATTACAAATTTATCGTTTCAATAATATATATATTATTAGTTTATATCATATAAACATGTCTCTTTATTTATAATTTCAATTTTTACAATTTTTTTTTTAATGGGTCATTTATTTCAAATCAATCATATGTACCATAATAATTAAAAATATTAAGAAGGGTTGCGATAATAAAATCATATATAAATATTGATATTTAATATTGCTTTTAACTTTTTAATGGTTTAGTTTTAAACTATTATGCTTATCTACATATATTTTTATAATATGCAATTTATCTAATTAAATATAGTTTCTTAATATATAAATAGACATATATTTATGTTATGTAAGAATGCATAGCCGGGGAAAATGTGTAATATTTGAAAACATCGGATTCTGAATGGATACAGTTATAATTTATTACCATTGAGGGTCCCAACCCGTAGTCAAAGAGCTGTCGGTTTTGGGTTTCAAACTGTGCGTTGTATCTGGGCTTTCTGGGCTAAAATAATGTTGTATGTTAGGTTACAATGTTTATTGAGAGATATCGCTGAATCCTTTAGGCCATGTGAGTTCGAAAGTCCCAGTAATGAGGTTCCGGCTCTACATAAACCCCTTATAAGCTGTGAGAAGGTAGGGATCCGGGACGAGAAACGGATATATGTACATATTCCCCGAAAAAGCATAAGAAACAAAATATGTCAGGAAAAGTGTATTATAATTATGTAAGTATGTTAATGTAAGAATTCTTAACCCGGGGATCACGCGTAGTCTTTTGGAATATGAGGCTTAGGAGACAGCCATTTTTGTTTATTATGGAGTTTCCAAATGTTTCGTTTCATAAGGATAATTCCTTTTGCTTTGTGCATAGGAGGTTTCCCTGTTGGCAGATGGTGATGGGAAAAAGTCGTGTAGGCCTCCCATGAGTTATACGCGTAGCCTGTGAAACACACAAATACTCCGAAGGGAACCCAAAAGGAGGAGGGTCGGTCCCTGTTGCATATTCTCTCGCTACTTCTCTGCTTTACTCACACATATTATATATGTATGCCTGCCTGACTGTCTCAGCCGGATTTCATTAATTCAATGAGTAAGACCTGTAAGAAAAAGAAGCATTGGAGGTGGGGGGGGGGGGATCAAGGTCAACCCCCATAACAACACAAGAATAACAAAGAAAAAAGGGGGGGGGATGGAGGAATGGAAATATGGAGAGACAAAGGAAAATCACAAATCAAATCTGATACCCCCCTCATGACCCCAATGTGATTTCCTCAAAAGCCTTGCTTTGAAACATGCAAAAAAATGTTGAATAATATAGGTACTAATTAATAACAAAGTTATAGTTATGAAAGCAATTTGGTTCCATAGTACTCTTAGAAAGAAAAAAACATATTGACAGAGTTTTAAATGATATTTTCATATTAGGGAGTACCAAAAACTTTTGGGCGACGTTCGACAAAATCGCAATATATGTGGAAATATAAATAAGCATTATAGCTTGTAAATAAATATGTATATCATATTATCTAAACACCCGATAATTTTGAACTAGTTTCGTTATCACAAAAGGTATACAGGATAGCTCATAATATTCCAGAGGCATCGTTTATACTAAATATTTTGTCCATATTGTAAGTGTCCAAAAATAACAAACCAATGATAAGAACAAATTGACTAAATAATAAAATAACAGAAGAATAAAAAAGTACTTTCTTATGATTATTATTTATTTTTGTACGTTTTTGCCTCGCCTTGAACTAAAATAATCTAAATTGTACAATTAATTGTATAGAAAGGATATCATCAAAAGTTTTAAAAATACTTTATTACACGATGAACTTATACTATGTAGACTGTGGTCTTAGAGCGGGATAGTTTTACTTCCCACTTCTACTCAATATCATATTAAATTAAGTACAAGGTCCGGACACGACGAGGACGCTAAGAAAATCTGCCAGGCTTTTATTCAAGAGCTAAATTTTCTGCAAAGATGGGAAAAATTATTATGGAATCAACCAACGTGAAGGATAACAAAAAATTCCCCGCACAATTTCAAATCTCTACCGGTTGCATCTTTTTCAACTTTCCTTGTAAGGACTGCGGAAAAATCTATAATTCGATCATTCACGCTTTCGCTGATTGCCCTGCCCTGTCGTATCTTCGTGCTTTCGTCACCCATAATATAAGTCATTTATACAGCTCCAAAAATGAGGCAAAGTTTTTATCGGCCTATATCCTATTTGGTTATCCTCTAAAGGCAACGACTGCATCTCCTGAATCCAAGGCTCTGAGCTTTGCACTTGCTAGCTCTAAAGCTCACATCGCAGAGTGTTTAACCTCCAATCCACTCATTCGTAATGAGTCGTTTAAAAAAATATTTCTTTCTTCGGCTGCAAGATATGGAGCCTTTGCCCTCAAGATTCCACGTTCTAAGCAAGTGACGTTATGGGTCTTCGATGTGTATATCGTCAAAGTTTTTCATCAGTGGTCCTGTCATTTTTACTCTCGTTTGAGACTCATTGTTGGAAGATATAAGAGGACTTCAAATGACATCATCGAGGGAGTCGTGAAATAAAAGATGTTCTTATATACTATTTTTTTTCTGTATTTCGTGTTACTCACTTCCAATATATATAATTTAGATTATGATGTTTTAATGTTGTGATGGGTCTTGCTTCCGAGGGTTAATTTTAAACTACATTGTTTATTTATGATTTTATTATCACAACCACTCTGCTCTTTTTATTTATTATTGTATAGTATGTTATGTATGATTTTTAAATAAATGGCCCATTAGAAAAAAAGGTTAAAAAATACTTTATTACGCGATTAACTTATACTAGACAAGCTAGCTTAAAAATAATAAAGGCATGTGTATGCACTAAAACATATAAAAAAATAGTGTTAGGGAATAACCCACAAGCATAAGAACCAATAAATATACCAATAAGACACCCAAAATTTAAAAAAATATTTATTTTCTCTTAAAGCAAATCTCATACAAAAAATACCCCCTTGTTATGGATTTTTTAATGACATGAGTATGATATAGAACACTGACAATAAAGGACAAGTTGTTGAATAGTCGCTTATATTATCAAGTTTGGTTTCTGAAAGGAAAGCAAATCCTCACAATCGCTCTTGTGCTTTGAAATCACCTAAAGAAAAATAAATATTCAAGTTTTTTCATAAAGGAAGCAAAACTTTATTTTAGCTTGTCACTTGGATTTGATGCTTTTATTATATTTATTTATCGAAGAGTAATAATATTTGTTTATAGTAATTTTTGTACTTTAGCCACTGGTATATAATATTTTTTGTTGAATTTTTATCTAGATACAAATTAATATAATGAAAAATGGATGAAAAAACTTTTCCTGCCTTTTCTAAGACTTTTGTATTTAGGACATGTAGTTAAAAAATAAAAAACTTATAGTCCTAAAATACCAATACAGCTAAATCATTGATATGATATGTTGTTTACAGAGGGGTCTATATATATTTTGTAAATATACGACGCAACCAAATACTTATGCAGTCTTTGTAATTTACTGGTTCCTTGCATTTCGAGTTCACATGCGTGTTTTAATATATTGCATTCCATTATAAAGATTACACGTTGCTACGTTCCTTATACCTCAAAAAACTATGATATGAGAGTACATATGGGCACATTTCCTCGTCTATGCATATTATAAATATAACCCTAGTATGATTGTAGGACCCCCTCCCTGTTTGCTGTTCTTAAGGATCACTATCCCATAGTATTGTCAAGCATATGTAAAGAGCATTATTTATAAGAATACAACTATATATATTATTTTTTAGTAGCTAATTTATCAAGAATACCCGTCAAAGAGCAAGGGAAAAACACCCCCCCCCCCCCCTTTCTTCTGCGCGATAGATTCACATTGATTAGACAGATAGTACAAGGTTGTATCATCATCATTCCATTGAATAGCCCTTTGCCCTTATCAATGAGAAATATCGCTAAAGGGTTTATTCCTCCTCTGAAGAGCCTCATTCTAACTAGGTTGGAGATCTGCTACGTTAAGAATAATAACACAATGATAATGCTCTTAGGATATGATCTTCATCTACGAAAGGAACATTTT
>CP045893.1:25914674-26013286 GCA_013387185.1 Caligus rogercresseyi | reverse complement strand
ATCGGCTGTGGATGATTTAATTACCGACTTGACATAGAAAGAGAAACAAACTGAAAACATAGAGACATCTCTCTGGCCTCTCTTTATTATAGTTAAACCTCACAAACCTCTCCCTTTTTCATAACAAAGCTGTATTATTATATTGCATTACATTAACAGCTTGAGTTATTTAACTTAGAGGAGGAACCTGATACGGAGTTCCCCCCGTGGTCCGGAGTCACTTATTCGACAGGATTCCTGGACGAGAGGAACTCCATCGTCTCTTGTCGGGACTGACTTGTTATTATGGTAAGTAGTCAATGCCTCCCTCGTCACGGAAGGCTCTCTAGGCTTCCCCTCAATGCTTATTAATTCTCTTAGCATTTTTCTGGTCGATTTGACGACGAAAGTGAAGGAGGAAGACAGTAAGACCGCCCCTCATAATTCATCTAGAAGATAAAAGAAACAACGCATCATAATGTATTGAATTTGTTATAAATGTAAAAAAATAATAAATAATTAGTAAAAAAATATGGTATGAAAAAGGGAGAGGTTTGTGAGGTTTATACTATAATAAAAGAGAGGCCAGAGAGATGTCTCTATGTTTTCAGTTTTTTTTCTCGTTCTATGTCAAGTCGGTATTAAAATCATCCACAGCCCAAACATCTTTTTAGGAGAAATATGACCTAAAATGGGAAGATGATATATTACGATTTAAGAGACGTATAGTACCGACGTATCGACAGGTACGCTAAAATTGGAATATTTGTTAAACTCTCTATTGTGGGGATACACATTGATAGAAGGAGCCAGAGAGAGAGTGATACTTTTAATCATGAAATATTGGAAGTGATGTGACGTTCTCTGTGATTACCAATATTATAAACCGTTGGTATTTCCATTGCCGATTCACACGTTGCTCCTTTAGTGACATACACAAAGTTGCATTCATTTTGCATTATTTCTAACGACTAAGGAAATGTCAGTCTTGAAAAAAAGGGAGCCACCTTTTTAAAAATCCTTGCATGAATGGACCCTGTCTAACCTTCCCCTCCAGCCCCCCCCCCCCCCCCTTAATTCTCCTCCCAGTGATCAATGACTACATTCATTCAATGGGGCTTTAGTTACGCTCAATCACTACCGAATCATACTACGTAGTAAGGGGAAATGCTATAAGAAAAGACCTTTTTCTGGTTATTTATTCTTCTTGCTTCCTATCTCCTCCCTCAGAATTTTTTATTCTTTCTCTAGAGAAAGAGAGAGAGAGAGAAATGTCCCTCATCCCGTTCGAACTCCTTACTCTAATGTGAGATGTTATCATCACGGACCTATATAATAACCAACGCATAATATATCAGTGTATGAAAGAAGCGATCTAGTAAAAATCGTCACGTCTTAGACAGGAAAAAAACATAAAAAATATGATATACAGGAAAAAACGGTTCAAAACAATAGGCAAGTATTTGAATGGTATATTGTGCCTAAATTTAGTACAAAACTGTATTAAATCCAGCAATAAGTATTATTTATGAAAATATTAAGGTGTACTCAAATGTTTGTCTAAACATCTATTTTGGACCGTTTTTCGTATATCAAATTACTCCTCCTTTTGACCATTTTTTCTTCCGGACATTTTTCCATAAGCTTTTTTCCAAGATTGTTTATACTATATAATAAATATATGAAAAGGCAACAAAAAAGAATCCATTCGCATTGTATGAAAAAGACTTAACGTCATATCAAAATACGTACAATATCATTCGTAGTGTTGCTCTTAATTAGTCAATAAACAACCACTCAATGCATTCAACATGGTGTCCAAAGGTATAGCTACATAGCTTAAAAATAGTCATTAATAGAAGAAACTTAGTTTAAGCATACTACTTTATTATTGCTTTTATCAAAATAAACACTCAGCTAAGAGACATGGCAACAATGGCATACGACAGGTTTAATCAGTGGTCCCAAACTTTTTCTGCTGGGCCCCCCTATGGTACATAAGAAATTTGGCGCCCCCCCCCCCCCAAAAAAAAAAAGAAGAACATACACACGTTTGTTCTCAGAGTCCATTGCAGTTTATTTCACACATTGTAATTATACAAACCTCAAACTTTTTTTTGTTTTTATCCATTTTCTAGCAGTGTTATTAGGTCTACTGCATTTATATTTTCATTCATTTGTTTTCCCCGCGCCCCCCTGCAATTTCTCTGCGCCCCCCCCCCCTTCTAGGGTCGCGCCCCCCACTTTGGGAACCACTGGGTTAAATGGGTTCATGGTATATGATATAGGATGCTCAAAACATGCCCATCAACTGGATCAAAATACTTCTACAAACTTAGTGTTCTAAATTATATTTAAGGGGATTTTAGAGATCTTTCATATTAAAAACAGCTGAGAATTATCTAATTATGTATAATTGATAAAGGTTTCTAAAGTCTCATGCAGAGCCGCGCTACCACATCAGGGATTCACATGCTACCTCAACCAAATCCCCGCTGCTGTGGTAAAATTTCATTCTGAGTTCAAAAAATAGATACCGTGTATAAGTGTTCAGTTATTATAATAGATTTAAATAAATGAATATAGTTGATCACATGTTGTTGATAACGTCATAGTTTTAAGCAATAGGGAGATAAAGAAAACAATATGCTTTGTTATTGCAATGACATTGTATTTTATACACAATTAATTTTTGAGTAACTAATAGTTATAATTGAAATAGACAAAAGCTAGAAAATGGATATGCATTCTATCCGCTACTCTCTTCCTCAACTTCCTAAGATATCTGATATATGTACCTTTGAATGTATATAACAATTAAAGCATTATCGAGCAATCATTTTTATAAGCAATAAGAAGTTTAAATCCTTTATCTTTACTTATATAATCTATGTATGTAACAATATTATAAGGATGGCAGCACCCTCCTGCGATCAATGTGTCTCCATTAGTAAGATTATATACACGGGACAACTCTCTCCAATATAATTGGTCGAAAACATGAACAATTACAATAAAAGCCGTTGACCCAACATAAAAGTTAGAACTAACATTTATAGATTTTCTCATGAACCTCAATTTAAAAAATGCAAAGGTTAATGCACTTGAGCTTAAGCATCACATAAGGCCAAGGCCATAATTATTTAAAATATCCTCTCACCCGAGCTCAAACTTCTCATACCAACTGATCACTTCTTTTCATAGATGTTGTCTGCACACATTTAATCTGTTGGGCAAGATGAAACAAATAAGAGGGTCTCTCTATGACTGTTTCTCTCCCACTCCATGATTGCAACATAATAAAAGGTGTTAAAATGGGGATTATATCAGATTACATTAAGACACACCAGAGGTGAGATTTTATATCTTATCCTTCTCCTTTACCCTTGGGGAGCGGGGTGGAAAAAAGAGAGATAGAGATAAGGGGCATAGGGTTCGTGGATAAAGAGGATGAAGGGATCTAAAGGAGATAAAGACAAAAAAAAATATACATACAATTGGTACAACTCAACTTCATTTTTTTTTAAACACAATAAAGTGATGTATTTTCAATTAAATATTTCTTTTAATGGTAAGGAATCTAGGAAAGCTATGCTACAGTCAAACGGGTTTAGATCTCCTCTGAAAAGAATCAGGATAAATGCGGCTAACGTTATCAGTTTTATCCTTCCCGTTTAAATTAACATTGTACCATTATTATATTGATATATTTTAAATGTCTAACTATAAAACATTTTTATCATAACTATAATGTTCATTTTTCTTAAATGTATATATATACAATTTTATAAATATCACAGTGAAAAGGAGGCTCCGAAGGCTCACTAGCCTAAAAAGTCTATAAACTAAAGAGGATCACACTTTTTGTAATGGCCTTTAGTTTTTTCATAAACATTAATGCACTAGCAGACAAAAACCTTCTTTCATCCATCATGGCCACTCAATCACTTGGGCGTCTGAATGAAATTCCATTCCTAGGAATTCAATAATATTTACTTATGATGCGATAGCCAATACAATTTTCTTCTTACATCGCTGTAATGCTGTTGTTGTTTTTGAGCTCAAAACAACAATACATAAAAATAATATTTGTACAATATACACATCAAATAAACTATCCAAGGGCTTCATTTTTCTAATTAGAAGCCCAGACAGGGAGAACGGGAATAAGTAAGGATCTTATTATGTCATTTTCTCCCTGGCTGAGCTTCAGAGCCATTCAAGCAGAAGTAATGAGTCGTTGTTACCTTAGAGAAATCCTTCGGTCCTCATTAGGAGGCTCACAACGGTCCTTTCTGTTGATTAGCCACGATTGATCACGGAGAAGAAAAAAAACCTTACATTACATAATGATTAATACATCCTTCATTTTAGGAGTATAATTTTCACTCTCAAAAAACCAAAATGGCCGTTGGACCGTGAGTTTAAAATACATATTGGACGTTGCATAACATAAATATATATATATATATCAATTTTGCAATTCGCAACCTTACTTTTTATACGTCTTTTAATGAGGGTGATGATCTATGTATCAGCAGATATGAAAAAACAAACCAATCATTTATTATTTGCCTGAACATCAGGAGTTGATATATTTAAATAATATAAATAGGTAATATTGAAGCCGTGATTAATTATATGTTGCATTATAACACACCAACTTTTATATTATTATTCCGGGTTTTTTTACTTTTGACCAATAACGTTTGAGTTAAAGGCTTATTATCTTTATTCATTAGCCACTAAGGAAGCACTTACATCTCATAATGAATATTTCCTCTCTTTTACATTGCTCTATGAAATTATCCAAAATGCCGCCGAAAAAAAATAGTTTCCTGTTGAATCATGGGGGTAAAATATGATGTATGGTTGTGTGATGGTTGGACACCATACATACAAGGAGGTGGAGAAGGACTGGAGGACAATACCGCAAGAAAGAAATAATTGAAATACTTTAGAGGCAGCGGAAGAATGATATGAAGAAATGAAAATAATAAAATGGCGTTCAAATACATCATTGCTTCACATAAGGTTTGATTATAGTATATATATTGTACATATGTGAGATACCCTTCGTACTTTCACAACAACCAATACACATGCTCAACGAGGCGTAAAAATTTGATAAAATACAGATAAATAATATTGTATATTTCTGTTACTATCAAGTATCCATCTATTTAAATACACAGGTGAGGGTTTCGTAATCCTTGCGTTCATCACAAGCAATCACTCTGATGAGCCTCTAAGCCCTTAAACTGTTGTTGCCTAATATAATATTTTGTTTTTATATAATATTTTATCGTCGGAAAGGTAAGAAATAAACGCAATATGATTTAATTTCTGTAACACCATTTTAATGTTAACTTTAGTTAATTTGTGTTCAGAATATTGTCACAGCATAGATTCTGTGACGTCAGCAGATATGCATAGAAGCATTGTGGAAAAAAGATGACTTCGTTGTCTTTTTGGGTTTTACAATTATGGATATGAAAAAGTAGTAAATACATTTTTATACATAAATAAATTTGAATAGATTATTTGCTTCTAAAATAAATAGTTACCTATGAGATCAATTTTATTCGAGTGAGGTTTGGAACATATTTTTAGAAGCAGCTGACCTTCAAGTTTGAGAAAAATATTGAACACTCTTTCAATGAAAAAAGTATATGTATTGATAAAATAATTAATATGGCCCTCGGCTTTAACACAAAGTACCATATTTGTCAAAGTTAGGATATTTGTCTTAATAATGCCATACATTTTTTTTGCCTATATGGTTCGACAGAATTGCATCCGACTGGATATAAATAACATTATCATTAAAAAGTCTATCAAACCTAGGATCCATTTTATAGTATTAAATAAGATAAGCTTATATTGTAGCTAATTTCAAATATGCGGTCGCACATACGTATTTGTTAAAATAATGCCTGATAAATTTAATATACTTTTCTAGAACTATCATCATAAGTTCAATTCTTTACAGTATCTTTGTAATCCGTGGAAAACTTCTGGTAATTAAAAGAAATGTTTTCTCAAACTTGGTTCAGGGTATTAATATTCTTGGTCATCTTTGTGAACCTCACGATTCAGAAGTTTAATATTGGACAGAACCTTGTATAATAAATGTAGAAGTGCTTGTATGTTTAGCTCATAGATTGTCCCATCACACTCAAATTTAATCCAGCGAGTCTATCAATACACGTATATTAATAATTATACATTTTCATCATTTATTTTTTAGCCGATATGGAATACAAAACATCTGAAAATACGTTCCTCACAAGCATTAATGGAGCGTTTACTTAAATAAACATAGACCGTTTTATTTGTTAAGGAATACTTTGTAGCTATTAACAATTGTACACATATAAAAATAAATATTTTCAAGCCTATTTATTTATATTGTTTGCCAATGACAAAATTAATATAAAATTAACGATAACGATATCATAAGACATCCACACTGCATTGGTTATAGAAATCGAGTAACTTGTTCCTATCTATCACTGCGTGACGCAAATTTACAAGGTAGACAGTTTGCTAGCAGATTTCTTTCTTTTATGGATAAATGTTCAATTATTGTTATTATTTTTGAAGGTTTTATGATTGAGTAATAATAATAAGATGGAAAATAAGAAAAACAAAACGTTAAATGGGGAATAATAAAAATCACCTATACACCCCCCCCCCCCTCTAACGTTCTCCCCAACAGCACCTGAGTGTCTAGGAGCAACAGCGGTGTTTATTATTTTATTTAACCTAAAAAAATCTACAATAGGCGACATTCCGGCTGCCTCGTCCCATCTATTACCCTGTGTTAAACGAAACTGGAGCCATGGGTTTTATGGTACACAAGAGAACGGGCTTTCCCACCACCAGGAATTCAATGGTTTATTATTCAAGAGATATAATTATTCTCTACAATAGCTCAAAATGCTCAAATCGAATAATATATATTTGATGTTTTAGTTGAGCAGAAAATAGTTGCTGTTTTTTCAAAAAGTAATAATATTGCAAAGACATATAAAATAATATAGGTGTTAATTAAGAGTTCAACAAAAATGATGTTTTATAATTTGGTCAAAAATAAAGGAGATACAGTCTGTACGGATATCATACTTAGAGATCGTGAAAAATATATAAAAAGGGGTGCGATAGCCGTGTGTGCTAAGGCGTGTTCAACTCTCAATGTTGGGGGCGCAGGTTCGAATCCCGAGAGGGATGGGCATTTTGGTCTACCTCATTGATAAGATCCTAGGTTCGAAAGACTAATTTTAATGCTCTAATCTTATGTATATACTGTGGATGCAATTCTATCGAACCATAAGGCAAAAAATATATATATATATATATATATATATATATATATATATATATATATATATAGATATATATATATATATATATAGTATATATATATATAAATGAATAGAAGGGGGTTTATCAATAATGAGCAAAATTTAAAAATAAAACTCCTATTGAATCAAAATAACAATATATATTCTAATTTGGGAAAGTGTATTCAGCATTAAAATATAATAAGTTGGAATTGTTTCAAATAGCTAAATTAAAAATTGAACCACGCTTTCAAAAACATTTCGCCTTAGTAAAACTTCTTTTACATTAATTATTCAATATTTTTTCTAAGGAATAGTTACATCCTCATTTAAAACTTCAAACTTCCACAAATTAACCAATCACCAATATATATTTGTACATCGAATACATATTAGTCAAAAACATCCTTCCGAACATATTTAACATCACAAATTATTTTCTCACAAAATCTTTACATTAAATATGACTGTCCTTTAAATTTATATCAAACATATTCTACACATATAAGCTAAATTTCCCTTGGTCCCTTATATAAATTTATAAAATCCATTCCAAACCTCTTAAAGTCTCAGATATACTCATTCTTTTTAGCTCTGTTAGAACCAGCGCTCGGTATGTTTTACAGGGGTCATCGTAATCACAGGTTGTCTCAATCTATAAATAGACGCCTTAACGAACATAATACCCCCCTAATATTTAAATAATGATAAGAGTTCAGAGGTAATTAATTTTTTTAATCATCCTTAATTTTCCTATCCCCCCTCGTACTCAATCCTACTAGATTTCACAACTTATAGGAGGGATCAGTCCCGAGCATCATCGTTATGGTATTATCTTTTGATCCAACCTGTTGGGAAGTGTCCCTTTTTCTTCTTCCTTAGGAAGGAACATACATACAAGTCCTTTTCCAGGGATGGAAAGAATGGAAGATTTACTGTCCATAAAGCAACTGATTTATCACTTTATGGTGGAAAATGATTTCCATCTATGAGTGTGTGTAGGCTAGAGGTTGTTTTGGAGTTTTCCTGCTACATGGTCAAAAATGTTGTATCTCAAGAAGGAGGACTTTTTTATCAGTGAGAACACGAGTGAAGGAGAAAAAACAAGGGCTGAGTAGGAAAAACAAGAAAGTGAGGGCTAATGAAGAACATGGCTTTAAATTTTCTTAACATGACATAAGAATTCTAATGAAGGAGGAGGGAGTGAGGAGGGGGATCTCTGGGTCCTCTAGGAACTCTGGCTAATTGACTTGTTGTTTTTCTTGGGTTCCCTCGGCCATTGAAGATTTAAATACCATCCAGAAGTGTTCATTAATTAGTAGGTATCCAGGTGGGCTAATATGTACGTGGAGAGGCGTTTAAAGCTCTGTAAAGGATGGGTTTTTGCCCGAGATTTTGAGCGGTTTATTTAAAAAAATGGGATGCATATTCTTGCGTATGAAGATCTAATAATTAAAGTCATCAGTGATCATCGATTAATAAAATTGCAATCAAAACGAGAGAAAACATATAAAGTTTGTATTTTATGTAGGACAATTTAACAATAAAACCCTTAAAAAATAATATAAAGTGAAGACTTTTAACTCTAAAATGATAACAAAAAAGCTTCTGGGAATGCCAAATTATCGATCATAATAGCTACAGGCTCTTGAGTGATCCTTCAAAAATGCATTCCAATATTCACTTATATATAAAGATTTAATGACCTGAATGCCACCGATTCCCGTAATTAAATTGCGTTTAAAATATATTGAGAGTTACGCTAAGTGACGACTTTTCTTTGTGTATTGAAGCATGATCAAACTATGAGGTCAACCTAATGTCAAGTTTTCTAGCAGACATGTGAGCAGTCATCAAAAAAAATATAATCCAGTATAAATTGTGATCTGATATTTGTTGCAATATAAAGATTTAATGCTCAGAGTCCTTTGCGATGAAAACAAATTGAGTAATATTATAAAATATACTCATTCATATAAGGATTCATCGTGTTTTTTATTTATATGACGTACAATAAACGAAAAGCTAATTCTTTATGTCGGTTCGATTTCCAATCATACTAAATGACGAAATTCATTATCTAATATGGTTGAAATACAGCCTATCCATGTAGGGGAAAATATTTTATTTCTTCATTATAGTTTTTTAAAGATTTTTTTTCAAATTAACTTATTAAAAAATATGCAGTGAAAAAGATGGCTAAATTATCTCTAAGTCATGTTTGGCTAAATATATAAACCATTCTTGATAAATTATATTTGATACAACGAATTCTTAGTAGGTTTTAATTATGTAAGGAAATAATGCATTCAAACATACATAATACGTGTTTTTAATATTAGAAAATGTTGACTAAATGAATTCAAAGATTAAATTGAGTACATTTTCCAAATAATCAAAATGGAGAACCATTTAAGACAAGTAACTTTAATAAATACATTGACTTAAAAATACTCTGTATCGAAATTATATATGTCGTGGCAGACATGGAGATCCAGTAGAGTCGTTGACTCTCCTAGTAGATATCACGATCGCATCCTCTCCTAGGAGTGACTACGATCGTGATCTCTTTCAGAAGAATCAACGACTCAGCTAAAAGAGATCAGGAGTGTTATCACTTATAAGAAGGATGACGACTTATATATGGAGATGGTAGGAGGATGTTATTCAAACTATTTCTATCATGTCCGATTTCTTCTCAGATAAGTATCAAATTATTATTATTATATAGGTCGGTGATATAGATAGAATGTTAGTAGAACATTGCGTCGCATTTGCTTCCTTGAACATAATATGAAATCATTTCCACCAAAATATAGAATACAAAATCGCAAATAAATAGTTTATACAACATGGTAAAATATTATCTCCATATTTAAGTCGTCATCTCTCCTAGAAGATATGAGGATCGTAATATCTACCAGGAGACTCAACGATTCTACGGTATCTCCATCTTTGCTGCAACATATACGCTAATTGTATTATAACAATGAGAAAGTAACATTTGTCATGTGACTAAGGCAATATATCATTATGAATCTACTAAAGCCTTTGGCTCTAAAAGGTTGATCATCAGGGTGGGATTTTGTGCGAACTAATTTGTTATTATTATGATTATCTCTTAAAATCATATTTGTAATAATATTGTACTAAGCAAATTAAAAGAAGGGAAAAAGACAGTGAAGTATCAAAGGTTGTCATATATTCTTAATATATATTCATATTCAACTTATTTAATTTTATTCCTACACTGCAGTCAATTATTCATTCTTCTTTATTATTATTTCTATTTATATGAACCATAATCCAATGAAGTCACCTATTTTTGGTTTACATGAGGTTTAAAATGCTCGGGAATCACTTGTAAAGAAAAGGACGAGTGAGTGTGGCATGTTATATTATATATGTGAAATATTAAAAAAAGTATTAATATGTGAAAAGATCAACATTGTTAGCAAATATTTACACTATTGGCTTTTTATCCTTAACATTACCGTACATGGGACTTCAAAAAGAGTCACACTGAATATTTAAGCATACAAAACAAGCCTTATGTAGATATGATCAGTTCAATTATTTAATAATTCATTATAAAACAAATTGAAACATTTATGCTTGTACAGCGTTCGTATTACCTTATTAAAGAAAGTTAATGCAAAATATGAATATAACTTTATATAATTTTCAGGACCTAAATCTGTTTAAGTAAGACTTTATGTGTCGTTGTTTAATGAAAATGAATCCAAAATAAATAATTAATAAATATATTTCAAAATTTAACCACATTTTAAAAAAACATTCATTTATTCAATTTATTTCTTTGTGCAGCTTTAAGAAAATATTTTATAGCTTGATTTGATTAAAATGAAGTTAAAAGATTTGTTTGGCATTAGTGTTAGTCAAGATTTTTTAAAGGCAATAAAAATTATATCAGGAATTATTTTCTGTGAATATATTTTATATAAGCTGATTTACATTTCTTTCATTTAAAAAAGAGCTTTTTTAATTTATAAGTAGTTATGAGTTAAAATAAATTTATGTGAGGTGACAAGTTGGTAAAGGAGCTATGATTTTTCAAATTGTGCAATTCTATAAAAAGCCTATAAATGATATAAACAAAGGTTTGAAATTAAGAAATTAATTATAAAATTAAGTCTTTCTTTTTTATTAATATATTTTGGAGATAATGTCAAGCTTTATAATTGTTTTGAAGATAATAAACTTTCTTCTTTAAAAGAATATAAGAAAAAGTATAATATGATGATACCAATAAAGTATGTTTACAAGGTTTCTTCAGCGCCCTCTTTAGACAAAACCTGTAACTAAAATAAAATAAAAAGTTATATACCTTAGTATATAAACTTTTTTATTCATCAGAACAAAAACTAAATTACATAAAAAGCCATTGCTCAGGCTTCAGCTAATGTTTACATGGCCTGAATGTAGTCCAGCTTTATTTAATTTCAGGTAACTGTAATCCCAGTCCTCGGGTAAAGCCTCCTTCAAGAGATTCCTGAAAATAAATCCATCGTGATTTGACAAAAACCCTGTTCAAATATTTTTCTTGGAGCTATCGTAATTATATTCATGGTAAAAAGGCGTGAGTGATCTCTTGGTGAGTGATTTTATATGAACCATCTGGTGTGAGATTGGTGTAGTTGTTTTTTCATTCTCTCTTTCCTCCGTTCGAAGGAGGAATGCGGTATGTTGTTGTAGTTGTTGTTATTTTCGAATTAATTTGAATTCCTCACTTGAGAAGAAGGGCTCTTTTGCATGTCATCATCTTTATAGGACGGTCCACATCTTCAAGGGTAAATAGTTTCGTTGTTGTTGGAACGCCGCGTTAGCATCATCATTCCTCTGAATTGACGTCCAGAGCAAATACGAAGGACCTGGGTGACAACTCGCATTTAGTATGAATCTACTCTAAGGCAACATATGGACTCGCAGCGGATCTTTTTTGTTGTTGTATATGTGACTTTATTGTTTGTTGAATTAAGGGCATGGATCAGTAGTAGTGCCTTAGAGTAGAGGAGTCATGGCAACGATTTTATATGGAGCCTCTTCCACTGTACTGAACCATGAGCCATACTTTGGGTCTTTTTAGTTATATTTATAAAAAGATATAACGTATTTTCCACACTTTAAGGCGCATCTGGGGGCCTAATTTTTTAAGGATGAACATGCACCTTACAATCCATTATATGGACCAATATTGAGTCACCACAGATCTTGCAATTGCAGTAAGCAGCTACCTACTTGATTTTCTCCCGTTAAATAACTAGAACGCAATTTTGGAGTTGCCAAAAAACTGGTAGGATATGTATTCATAAAGTTTATCTGACTTATCTTGTGTTTTGTTGACATTCCCTTTAGGTCAGCACCATCTGGTGGAAGAAGAATAACGTAACCCAAGAGTCTGCTCTAGTGCCTTATATATGGAAAAAAATATGTCATTAATTGAGGGTGCGCCGCTCACAGGGACCAAAAAAGCGAAAAAATTAATTAATTTACAGATAAGGTTGTATAAGGTGTCTAAATAGTTTTTTGGCCTGGTAAATCGATTTCCGGGGTAAAAAGTCAATCTGACCTGCCTATCACTAGCTGGTAATAGTTTTGTGTATATCAACTTGTATAAGTGTTTGTTATACATTATTAATGGCACACTCTGACAATAATATAATCTTTCTAATATCTATCAAAGGTAGAAAACTTTATTATTTTCAAACAATCTTAAACAATATATCAAAAGAACATATTGAAAAAAGAACTTTAATATTTTAAACCATCTTAAACAAGATATCAAAAGAACACATTAAAAAGAACTTTAGCATTTTAGGCAATAATCAGTGAGCCTTCAACTTCCTTGACAGATTTTGTACATCTTTTGGTTTAGACTTCTTGAAGGCTTTTGAGGAAACAAGAGGATCAGACTTCACAAGCAACCAATTATATTGGTTTTTCATTACATTCATTCTTGAAACTTTCGCTGTGTGGTTAAACCTTGCTTTGCGAATCTCTTTGTTCATTGCTTTAAAGTTTCATCAAGTTTGATCTGAAATTTAACCCTTCCCGACTTTATTTTGTTAAATTTTTCAACAAAATCCTTATCTTCCTCGTATTCGGATGTCGATGTATGGTTACATTTTCCATATGTAAAAATATATGTTGTAAAAAAATTGGAATTTGCATACGTTATTAAATGAATAATTCTATGTAATTTTCTGTTGAAGAGGGAGAGAAACAGTAACATGCACATGCAGTTTTGGAAAGGAGACATTCAACATTCAAGAATATACCTGCAGTTAATCGGTACAGGCGTGCAGAAAAGACAAGATTATTCCTGCGCAAAAAAACCGTTTTTATGCTGGAGCAGCTTTGAGGAGTGGAATGATTAAATACTTTTATAAATTATATTGTTATTCCATTCCTAGCCTTACTTTGATGGAATGTAGTGAAGTTCTTATTATACCTTTTTTGGTACCAAAATAATAATTTTTCATGTGAATTTTTTTAAATAGATGGCCTCATCACTTGGTTTCTTTATATATTACTCTAGTGACGTCATCAGGCCTGGATAGTGCCATGAAACCCTGAAGGACACTTTTTGATCCTAAGGATGATTCGTGCCATTTGATCTAAATAAGTCCACTGTTTGTCTTTGCAAAGAGGACATTGAGTTGAATATTATTTAATATATATGTAACCTTGTCTTAATTTATTAACAAAGAGTTATATAAATTGGATTTTGATATTTCATTTTTAAAGCATCAGTTGATTCGTCCAAAAGCGGTCGAACATATAACTTTATGGAACATGTTACATAACAAATAATGGTTAAAAAATAATAAATATTTAGTTTGTACTTTTTGTGCTTTGACGAAGAAACACTACTAGGAATTTGGTCAGGATATTGTCTTCTGTGACTCACTTTAAAAAGATATATAAACATAGAAAAAAATTGCGAAAATCTGAAGTAAAATAAGAAAATCTTCGATAATACTTTTAAATATACTTTTCAAAACCGAGACATCTAATTGATGTGGTTACAATTTATTACAATCATGTTTGACTACTAATCAAGCGGTTAGTCAAAATATCCTTATCTATGACCCACCATTCCAGGCAAGTTATATTTTCCCTGACCTCAATGAAGTTGAAAGATGTAGCCATGACTTCTTTGTTCCTGTCCCAAAGTCCAGGACAGTATATGACTTTTGAAAAATAAACACACACATACACTCAAGTTATTTCAAGTCTGGATGCAATCCCAAGAAGTATTTTAATTTGAAGACATTCATTAAATGAAGGAATATAAATGTTTTGTGTTGGTGGATTACATGATGAGTATGAGTATGGAGAATATGTATGACATTACTGTTTTATTTAATATTCCTTTTTGCATATTTTGCTATATACATACCTTTATTAGGAAACGACCAGGACACATTTTTTCGCCGGGACCCAGGCCGGGCCATAAATTTTTCAAGCTGAGACGGGACTTTAATATATTTTCGTTTCTTTGTCATTCTGAAAGTGACGATATTTTTTTAAAAGAGAATTTCCCAACATTTTTTTAAAATAAAATAAAAGTATCAAAATTTCTTTAAATATTTTTTAAAATTTTATAGATTTGTTTCTAAAAAAAAGTCGTCACTTTCAGAATGACGATTCGAACGACAATATTATGTTCCGGCCCGGTGATTTTAGACACCGGGTCGGGCCGGGACGTTAAAAAAAACAGGTGGACCCGGGCAGGGGTACCCGAGCGTTTCTTGATAAATATATATATTCATATGTGTGTATATTTATAATTTATATATGTATATATATATATACATGGAATTCGTGTGAAATCAAAAATGATACTATGCACCTATGTTTTTCTCTCTTTTGCTTAGAATTATTGCATAGAGACACTAGATTATTAAAATCATAGCTTAAAACTCTAAGCTTCTGTTAAAAACAAATCAGAAAAGAAAGTAAATGAATTTAAGCAACTTCATATACTTCTATTAGATTAGTTCAATCTTGTAATTGAATATAAAATATGCATGTAAATATATTTCGTAGGATAAAATTTTAATTTAAAAATGGAAAAATGTATATATTGGGAAACAAACTGGTATTTACAAATGTTTGACGTACTTAGGAAACCTTTTAAATGTCTGTATAGACGTCTCCAAGATTTTAGAATATTAGGTTTGTGGTTACTAGAATAAACTGAGAAATAAATATATATTTAATTTGTCTAAAATTGTAAATGTTGGAGTTTCGAAGATATGCAGTTATTATGCTCTTATAGGGGAACAATTTTTTTCGTCAGACAATAAAATACATTTAAAATATCACTATTGGGCACTTCCAAGTGCATATGTTTCATATGGAAATCCATGGTTGAACCATTATGGTACAAGTTTTATCTTGATTTTGTGTTTTAACGAAAAAATCCAAAATCATCCCATATACTTTTTTATAACTTCTTAGATTAAATTTTTGATTAAACCCTACATGAATAATGTGAAGCTAGTACTTCTATACAAATGAAATGGATGACTTAAATTCGAGTTCCAGATAAAGAAAACCTTTTTCTCACTAAAATGTAAAAATCTACATTGGGGAAATATAATATCTTTAAAATTGTTATCAATGAAAGCTTTGTCCGTCACTATTATTCATTTAACACCTAGACATATTTTAACCCTGTTTTAGAAAGATAAATAATTTTAAAACCATTATTTTCCAAAAATCAAACTTTATCCCTTTTTTCAGATTATTTGTTTTTTATGATAAGATAAATTATTTGATGAACTGGAACGCCCCCTATATTCAAGTGTGTAGAGTTAAAGGAGCAGTATGTAGAGTTAAAAGGACAGTGCGTACAGGGTTGGAAATGACAAAAAGGCCAAGTGATTCATTTGGTGGGGATCGGCGGAGGTTGAACTCTCTGAGTGTATACATGCCTCTAGTTTTAAATCTGTTATCAAACAATATAAACTTAACTTATTCTATAATATTTATATGTTTGTATATTATAGGTCTTTATTGGAAAATTGTATGCTTCAGAATTTTTTTTATGATATAGTTGTGAATTTAGTTGATGTAACTTTGGATAAGATACTTCATTTCAAACATATTATTTTAATTATATGTTTTTACTACATTTATTTCCTTCAATTAAGTTTTTAAAGACAATTTTTTTTGTATTTGTAAGACATTTTGCTTCAATCGCTCGGAAGTACTTAAGTCTTCGATTTCCTATCATTCTCGCCATGTACCTCATAGATCAGTCTGTGCATTTAGTTATGTTATCTGAAAATAACATAAAACACACGATCAAGGAGGAAGTCTATTTTCTTCCAGATGAGGGATTTTATCCAAGCATGCATGCATGCTAAGAACTCTGTATCCCTCCCATGTATATATATTTTGTCTAATTACCCCAGACAGTTATGCAGGATCATCCTCCATGGGAACAAGGCAGGGCTTTAATCCAGATCAAGACGCCTGATTAGTTGCCTAATTGCGAGAAGGGGGGTTCTCTAATACTCTTGGAATTTTAAACAATGAAAAGAAGGAAATTTCCGTTGGAAAAGAAGAAAGAAAAAAATAAAACCACCCTATGAATAAAAGGTTCAGCATATATATATTTGACAGGAGGATTGCTTGATCCATCCATTTTCCTTTTTCCTCCCTTCATAAGATCCTTTCAATGAGAGTCTGTTTCATATCGCTTGAAATTGCAGTTAGGAGAAAATATTTGTAGAACTACTATTTCATATATTTATAAGATGTATTTTTTTTAGTACATATGTGTGATATTAATAGTTATACCTATGTTTTATAAATATTTATATAAATGCTATTATTATATGTATCATATATATATATTATAATATATATATCTATATATCTATATATAGTATATATATAATATTATATATATATATATATATATATATATATAATACTGGTGCGACAGAAATTGCAACACTTACAAAAATTCGATTTGAATTACAAATGTTCCGCTAAATAACTTCGGTAAAAGTGTTTATGTTTATGCTTTTATTTTATATCATTTTTCCTCTGAGATTACGCAGAGAGATAGAACGAGACCGTAGAGTTAAAGTGTTGACGTTTCTTGGCGCGGATAAGACTCCATCTGAGATTGCCAAGCAAATGAACGTGGCAAGATCGACCATTTACCGCCTCAAGAAGAAGATGGACATTCCCAAGGGTCGAGAGGAAATCGGGGGAGTGCTGGCAAATACGAATTGGAACCACAATTCCTTTGTGATGTGATCCAAAGGGCTCCAACCACCAGCATGAGAGCTCATGCCAAGGACCTTGGTGTTGGTGAGAGTAGGGTCAGGAGGGCTGTCAAAGAGTGTGTTGGGGAAGTCCCTAGTGATGTTGGAGAGACCATTATTGACACCTCAAATCAAAGTGACTCATCTCCAACGTTGCAAGGCTGATCAATGACCTGAAATCTGCCCAGCTGGAAGGATCATCATCTTCAGTGATAAAAGAACTGGACTGTGGATCCGCTCAGAAATAAAATAAATGACCGTTTGTAGCCTTTGAAGATGATGATGAAGACTTTAAAACAATTAACCTACCATCAAACATCCAGCCTCAGCCATGTCTCTGGTCTTTGTAGCTTCAATACCATTGATTTGGTTTCCCCGAGGGTTTTCGCTTGAATGCAGCCACGTACATTGAGGAGCTGCGCACCAAATTTTTTGCCCTGGGTTCAGGCAACATTTCCAAACCAAGAAGTGGTGCTCCAAGAGGATGGAGCACCAGCCCATACAGCAAAATCCACCCATAATTTTTGTCAGAGAGCACCCCATTTTGGGGGTAAGGAAAAGTACCCTCCATACAGACACCCTGATGTACACCCTTTGACTTTTCTTTTTTCGCCGCATGTGCAGGCCAGGGCTGCAGAATACGTCACCCCAATATTGAAGCCATGATGCCTCCGTTAATGAACACTGGGATGGAATGGACGCTCATTACATACAGTCTGTCTGTCAGGCCTTCAGGTCCCGTCTGCAGGCTGTTGTTGCTGTTAAGGGCGGATATAGATAATAAAAAATTGAAATAAGAGTTTTATTAACGCTTTATATTTTTCATATTTTTCTGATCGAATCCTTTTAACAACACAGAGGTGTAAACAATATCTAGGTAAGTGTTTGCAATTTCTGTCCCGCACCCGTATTCCATATGTGTTATATATTACATTATTTATTATATTATATGTGTATATTATTATTTATATCAATATATATATGATATATCTGATTTATATATATAATATTAATGGTATATACATTAAAAACCTCGAGAGAGCAATTGGGCAACGGTCTCAAAAAAGCATCATATTTATGAAAACAGAATGCACCAAAACCACACAAATAGACTTCCCCTTGGTAGTAATATACATGCTCTAGACACACAATAATAATAATAATATTATAAAAAATATGTCAAGCCAAATTTATTGTTATTAATAATAATATAAAATATTCATAACACAAGCCCATAAGAGAGTGAAAGAACAGAGTAGAAGGAGGAGAAGAAGAAAAGGAAGCCTTTCATTATCATATATATATTTTGAAGTCTTGCAGATGGCAAGGCTTTAATTAATTACCATACCCTCTCATTCACCCCACTTGTGATATTTAAATGATAAAAGGATTTTTATTGAGGTCTCCACTTTTATTTTTTGACAAATGCTCTTTTTATAATGATAATAATAATATGGAATAATTTTCATATCTCATAGTCAAATGAATATAAATTATGTAGTTTAGGGAAAGGAAGACGCATTCAGCTGACAGGTTTAGTTGACGCTATTACTACTACGGGTGCAGAGGAATTAACCCCTTGGATAATAAAAACATTGGCATTGATGAGTGAAGAGGTTGAATAAATATAAGGATATCCATCCATGATGCAATACAAATAGTGTCCATTATTCCCAAGATCCACTCTCGCGAGTTTGGGATCCTTTTTGTCATTCTCACAAGCAAATAACATTTTTGGGGGGTTGCTAGCGGATATCAACCAACAAACAATGTTATTTGATAGCATGGAATAACATCGGGGCGGATATGAATAGTCATTAGTGCATTGAAACTAGGGCTGTCAACGAATATTCGAATTCGAATAGTTTCCCAAAAAGCGAGTTCGAACGTGAAAATTAATATTCGAATGTTAAAAACACTTTTACTCTTTTCTAAAAAAAAACGTCGTCACTTTTTTGGAAATTTCTTTCTAAAAAAACGTTGTCACTTTTTTGGATATTCTTTTATAAACAAAAATTCGAATTAGTTCGAATTCGTGATTTTTTTCAAATGAATATTCGAATGTCATTTTTGAGCAATTTTGACAGCCCTAATTGAAACAAGCCTCATTGAACATACGGTGAATAAATTTTGGTTTGATATAGCGTTTATTTAGTATAAATATTTTTAGTATTTTTTTTGTTAGTGTATTCATCAAGAACAACATTTATATAGGACTCCTTGAAGATAGTTTTAATTCTGAGTAAATAATTTGTTTCAAGAGGCGAAGAAATGATATTCTGAGTGGATATATAATTACTTATTTTGTGAATGTGTTTTCCATCGACGATATCTTCCAACACTAAAAAAACCTAAAAAACAAATTGGAGGAGGTCTAGCTCTTTTATCTGAGGTTTTACCAAAAATATATCTTAAACTTTTTATTGACATCACTAAACAATCCGGGTAAGGAATGGAGGTGTACTATAATAAACAATGATTTGTATATTCGTCTACTCTTGGAACTGATCTTACCAATCCACAAACTGCGAGGCTATCAGAGACTTGGGGTGCAGCGCAACGGAATATTTGGTAAGGGTCTCTAACGTTAAAAGCGACTGCTATGTGGATATCCTTCGCAAACACATCATGAAAAAGTTATTCTTCAAAAATCTCGATGGTCCATCAGTATTGGAAGAAAAGACGATAAGTAACAATATTTTAAGTCTTCATCGTACATCGCCCGATTGTCTATTTCGTAATGGACGTTTTCGATTTCCTTTGGAAAGAGCAGCTCATTTGCATACACCTCCCTGTCCATAGCACCTCAAAATGTCATCTCTATGCTTCTATGAGGAAGCTGAGTCTATTGCCAACGTCCATATAAAAAAAGCTTTCCCTTCTAGGGGAATGGAAATCAAGGATATATAATTCTCTCTCTGGAATCTACGACGGGGAAAAAATCACGGATCAGTTGCAGATATCTGCTAACTGTTTATCCTTTGATTCCCATTGCCTTAATTGTGGCAAGTTGTACAACTACGTTGAGCACGCATTTGTTGACTGTCCGCTTGTCATAATCTTAAAAAAGTTTCTGACAATCAACGTAAGGGGATTTAAGGCCAACAACTGCAAATATACGAAATCAACAATCCTCTTCAGTCTCCTAAAGAAAAAAGGACTCAATTTCCATAAAAGTCAGGCTATGAATTTGCTCTGTCACACTCCAAAGCCTACATATCGAGTTGTTTGACGAAAAAAGATATGGTAAAACCATCTATCCTTCGATCTGTGATGTGTTTTATAGGTTGGATCTGATCCTTTTAAAGAAGGGGCTCACCAGTGGTTGAAATACGACTCATTTTGTGGCTTTTATGACGCGGAGACATACATCAGTCAAGTTAGAAAATGCAATTTATATAATGGTTGTTAGATCAAAGAATTTAAGATCTATAGAACACATCTTCCATTTTTTTTACAGGTTGCTCAACGATAAACTTGCATCAAAATAGGCACCTTGATAATTACACTGCATATCCATTGCTTCATATGTAGTCAGAAAAGTTTTTCGTTTCACCTATCCTTTAGATAATACATGACAGTAAGAATATTTATATAATTTTTTTCATCTATATTGCTTAAAATTATATATATATATATATATATATATATAACAATAGGCGTTAAAATTATAAAAGCTAAGAATTTTTTTTTTTTTTTGAAAAAAAAAACGAAGTATAACTTTTAGAAAAGATAAAAAGTGAATGTGTTGCAATTAAATGTATAGAGCGATACAGGTGCGGAGGTGATACATTCATTTTACACACACAAAACAATAGAAATTTTAACAGTTGGTATGAGGAGATAAAGGTTGTTTCAATTGTTTTCAAATACTATGAAGCATTTGAAAATAGCATTATTATATTTAAGTAAAAGCATGATTCCAATATCCATATCAGTTTTTTGTAAATGTATAGAAGATTTTCAAATAGTCTTAAAGAATAATTAAATGCAAATGCTTTTCGAAAGAATCAATTGCATATGAAAAAATAAATAACGGATAAGGTACCTATTCCAATTTGATTCTTTAAAAAAATTCAGTTTTTGCTGAGCCATAATCTAGTACTTGAAGCTTAGTACTTACGCATCGCCAGAAAGCCATAATAAAGCGTACAAAAACTTATGCGTCAAATCATGAACTTCTCTATCTTTGTCTTTAAGCATCTCAAATTATCTAGACCCATCTGATCCAAGCTAAAAGCACAGAATGTGGTACACTTACATTGAAGATCGCTTTACAAATGTGCATTTTACTATTATTAAAGATATCAAGCTTAAGTAGAACATATAATATAAACCAAAAAAATATTGATCCATTACTATCACACTTTGTCCAACATTTCCTCCTTCAGCCTTCAGGCCTAACGGTATATACCGCCAATATGTAATGTATTGATTAATAGCAATATTTGGACTGAGAAATTTAATTATATTTTTTGCTTATTAAGTCGAATTGAATTGCATCCTTTAAGCAAGTAAAAACTGATTTTTTGCCTCTTGGGTTCGAATTTTTATCGCTGAATGGATTTACACTCTTCAACAGTTGGGAATGAACCATAGAGAACATAGAGTGTTGAAGTCACTACTGGTAGAACTAAATATCGGGGTATTTTTTCTACTCTCCGTTGATGTTGGAAAAGTAGCGATAGAAAGAACAGAAGAGAGAGTGAGACAGAACTGCATCCGACTGGATATAAATATGCATTATAGCATTAAAATTAGTCATTCGAACCTGGGATCTTATGAAGTAGGTAGACCAAAAATGACCATCCCCTATCGGGTTTCGAACTTGGTCCCCAAGCATTGAGAGTTGAACTCACCTTAATACACACGGCTATATCACTCCCTTTGAATGATTATTAAATAAATAGGATATTGACCGATAAATCGAAATATTGTCTATTTTATACATGTTTTATATTGGTAATATCGAATATAGGGGTCTTTTGCATTCGTCTGAATTTGTTTTTATTAGATTGAATGGTCTTGCTTTATTTAGTGCATCGAACCTAGGATCTCTTCAATGAGATTGATCAGCGTTGGCCTTCCCCTCTCGCTTGGAGTATTCGAACCACCGCCCTCAACAACATGGAGAGTTGAGCAGGCTTACAATGAACTAGTATGAGTGATAAACCAACTATAGACTTAAATGATGAAACAAATAAACATGCATTATTTTTCAATGTATCAGCGGTTTCTTTAATAAGTTAATAGTAATAGGGGATATGGGAGGAGTCAATTCAAAGGATTCGACAATGACGTCATGGATGTAGCCTATAAAGAATACTCACACCTCAAGATCATTTTTATTTCATAGTGCTTTTTTCCACCAATCACGTTCGAGAAAAAGGTCCTCGTTTGTAATACCTATTTAAAATGAGCTCTCAAATAACAAATGAATTAACTCTATGAACACAAGTTCCACAAATTGAAGTACATAAATCTGCAACAAACAATAATAAACATCGTAGACTCCAATCATCCTTTGACTCCGTTTCATCTTCTTTCCCTCCTACCATGATGATGTTGATGATAGAAAACCGATTCTCAAGATAAGTGGATATAAACCATCACCACAAGACTCCTCCCAGGATAAAAAAGGGGGGATCAAAGGATCCTTGAAGTTTCTATCAACATCATCATAAATGACGCGTGGACCGCACTCTTCCTCCATTTCTCCCCTTCCTAATGGGAAGAAGCTTGGGGAGCAAAAAATAAAGGTTGACTAACTAGCTTTTTGAGTGTTGTGGGAGTTATGTTCATAATATCAAAACTACACATAATATATTTTTAAAAAGGGGAATCGCTGGAAGCGATTTAAGAACAAAAAAACAACAATACAGCTACTACTTCTGCTATTAAACTATTTTATATTCTTCTTCTTTCCACGTAGAGAAACTTTTGCATTTTTTTTAAATAGGAGGAAAATCAAAGAGAATACTAGATCAGGTTGATGTAGTTATTATTATTATTATTTTATAAAAATAATAAGAGATTTGTAGAAAAAAGAAGGAATACCTTCAAGCTTTCCCATAGGACTTGATATATATATATAATATATAAAGACTTCAAAAGATTATGTAATTACATATTTTTATTGTATTATATATAGAGAGAGCAAGGACTTGTGTATATGTTTGTGTTTCTTTCAATAAATCACATGGGCTCAGAGCCGTATGTCTTGAGGGCTCTTCATCAAAGATAACTGCATAATTAATAACTCTGGGAATTTAGTTCACAAAGAGGCATAGAATGAACGAACTATATCAGAACATAAAATGAGTATGCGAATATTGATTTCCTTTTTCAATGGCTGATTTATTATAGAGAGCATTTGTACACAAAGCAATGGTTTAATAGATATTACAGCTTAATATGTGAGTTCTCTAAAAGTCATATAAAACTATAATGACTATTATATGATGTGAAGCAAGATTCAATTTCCCTTTTTTTTCAAATTCTCGGAGGACTATTTGTTAAGTAGTTGTGCGTATGGCTCGTATTTTTGTTTGTTTGTGGATCCCAGAGTACTACAAAATTAGTTCAAGTCCTTGATCCAAGGCGAAATCCATCAACAATCTTCCCCGATTAAATCTCCCTCAAGTGCCATCATTTTTGTCTTAATGGCGGACAACCAAAATGAGAGTTTTTTCTTCCTCTTCGCAGAGTCGGCAGATTGGAGTTATGGCCTTTCCCATCTTGTAAAGATGCCTGTTGAGGCCGATATGATCGGTGACCAATTCCAACGATGACTCAGATTTGGGCTCGATCATCCTGTTGTTAACTCATTCTACAGGGGCTGTTACACATGTTACCGTTTTATAAATTGATGTAATCCGCTATAACTCTTGAGGTAAAGGCTTACTGTAATGATATATTGATTATTAATAAAAGTCTAATTTTTTCATTGTTATGATACATAAAGCAGTAATGCTATGTTTAACTACAGAATAAATGATATAACGTTATAAAGCGTGTTATAAGGATATAATTATTGTTTTGAAAGATATACTGTTTTTATGGGATTACAAAGTCAATTCCTAAGTAAATAATACTTAGGACCACGATTTAAGTATCATTTTTTTCCATTGGATTCAATTTAATCGAACCATAAGATATATAAAAAAAAGAATTTGTCTGATAAAGATAAGTGAATTAATAGGTTTATTAATAAACGTTAACACCTAGATAGTTGTTTAGGCACTGTTACCGATTTGAGTTCCGGTGTGGTGAGCCTGTTCCAGGGATTAAACAAAGAAAGGATAAATATGTCTCAAAATAATTCCTATTCGTTTGGAATTAGTTTGTGCGATAGGAATGGATTTCAGTGCTTATGATGATTTTTGATTGATCCCTATTTATCTCTGATAAACTTTTTATCCTGTCTCCATGAAACCACCCACAGATTAAGTGCGGGGAGGGATTTTATAATGCTGGCAAAACTGAATTAAGACCAGGATTACAAGGTTTTTCTCTCTCCACTGAATTCATGGAGCGAGATATATATACATGGGGGATCTTTAATCGGATGGATCAAACGGCATGGATTAAAAAAATAACATTAATCTCTTTTGATATAGTCAAAACAATAACTTGAATGGAGTTTGAGAGGGAAAAGACAAAATAAATATAAAATTCTGCCTGACTATACATATTGTATAAATTCCTTGAGTTTAATGAGGACTAATACCAAGGCATCAATGACTAGGGATTATATATACACCTTTGAGATGCTACATTCTAGGAAAAGGAGTTTTCAATTCTATGCGGAATCTCCAGATTATTTATTGAAAGAAAAACTCGTGAACCTTTATTTTTTTTACACATTTATGAAAAATATGATAACATTCATATGTATGTATATATGAAATAAAAAATATTCTACTTGTTTAAACTCACAGAGGGTGTAAAACATTTTTAGCCATCCTCTATGAGAGCACCAAAGTGTGTTCTACATTGCTCGCTTTATCGTATCACAGGAATGTCCTGGAGATATTTCCTCACTTATGAAGAATATTGATGGTAATGACGATGGTAGACAGTGAGTGAGAGAGAGAGGGTTGAAGAACGAACGCAAACATCTCTTTCTCGAAGAAGTCCACTTCTCAGGGTAGGAAAAGGAGTTAATTTTATCATCTAATAATAATAATAATATGGGAACCACGGACATAATACCAACCATACAAACAATATGGGACACTTGAAGGGAAAAGAAGAGGGTGAAGGAAAAAGTTAGAGTGGTCCATATGTATATGTATATAGTAGGAAATGGAGGCTCATTATTAAAAAGGGGTAATCTGATATGTGAAGGAGTTCCTCTAATATTATGTATGGTGAGTGAGTCTGGGACATGGGTTAAGTTATAAAATATGTGGATCCTCAAATTGAAATCCTTTGCAACCATCACAATTGTGAAAAGGAATCTTCCTTCTTGTCTGATTGTAAAAAAATGGATTAAATGAATGGAGACCACAATGAATACGACCTATTTATTGCCACACAAGAAAAAGCCTGCCACGGTTTGTGATAAAAAAATATGGTATCCCTGTGGAAGAGATTAGAGTTATGAAATTGAAATATATATATTAGCTAATGATTGTTGTACAGATTTCGCCGAAAAACATAATTTTATTTCGGCTTCTGTATATATATATATATATATATATATTATATATATATATCAGAACGACCGGGGCACCTTTTTTCGCCGGGACCCGGGCCGGGACTTAAATTTTTCAAGCTGGGCCGGGCCTAACCGGGCTGGGACATAATATATATTTTCGTTCCTTCGACATTCTAAAGTCAAGAATTTCCAAAAAAAAAAGTGATGACTTTTTTTAGAAAAGAATCTCCAAAAAAAGTGACGACGTTTTTTTTGAAAAAGAATCTCCAAAAAGTTTCTGCAGTGATGATTTTTAAATTTATTAATGACAAACGAAATATTGATGTCCCGGCCCGGTGTATAAAAAACTGGGACACCGGGCCGGGATGCTCAAAAAACAGCCGGGACCAGGGCTGGGTACCCAGTCGATTCCTGATATATTATATATATATATTAATGTCATTAATTCATGTGAATAGGAGACATTATAAATGAAAATGAATATAATGCTCGATTATGTCAAATTCCTCTTGTTTGGTATTTTTATGTGTTTCTTGACTTCCTATTTCAACATTGACCACTTTTTCGAATATGTATTTATATCACTTATTAACTCACTTCTTCTCTTATATTGCATGTATTATGGGTAAGGATCTAGAATCCCTTTATCGAAAAGAAATAAAATAAATGAACATTCACCTTGCTTCAAGTGTAATCATCATTTGTTTATTATATATTATAGGACGATTATAGGATTTATAAAATTATGTATTCTAATGGGAAAAAGAGAGTTTCCTAACGGGTGTATAATTTTTCGCTCCGAGTTTATATTCACAAAACATAAAATTTTGCTGATTTGAGGGCGCAGGTTCGACTCCGAGAGAGGGAGGTCAGTTTTTGTCAGCCTAGGAGGAACGATTCTAGGTTCTTTTGATTAATTTGAACGCAAGTATGTTTATTTAAATTCTCACATATGTAACTACATCCAACCATTTAATAAAAAGGATTTTTATATTATGATATTCTTAAAAAAGTCCTTGTAACTTGAACATAGTAACAATCTTCTTAAAGGATGTAGACCTTGCTAACAATAGTCAAGCATAAAATTGCCAAAAAAACTGACATTCACTAAATAATTTTCATTTTCTTGGTCACTGAATTCCTTTTTCTGATGGATTACAATATCTTTAAACAATTGATGCCGTGGAGGATGCCAGGAGTGTCTGAAGACTCAAAAGCCTTCTGTCATCAATGTCTTAGCAGGTGCATGGGAGAATCAAACAATACTCTATTTTATTACCGAAGAATTGTGGCCTCCTTCCTCCTCGGATTAGTATCCACTTGAATAAAATATGTTGCCTATCTTGGAGACCTTGACATGTAGGAAGCCCCTCAATAAATTTTTTGTTTTCTACTTCTTAAACGGCCTAAGTATGTGCATAAATATAAAACAGCGATAAACATTTGTGTCGAAAACTTATGTTTTACCGAAAGATTGTTTAAATATCTTCGAACATTACAAAGCATCCACATAAAATACTATGCCCCACAATAATATGGGGTCCCAGAAGACACTGCTAGTCAAGATGTGGGGTTGAATTGATCTAAATGTCATCACCAGTGACGCAGATATGGCCTTCCCGGAGCGACTTAAGGCCGTAGTGAAGGCCAAAGGAAATGAAATATATAACTTATTTAATCTATGTATGTATTATTAATCAACTGTTTGATGTTTTGACATATTTTGCCAACATTTTGATATATTCTTTGATAGTTGATGTTTGTTTAAAATGTTACCATTTATAATAGATCTATAGTTTTTATTTATAGCTTTTGTAGTAATTGAAAATGTTATAGATTTTTTTGTTTCAGTGTTTTTTTTAGAACATATAACCGATTATTTGCTCATTATTTACTATTTTTTTATATTTATTTTTATTCAACAGTTCATGCTAAAATTTTATATACAACTGATGCTAATATAAAAAATACAATATATAAACATTTTAGTTCATAATTATAGCAACAAACATGAACATACTACTTAATTTCTCCAAAGTAAAACTTAAACTATTAAAACATAAATACTAAAAACGAAGTGTAAAGGATCATTTAAATTTTTTTTAATTTCTTTAAAGTAATTTTAAAGCATCTCTTAAGACGTTGGAAGGGAGGGGACATATTTCACCAAATCGCCAGCTAGCGTCCACGAGTTGTCCGTGCCGAAGGATCGGAGGTCCAATGCAGCATATCGAGCGGAGGCGGATATTTTATCTTATAATACCGACATCTCATGCCTAATTGCATCTGGAATTATCAACGAAATATATCATACAATCTACTCAGACACAATTATTATGTTTTACTGACTGAACTTACTTTTTAGTACACTGTGCATTCTATTGCATATAAAAGCTGTAGTAAAGTAAGCCCCCTCATTTTGTTTGTCCAGGACTTGCTTATGTGGGAAAGCACAATCAGAGCGTCGCTTTGGATGTGAAGTGTCCCTGGCTTTGAATTAGTTTGTATCCATGAGAAAAAGGGCGTCATAGCCCTTAAAAAAACACATCTGTAGCAACTTTTTATTTAAATTCGTTGAAATTGGAAGCACGTATTACCCAAAAAAAATATATGTGTATGAGGCAATGCATCATACTCGAGAGAAAAATGTAAATATACTCTGAAAAAATGATCATCTTAAGCTTGTTATTAAAATGGGTTAGATTGTATATTCCTTTTTTAAGTAACAATTACTTTTTGAAGGTTTAATAGCCAATAAATTCATCCTCAATTGTTAAGCTGCAAAATTATTCTCTCAGAGAAAAATCTCCTATTTGGTATTGTGGACACTAGCCGCCGATGATCTTAAGTTCCCTGTTGTTTTATAATGAGAAAAAGGGCGTCATAGCCCTTAAAAACAACACATCTTTAGCAATTTTTTATTTAAATTCGTTGACTTGGAAGCACGTATTAGCTTAATTATATATATGTGTAAGATTGTTCAGCTCGGAGCAAAAATTAAACTAGAATGTGAAATAAGTCGCATCTTAAGCTTTTATTAAATTTTGTTTATTCGTATATATCCTTTTTTAAGTAAAAAATACATTTTTGGGAATATACAACTATCCTCAGTCAAAGATTCTTTGAGAAATAAAGTGGTTGGTAAGGATAATAATTAGTATAAAAATGAATGTTTGCTTGAAATATGCTCAAAACTGAGCTAAGTAATTGTATAAAATTATCATTTTACACATCATTTTCCTCAGGTGTAATCTTTAACAATAAAAAATATTTCAAACTGTTGCTCTTTAGTGCCAAGAGTATTTGTTATAATGTATAAACTTATTAAATATATAAAGATACAAAAAATATAATTATTATTCTTACTTCACCAAAATTGTATAAAGTTTGTATAAAGCATTTCGTAACTTTATAAATAAATTAAAAGTATTTTAAATAAAATATTGTAGGATATCATCGATGATTTATATCAATGCAAACTCATTTTATGGACTTTCTATTCCATAGTTGCATATCGAGTAGGGACAGCTATTAAAATAGCCATCAACGCGCTTCCTGTGTCAGAAGTTCTCTCTTCTAATGTTTCGTTCAAATCAGAACATTAAAGCTTGCAGAGATATGATATATTTATATATATATATACATATATAGTAGGGCGTTTTTTAAAAAGAGGAGGTCATAAGTTAAACAGAAATTGGAAATATATGTTTTTACACAACAATTAATTAAATGACAGCGAACTAGTCATAATATATATTTTGTATGTCCAAAAGTTATTGGCAATTAAAGATGTGAAAAAATAAAGAGATCTGACAAGAAACCCTTTCACTTCTTGATAAACCTCATTGGAAGTAGCTTTCATTTTTTTTATATTACTTTTATTTTAACTGCCACCTTTGTTTTCGGCATCTCCATCCAAATGAGCCCCCCCTCCCCTCCTCAGAAACGGACCCATTGTCTAAAAACTGGTCACTGAAGGCCATCCTCCCAGCCAGCTGCCCTCCTCCTTTGATCGTGAGAAAACATTAATTTATTCTCTCAGGGATGAAAATAAATTATATAAAAGCTGTAATCTAATTTTAAATAGATTGAATTAAATGGCTGAAAAGTTTGATTGTCGGAGCGCGGGAAAACAGAGGGAGGGAGGGAGTCAAAGGGGGATGTTAACAGAGTCTGTGAGTTATATTCATGTATGTGACTCCCCATCTACATAAGAAGTAATTCAATATGGGTTTATATGCTAGTAAATAAGCATGCTCCATATTCTCCAACAAACACTCTATTTCGTTTGCTCATTCATTTTCGGGACATATTTTCTGTTGGACTATCCTAAGATAGAAAGAGAAAAAACAGCTGTCGATTGATAACTGGCGGTTGACATAGATATATATCTACGACTGAAAAATGGGAACCAGAGGGGATCTTTGAACTATTTACTAATAGGACAAATCAGTTCAAACAAGGGAGTTTCTCTAGTGCTCGAGTCTTCTGGAAACTCTGGGAACAAGAGGCTAACTCCATTTTAATATTGATCCTAAAAAAAATAAGAGTTTAATCAGTAATTACCCAGTGCCTATTAGAATAATAGCTAAAAGGAAAACATTGATGACTAACACATTTGATTTTTCCATTAAGATTATAAATAATATTAATGTTGAAATTAAATACTAAATGTGACATTGTGTTACTAATAAAAGAATATAGAGCTATTCTCTGAATATGTAAAGAATTTAAGATTGTAAATATTATTCATAAGTTTCTGCTTTATATGATTCGTTACATTGAGAGATGCACTCTGTAATTCTTTAAAGTAGATATAATTTCCGTGATTTGCGCCTTCCAACTTATTTAGTCGGGGTGGACAATAGTGTGTGGCAATAGTAAATTTGATGCACTTTCGTATAAACAAATGTTAATAAAATAAAAGTACTGGGCATCATTAGCCAATCAAAACGACCGGTGCTTTTGACTATGTGTAATCATTTATTTTCATTCTAGTTATATTATAAAAATAACAGCCATCATAACTATCGACTGAGCAACAATATGGTTGAGACTCCTCAAGCCTGGCCTGTCCATTAACTCTCCTACAGTCACGTGGTCCGTCCTTCTTCTGCCAAGAAGCACTCTGGCCACGTCATTGATTAAAGCCTGGACTCGATCTGCCATCGAGGATTTGGGGTCAAAAATCAATATTCTTGCCGTAAATGTAAGATAAAAGTAGACTTTGCCAAGATCAATTGATTTGGCCAGGAGAGTGAAAGCGTCACACGGCAATTGGGCTCTGTGAAATTAGGTTTTATGATTTAAAGGCGTCCTTGAGACTTAGATATTCGAACCCAATTAGAGTGAATAATATTTTATGGCTGACCTATTATTAAGGCTTTAGCTTGCGACGTCATTTATAATAATGGTTAGATAATAAGATCGATAAATGTAACTATATTTACTTATTATAAATTATAAACCACTCGGCAAAATATATTTGTAGCAAGATGTTTTATATCGCATATGAAATATTTTAGTTTCCAGATTAGAACCCATCACACCAGAAATCAAACATAGATAAGCCTCTAATGAAAGTATTTGTATGTTATTATTTATACATCAACAAGTTTTATGCAGATGGATACTTACATCCTTATCAAACGAATTATTCAATGGATATTCCGTTGACTAGTTCACAGTCGTTACATCTATTTATATATATAGTTATAATATATTTAAATATGAAGAATAATATATTTAGATGTAGGGTAAATATTCATTCAACTAAGATATATTTTTTGACGCAATGAAATATTCTATAATTATTGACTTATAACTTGAAAAGGCTTTGTATCATAAGTAATTTACCTATGCATTTTTTTACTCAAAAGATATCTTATTTAAAGATTAATTTTAATTCAAAAATACTTTTGATAAAAAGTGACGTCACTGGTTGCATGTCCTCTTCTCTCTTGTTATGGCTTGCACTTCGTTGATAGTACCTTTTTGAGTTAAGGAGTCACAGCACTATGTAAACACACATAATAATACATCCTGAATTATTAAAATGAAGGCCCAAAGGGACAGAACATCTCTCATTTTCTTCTTCCTTTTTTTGAATACTCTCCTCGACTCATATTCTTTTTTAGCCCCTCTGAGATGATTGAATTAATAAATCTTCTTATTTTCCTGCCCTTAGAACATAGTGACTTCTTTTCCTTGACACACACACACACACATAGCCAGAAGCATAGAGAGAGAGAAAGATACTATTCTTGCGTCAAAACCAAAGAGTTTTATTATTATTAAGATCACATAGCAACGACGAAACAAGGGGCTGTCAGCAGATGTTTTAATGCAGAGAGGATGAAATCATGGGTCATATTATTCAAAACTGTTTAATCAACTCCTAATTAATATATTTATGATATTCCAGAGAGGCATTCAACTCAATGGAGCCTTGATTTTTTAAAGTTGTATTTTGAAATGACGATTTGATCTTATCATTAAAACGTATTTTAACATCTTCTTGTATTAATTAAGGGCTACCCAAAGCTGGACATAACTGGATGATCAACTGACTCAATAAATATACTCGATGGCAGCCATCTTAAGTGCATATATGATGAGATATATATTCCTAAAGTCGCAGAAACAAAAAGGAGAAGAATACTAATTACTTGAGCAGTCAAAGTATAAATACGAGGAATAGTAAAATGAATAAATAAACATCCAATAACTTTTTTCTAAGGAACTACTTTTTTTACATGAAATGGGGTGACATCATTGGAAATTTATTGTATTTATTCTATACTCAAGACTAAATTATTTAACAAAACGGAGGAGCTATTTTTAGATTGCTATGCGTAATCAAATAGTTCTTCAAGTGAAATCATTTTTTTCTTCTCTTCTGTTGAGTATCCAGTTATTATATATGTCGGGTTTCTATACATATTAACATCTCCAATGCACAAACAAACTGCCCTTTCTGCTGACTCGAAGATGAAGAAGTCGGAGCAGAAAAAAAAACTTTTTTCTCCTTGATGAAGTCTGATGGATGACGAAGACTTATCAAGGAAGGAAGGAGGGAGGGAGGGAAGGATGATAAATTAATTATTCAACCATAAATAAAATGCAAGGGGATAAATCAATGTTTCTAGGTAGAAAGAAAGGAGGACTTCTTCCATGTAGGCTTAAACATTGTCCGGATGCAACCAAGGATGTGTAACAAATTCTAAATAGAAGGAATCTCCGTGACTCAGGGGATACAAGGAAAAACTTGGATTTATTATAATTTTTTTGCATTGACTAGTTCAATCCAAAAAAACAATTTTCTCAATGTAACACATTATACTTTCTAGCATGTTTTAGTTTTATTTCTTATGTGACGAAATAAAGGCTTTACAGTTAGTACACAAGGTGCATGGACGAAATATTTAGCTTAAAAAAACTATATGTGTGTTTTGTAATTGATAAAATAAATAAAAAATATATATCAGAATACAAAAAAGCTCTTTATTGAATGTAGACGCTGTCTGCGGCCAAAACCGTGGCTCAATGCGACTACTAAACCTAGAACATGCATTTTTGATCTGCGCTGCCTCTATCTAACTTAATTTATCCTTGATGCAGGTGATGAAAAACGGCTTGGTGTTATGAGAAGAGCGGTTAGTCATGTTCTCGGGCCAAAGAGTTCAAAGTTCAAATCAGGCGATGAAGGAGGCCAAGAGGAGAAGAGAGATTTTCAGTCATTCTTGCGTCTTGTCGCCACATTCAGGGCCCAACTGACAACAGACTTGATCCACGGCATCACAACAATCCTTCAAGACTTACAGATAGATGTCTGTGTTCACCCTGAGCCCTGCCTCGATGATATGGGGCGGCATTATCCTCACTTGACACGACTCCAAAGACAGTGGCCGGAAACTTCCTCCAGTTGCTTTCTGAGACTTCTGACCGTTTTAACTTGAATAGGCAGAAGGCCAGAGAGTTCGGCATTGTTTAATTTCATGTGATCACAAAGCATCATCTGAATATTAGCGCACCTACGATCACCCTCATTGATCATAATGACTTTTCTGGAGCAAATAAAATGATGGTATACCTACAAGTGGTAAAATTGGGGGGGAATTTAACACCAAAAACAAATGGCTCAGACATCAGCTAATGAAGTAATGCTGTCTTTAAAATGCGTCAGATTTTGTCCACGTACCCTAGTATATATAGGATTTCATATATAAGTATTTCATTGATAAAAAGTCAGTTTTTTAGGTGAATCATCACATAAATATATATACATATTTAGATGAGTATTTAAAGTTATTCAGTGAAAAAACAAGTTCAAGTGTAAATGAATACGAAGGGATTTTCTCTTCATTTCATATGCAAATCACGACTGCATTCCCCCTGGGGGTACGGGACAAGGATTCACATTAGACAACTTGACATTGGCGCATTCCCCCACCCTCCCAACCCCTTTGTCTTCATATTAAAATAGCTTTTTAATTATAATGTTATGACTCTTCTTCTCTCTAAGTATAATGAATAGTCAGAATCATATAAAAAGGGTCACGATTTAGCATCATGGTTATACATCACATTCAGGAGATGAATGTCATTTTGAGTGTGTTGAAAAATATGATGAAGACACGAGTCAAAGATTTCTCTGTCTCTTTGTCTGGTACGTGAGAGATCATTGTCGACGTATTACAACATACAAGCCAGAATGATGATAACTGCTTAAGCGAATACAATGGAAGGAATCAGAGCTTATTAATGCTGCGTGTGTCGAACACATACTTAAGAGTTGTAAAAAATGCATTATTGGCATTTGTTGTGCCCAAGAGCCCAAGGGCTAATACAAACATAATAAATCCTTTCAAGCCCTTCAACACAGGTATTTTTCGCTTACTATGGAATTGCAGCTTCTGTGTAGATATATGAATTATAGCATGTAAATCAATCTATGAATGATATATTCAAAGAGATTGACCCCAATTGACCCTTCCCTTTGTTATGTTTTTTATAATATTGAGAACTCATTAAAGTAGTAGCCATCCTCGGCATTTCATTCAGTATTAAAGACTCGTTTTGTGACAACCACTAGGATATACCTCTTTATTTATATATTCTAAATATTAATTTGGAATATTTAAGATATCTTACAGTGATTCCGTTTTGAACCTAATTGGTGAAAAGTATAATAATAGATTAAGGTAACGCAATAGCGTGTGCGTAGAGGAGTGTTCAACTCTAAATGTTGAGGGCTCAGGTTCGAATACTCCCGTGAGGGGATGGTCATTTTTGGTCTATCTCATTGATAAGATCTTGGGTTCGATAGAATAATTTTAATCCTATAATGCTTATTTATATCCTGTCGGATGCAATTCGAACCATATAGGCAATAATAATAATAGTAATAGATGCAGCTAGAAACAGTTCAATACTTTAAGAATTTTATTCATGACTGTTGCGGTCCGGACATCCATTCATTGCTAAATATACTTTGCATAGATCAAAGAGGAAAATTCATATAGTAATAAACTGGGGTAACGCAATATATTAATAATTAAAACCGCAAAAATATTTATTAGATACATGTTATTGGATTATTCACAACTAAATAAATAGGTACTCCCCGATGATGACGATAAGAAGTAACAAAATAAGAAAATAAATTTTGCCCCCTCATTAAAAAGTGTTTATTAGTAAATTTGTGAGATGATTATAATAAGAAAAAACTTTTTTGTTTCTTCACTTTGGGATCTCTCTTTTTATGAAAACAAAAGAGATTTGGTATTGAATGTCTAAATATTTTCTAATTGTAGGTATATTTTTCAATTGAGTTGATAGTCTCCTTACATACTATTGTTTAGCTTTATCTGTTTGTAGACAATTATAAAGGACAAAGCCTGGCCATTGAAGAGAAAGAAATTATTTGTTACGGTACTTTACTACGATATATTTGTCAACAGTAAGCCAGCTAATGAAAAGAAATCCTTACAGGAGAATCGTTCATGGCTCAAGTTAAGAGCGGTCCTCAGAAAAACAATTAAATGTAGCAACCACTATTAGTGTTCATTAGTGTTTTTATGTCATTGCGCATTATGATTCGTCGTACAATAATCAAACCGAACCATTTCCCATGGATATAATAGTAATAATGACAGTACTGATTTATGAGAGCATTCTCTATTACAAATCCCTTTGCAGTCTGATTGGATGATGTCTGTTTAAGCGAGGTAAATATCTCACAAATCAAACTTGAGTTAAGGGCTATTGGATACTTAGCAATATATTTACAGGGAGTTTTGAATTTTGAATAAAACATCTTCCATTTATAAGGAAACCAATATTTTTTTAAATCAAAAAAACAATGTATATTTTGGAACAAATCATTTTTGTTTATAAATCTATTCCTCTTCTCCATCGATACACAAATTTGCATGCTCCAACACGTTTTCAAACGACTTTTCCAGATCTTTTATTGGAATTGCTTTTAAGAAGTCGGTCATTGCATTATCAATGGCTTCAATCATTGCATGGCACTTTCCTTTAATCGTCTAATGAAGTTTAGGGAAACAGATAGAAGTCGGGCGTAAATAGGGCGAATGATGTTAAGGAATCGAAAATTCAGTTATAAATAGGGCTGATGTCATGGTGCTTTTGGTTTTGGTGAGTTTGTGGGGTGGAAGCTGTGAATTAACATTCTTAAATCCCAAAACTTGGATCTAAATACGGTATCCGGTAGTTTGAGGGATGCCTAATTTCATTTCAATAACTTTAACAAAAGTTTTTTTTATTTTGGATGAATTTATCCACTTTTTCGACGTAACCTTTTAATACACCATCTAGCATCTCTTTACCACATTTGAATCGCCTGAACCACTCGTAAGCTTGCTTACAGGATGACAATCACTACCAATTGTATTTTTATGAATATGCATTTGGAGCGTTTCAATAAAGTTTAACACAAAAATTAGTAGCATTTTGTCCTTTTCCAACGGATGTACAAAACACATGGCCATTAGAAACACAAATAACTTTTGTTGTATATATCCAATGCCATGAAAAGTATACAACTTGCCAATGAGGGACAAAGGACAAAAAATCGTTTTTATTTAGTTAATGGAAGGTGTATAACATGCCTGAACCAATAATTAATCAAAGAGGAATTTCATAAAGAGCCGAAAGCTGATTTGAACTTTAAAAAACACTAATAAGGACTCAGAAAGAGGGCAATGGCTTCTAAAGCAAGGATGTTAATGAAGGACTACAAAGCATAAATGTAATATCGAGAAACATCACATTCAGCTCATGAACTAAATAAACTAACTAAAACCGCAATGAAATACCTACAAGTAGATTAACATTCTGACGATGCAACGTACAAAAAAGGAAAAATAAGGGTTGCCAACTAAAGAAACGGTGCTTATTTAAGAGCTGGAACAACAACTATAACTAATTTTAATATACCCCATCCCCGTTCGAACTTCCGCTTAGTGGCAATTAATCGTTTAAGTTATGAGAAAGGTAGTATTTTTTGCAACAACAAAAAAACGATAAAAGTACCGTGGGACTTCCTTAGGACGTCATAGAGACTGAATGTGTCTCAGCACATGGGTCTATCTGTCGAGATTTTCATATCCTTTTTTATTATCGTTATTAATTATTATTTTTCCACATATATTTTCTTGAATAGAGCTCTAATGAAGCAAAGTAAGTTTACAGTAGATAGCTGTGGAAAAAGAAGATGAGGGGGTCTCCATTTGCCCTACTAAGTACATCTACTAGAGTACTACAATCATACACCGACATATAACACAACAGTGTATGTATGTGCATTCGACAACGTCGTCCTACTCTCCATTTTGTTTTTTTGTTACCCCTCAAACGGTCATTATGAAGAGAGAGGAGGGGGGGGGGGCATCGAGGAAGGTATTAAGCATTGCAGTCATATTTATAGATACTATTACAATATATATATATATATTTATATATATATATACAACTTTTTTTTTTTTTTTTATCACTTAACTGTTCACCATCATAAAAACAATGCTAATACGTAAAAAAATACATGAATAAACATTATAGTTTAAAATTTAGCATAATGGGCGAACATACATAAGAAAATCCGAAATTAAAATGTGGGCATATAAATCATCATAGCATGTTAAATATCATTAAAAAAATTACATATAGGAAAAACAGGGCCAAACAAACAAATTAAAACACCGGGAAAGCTATGATTTTACTTTTCTAAAATTTTTAACAAGGGATTTTAGAAGCTTTTCTAAACAGTGAGATTTAAAAGGGTAATATTTGATAGAGTCTGCTGCGAACGTCCATGTGGATCCACACGATGAGGGAATCTTCAGAGAGAAGGCAGCATATCTGGCTGCTGCCGCTAGCAAAATTCCTCTTATCTCTCCAGGTCGAATCGGTTCATCCACAGTTAGCTTTTTCGCAATTAACGCCTTGGCATTGAGGAGTGCAAATTCGATGGCCTTAGATTTCGGTGGTGAAGCCTTGTTCCTCACCGACAAACCAAAAAGAAGCACGGCTCTAAGGTATTTTGGGTCCTTGTTTTCCAACCCTTGGATATTGAGAGATAACAACATCCTCAAGGGAAGGATGACTGGACACTCCACGAAGGCATGGACCGTACTATTATAAATCCTTCCACAATCCTTGCACGGTCGATAGAACCTCAACAATCCGGCTGAAATCTGGAATTGGGCTGTGAATTTGTTCCCGTCGTTAATGTTACTCAGAGAAGTCAAAATCTTCCTATTCGTGTTTGGGGGTAAGTCCAAAGAGTTTGTCAGATCCATGCATATTTGCTCTGAATTTTTTGATTCACCCCTAAAGGTAGTCATTTTCAGGTGCCACGGTTTTGGCAGAATATGTTTCTTGGAATTTCGGAGGAGCGGAAAGAAGAATCTTCCATCGGCAAAAGGAGTGTCTGGACTTATATCATGCAACAATATAATGTTTTTTTCAAGAGCCATATTTTCTAGGATGGATGGACAGTCTAAATTCTTAAAATAATGAGGTTTATGAATATTCTGTCTGATGACGTCAAGGGTGTGTCGCTGCAGTAAGATGGAGGTAATTCCACAGTACTCGTATATCAAACTTGTTGACCTTCGCAAAAATCTTCGTTCATCGTTCACCAAATGTTATCGTTCGTCATTATTGTTAAATTGAATCGTTCGTCGTTCATCGTTCGTTTGTCGTTCGTCATTATTTAAATATATTGACGACGTTTTTTAAAAAAAGAAATTTTTTCCCATGAATATGAAAATCTTTGTCTTTTTTGGCGCCAAAAAACGAACGACGAAGGATAAGGAATTTTCCTTAACGTTCGTCACAAACTTTGTTGTTCGTAGTTCATCGTTCGCAACGACAACAAATGAACTATAAATCAACTAATCTGATATATATATATATATATATATATGATATATATAAATATATATATTATATATATATATATATATATATATATATATATAGATATATATATATATATTATATATATATATATTATATTATATATATCTATATATATATGTTGTATTAATATTACTGTGCCCTTCAGTTTGAGAGCAATGTTTTGAGTACTTCAGACTTAAATTATAATATGAGCATGGTAATATGGTATCCCATTCTTGTCATTGAATGTTGTATTTATGCAACTGAGATAGTAGTTTTTATATTATATTTAAAGATTAAAGATTTAATTTTTTTCTTGGCCAGATGGTTGATAAAAAAAGAGCAGGAATTTGTTTTAAAAGCCGTTGGAATTATGAATTGAGGCATTAGTTTTCTTGTTACTTACTGAATATCATTCAGAGATCAAAATTGTCTTTCCCAAATGGGCTTCAATTACCGGCATTTACTATATTTTAATTGAATATCAAAATACACTTATTACTATTTTTACTTAAAGACGGCAAATATTCAATTTTAGACTAAGAACGAATGATTATTTAGTTAAATAATTAACGTCATATATTACTAAATCGAATCTAAGACGATAAGAAATACCAAAATAAAGAAGGCTACGTAACTTCGTTTAAGGAAACAAAAATTAAATTTTATTACCATAAAAGATACTTGTTTTTTAGTCCGAATCCACAATAATCCGCTCTAATCTGTCAAAGACAATTATTTTTAATAGCATAAAGAATTTATTTTAAAAAGTATAATATAACTTTAGTAAAAGCTTTAGTTTAGACTTGAACTTAATCTCTAACTAAATTTGTAAATGTATTTAGTAACTTCATAGCTTACGTAATCAAGTATACCAATGCTTTGTACGCATAATTTTGAGCATTTTTAATGATTCATCACCAGGATAGAGTTAAGAATCGAAGTATTTAACAAATAGAGAAGAAAAATTGTTTCATTCAAGATGAATATCATAGCCTTAAGCAGAACACATTAAATTACCAAAAACACACTTAGATTATGTATTTAGTAGACTCAAACAATTAGGGAGTGCGATAGCCGTGTGCGTTAAGGCGTGCTCAACTCTCAATGATGGAGGACCAAGTTCGAATCCCGAGAGGGGATGGTCATGTTGGTCTATCTCATTCATAAGATCCTAGATTCGATAGAATGATGTTAATGCTATAATGCTTATTTAATCCTAATGGATACAATTCTATTGAACCATATAGGTAAAAAATGAATGTTTTATTTTTTGGGAAGACACCAGAAGCCTCTCATCGTTTATAGTTGTGGCGTATGCAATGTGGCCTTGAAGGGACATATTTGAACCTCCTCTTCCTTCGTTTTTTTAATTTGTGTGGGTGAAAAGGCGGGGAAAAGAGAAGAAATATGGCGTTACCTGCCTATAACTTATAAATATACAATATAATATATATATATATATATACATATACACATAAAAGGAGAATGGGCACGCAAAAGTGAGATAGTGAAATGACGAACGTAATCCGGCATTATGATGGAAGTAACACTTAAGATGAGTAGTGCAAGTCATATTTGTATTATTTTGTTCTAGGATCGTATCAAAGTCGTTCAAAAAAAAAAAAAATATGATATGAACTTTGGTTTGTTGATGAATAATATAGTTACTTAGGCTTTATTTCTTATGTGAAGATCACGTTCATTATGTGACTTTAAAAATTAAAAAAGGAGTGGCAAATGTTTAGACTAAATTTAAGCAAATCAAGTAAGTCAAGTATGAAATATTTGAATTGTCTGTCTCAATGTAATACAAGCAGTCAATTCTATTGAACATTAAAACCATTGATTAGGCCTGTGGTTATGAAACTTTGTGGCTATATATTTTAATATGAGTAGCTAAGGCCCCTTATCACTCTGTATATGAGTGCTTCTATATAGCCACAAATCAGTTACAGCAGTCACAAGCTTGTTCTCTGATCACCATCATGTGGCATTCTCGACTTACAGAATTCATTTGAGGATAGAGATCGCTGCACTTCTCACGGGGCTTATCGGGGGATGTATAAAGTTTTCATGGAAACTGGATTTACTCCCCATGATCATCTTGGTATGCTCTGGTCTTGTCTTTGGGACTCTGGCCATTTTTAAATTGCATGCGTGGCATCCCTGAAGCTAAAGCTTGTGATTTGGATGCTTCCGGACTTTGGGATCACTCTTCTCAGCGCAGTGAGTCTCACTTATGCCCTATTGCCCATCGCATACTTCTAGAAGAGGACGTTGCTTTAACCATGGCCTTTGTTGGAGTCAGCGGAGGTGAGGTCAATGGTATTATCTTTTGGTGATAGCCTCCTACATATTTAGATATGACATTGAGAAAGAATTCATGCGTATAATTTAGGCAATAACCAATTAATAAACTTATTGATCTAAGTAGGTATATAAAACTGTCTCCATTTTTGCATATTAAGTTATTATATAAATATTTTACTCATTCCTGTTAACTTTAAATGAGTTCAAAAAGGTCAAAGTTAATTACACAAATAAACATGTGTTTTAAAATTAATTTTTTTGTTGGTAAACATGTGAGCCATTTTTCCTAGTGATTGATGCAAAATTAGTGAATGGTTTAGCTATTAGGATATTTTTTGTTATGTGAACCCTTAGCCTCGACACATCTCCGTCGTACTTTTGTTCTGTTTTTAAATACCATGTACCTGTTCTAATAATTGTATATATGTATATATATACCGAGACTTGCATAAAAGATATCCAAGTCCACTTTTTTGGAGTCAAAACATACTTTATCAAAACACTGTTATTTACATAACCAGAAATGAATATAATTCCCTTAGGCTTGTATACTCAACTTACATATGTCTCTTTAATGATTCCGTCATCATCCAACAATGTGATCAGAAATTGATCGTAGCCTCCGTGCTGTAAATAACAAATATAGTGATAAAAATATCTGGTAACCACAATAGATTATTATCAATTTATTCTGTTATAGTTGAATAAGGAAAATACACACATAAATCAATTACTCATTTATTATTTCTTACAGCCGTGATGTGGATTAAGTTTGTAGCAATGTGGATAAGTATCGACGTCATCGGAGAGCAGAACTTTGGTATAAGTCCCCTACCAAACTTTTTAAAGACAAAGACGAACAATGGTTCACCCAAGAAAACCAGCGGCACACCAAATGTAATAAATTCTAACACCACAAATCCGCCTGTTTGAAAGGATTTTTTAGTATACAATCGTGTCATTACTAGTTATTGAGGTCGTCATTGTATGAGCTCTAGTAAAAGACTTTCAATATAAGATTGATTAGCTAAAAATAATGATATTCATATAATTATTACCGCTATTTACATTGGGAAAATATAGCTTTCGATATAAATATATTATGTAATTTATTTATTCAGTAAATAAAACCTAGCTTAGTCCATGTATTATACTCTGATTTCTTTTATAGTCTATATATAATATCCTAAAAGAGGCTAGCGGATATTCTTAGTCGTATGATTAGATAATACGCTTATGTTGTATTTGGTACCATCAATTAGGTAGGAATAGCATTCGTGATTAAGATATAGTTTCCATACAGAGTGTACCATAAATTCATGTTTCTTTATATAACCTTTTTTGGTTTGGACAGTTATTGAAATTATTTCTATTAACTATGACACCATAATATACAGATACCTTGAGTTGGAACCTCCTATGATACCTGCTATCGAAAACACTCGCTCTTGGTTGCGATTCCTGTTCTTCAGCCTAGGAGGCGATGAAAGTCTAACCGCTCTGAAACTCCATACCAATCCAAGAAATAGAGAGTCCTCATTCATGAAATGGAGAAGGCATAAATTTTCAACTGTACAAACAGACAGACAGCCCTTAATTCTAGACAAGATCCACCCACTTACATGCAGCTCGTCATGAAGCGATGTCAGCGCCACAGGGAGAGCGGGCATAACTCAGCAATTGCTAAAATCCATGATATAATCCTCTTGGAACAGGACTAATTTAAGAGGTCAATCCAACAACCATACTATTATTTAAATGGCCAATAATCCAACTTCAGAACATCTATTAGTTATGGTGCTATATACTTGAGGCCGAAAGCAAAGATATTCTCCCAAGTGATGCATTATTTCTTTTTTTCTTATTAATTTCTTCAGAATGACTGCATTCTATATCCATAGAAAATATATGTAAGCTTAGTTTTTAACCTAATTGAATTTCACTTTTGTGCATTACATATCTTTCTAGGTTTGTGTATTTGCTTTATTTTTGATGAGTCAAACAAAAAAGTTTTTTTTAAATGCATATGTCATATCTTAGTCCCTAAGTATGTTAGTATTTAAAAGCATGGAAAAATTTATAAATTTTTCATCTTTTTGGATGCATTTAGAAGGAACATTTATACAAAATATGCAATTGTTGGTTATAAACTATATACATAATTTTAACACCACTTTAGTTTTATTGTTGGCCAAGCATTAATATCATTTCTATATTAATAAAGAGGTGTAAGACAAGGCGACCCTGCAGCCGCCTTATTGTTCATTATTCATTAGATCCATTAATACGAAAATACATCAGGACGCATCAATCACAGGTTTTCTTCGTTAATATCCCATCCCAAGTGTTTATGCTATGCCGACGACCTGACAATGATATACTCAGGCGGTCGCTACGGACTATTAAGTCAGTTACAAAGACTTTAGACTTATTTGAAAAGTTTTCAGTAGTTTCTGGACTAAGTTTAAACCCTGAGAAAACTGAAATCATTAGTCAATACCATCCATTAATTGGAAAATCGTGGCCCCATTTAATTCTGTCAGTAGTATAAGTTATTAGGATCATGGATCGGGACAAACAATGTGGAAAAAAACTTGGAGGAAATCATCGCAAGGATAAAAAATGGTTATACTTATTTTTCGTCACTTGGCCTTAACTTTGGAACAAGATTAGGGCTTGGAATACCTACATAACATCAAGAGTGATTCACCTTTTACGTGTAACTCCTTTTGACGAAAACTATTGCCACTCAAGTAAATTGCATAGAAGCATCTTTTCTAAAGCTACAGAAGAAGAAAACCTCTCTAAAAGACGTCTACACAATCCTCTTAATTATGGCGGCCTCTCGGTCATAGACTTTCCTCTCCTTTGGAAAGCACTAAACTCCTATTGGATTAGGCTACTATGGACAGAGGAGCATTACTGGAATGAACACTTGTCCGCTTATCTACAAATAAATTACGCAAAGGATCCATACTCAGGCTTAAATAAAGTCTTAAAACATATTTCAAGTTACTCGGGAAGGATGCTAAAAATATCTGCTGGGATCAAAAGCGTAGTTTGCTCTATAGAGAAATCTCTAAGATGGGAATTTCCCACTAGAGATACCATAAGCGATTTAGAAATTAAAACTCACGGAATAGATTTTGCAGGTGAGACAGAAAGCTCCACTTTTTACTCAATAAAATGGCTTTTCTACGTTTCAAGAAAGCGTTTGGCGATTATGTTCCGTGCACAAGACCTAAATTATACCTATACGTTTACGTTTATTCCTAATGGACGTTTCTAGTGTCCGTAAGCTCTGCATCTCTCCGACCATGGAACCTTTTAGAGAATACTTAAAGAGAAGAAAACTTAACCTCCCTGCCATGAAAAGCATCGAGGCAATAAAAAACAATTTGCTCTCATCCTCCGAAAAATGGTAAAATACCGAATCCTCACAGGAACACTCGAATTAAATGCAAAGTTCTTTTCTGGTGAAAGAAAAAGTGTGGTTTTTGCAAGGTGAAAGATGAAACCAGCGAGCATTTTCTTTTCGGATGTGAGAAACTTGCTCCGTTGTATACTGCTACCGGCGAGATTTTAAGCGAGAATTTTGGCTTCTACCATTTGAAGAGAGACGATTTTATTGCCTTTTACCATGGAAAAGAACAACATATCATCAACGCGGTGATCACAAGACACATCACTTGCTCTACGCGAAAAGATCTGCTTTAGACAGTGATATCAGCGGCGTTTTACCTACAGTCAAACTACATTTAAAGACTTTAAATTTCTAAATAATACTTCATTACATCATGTTTTAAAAAATAATTTTATAACTGTAACGTTGTGTTTATTTTTTCCTGCATTGTTTTCTTTTTATCTCTTATTGATTTGTTGTCTTTATGTGTCTGCTTGTTACTCTACCATATATATTTGTTTTAGTCTTTTGTAGGTATTGTGCTACCTTACGTATATTTTTTTAGGGTAGTTGTTTTTTTGTTGATATACATGTCAATAATTACATATTTACTTTTGTTGAATAAGGATCGCCAGTTGGCCAAAAAAAAAAAAAAAAAAATTTCTATATAATAATGAAAACTGTCGAATTTATAAAACATAAAATGCTTCACCATCAACTCACTAAATCGACATTAGTATTAACACCGCCGTTTTATTTGAACCAAAATATTTTGTTGGAAGTAGGCTTTTATTAAGGAGGAAATTATGAATTATAATGCTTATTTATATATTAACCTAACTGTTTTTAGACTGTTATAATGATTTGTTGTGTGCTTAATAACATAAAAAATATGATTTGGTTTGATTTTGATAAAAACGTAAATCTGAATGACGACCCTACAGTCAATAATTACCGAGTTAAAAAAATGGTTTTTTATAATTTTCGAACCTTCCGTTCATTAAGTTCAAAGTCATGCATTTTCTTTAACTTAGTAATATATGTTATTTCATTGAAGTGTATAATTTAATAAATACATATCTATGAAATAAATAAAAATTGAGCCTGAAATAGTAGTAAAATTTTACCTCAATGGTTTTCCCAGAATACCAGATTAGAAAAAAACTTTATCAACTAGATAATCAATAGAACAGTTTAACTTATATAAATACTAGAAACTATATGAAAAAGTCTATATTTTTCATAAAAGCTATTAATTGAAAAATTGTATACTGTTTGGAGTAATGGAAGGCCCCCTGTCCGAGAATTTGAAGGCAATGGAGTGTGCTTTATTGGGTGCTAAATCACTCATTGCGAGCAAACTCTGCAAAAATGATCCTGTGGACCCGCAGGAAATAAGAGCCGTTATAATATCTTCTGCTGCTCGTTATTCGTCCTTCTCTTTGAAGATTCCTAACACTTCTGGTGCTGGATGGCAATATGCGGCGGATTTATCTAAGGTCTACCCCAAAGTTTCGGCAAAGTATTTTACGATGTTAAAAAATATAATTAAATGTTAAGAAACTTTTAAAAGAATTAATGTAATAGGTTTTAAGGTTTGTTTGTGTTTTAATTTTTTTTTGTTTTGATATTTTGGCATTGTTTGTTAATATTTTGTTGTTATATTTTATGTTTTGATAGGCTACTCAGGCGAGGAATAATTTTAAACTAGAATGTTATTTATGTTATTCATATAATTCCTTCCCCTAAATATTTTATTATATTTTGTTGTATCTTATATCTTAAAATATTTTAAGCCTCAATTTAAAAAAATGATGTGAAGTGTTATAACAAAGCAATACCATAAAAAGTTATTTCATCTGTCTTATATGGATCCTAATAAGTATGTTGGTAACTGGAAAAGCATGTAACTTTTTATGACGTCATAGTGTTAACATAAATGACATCATTGTGGTGCTTGAGAAGAGTCAGGTTGGTAGTGAGTTGAGCTCCCTATATTTTATATCTGCAGCTATATTAATTACCATTCATTGTCCACACAATGTTTACATTTTTGATGAATCACGAGTCATATGCTTTCAAGACCATATATAAGACCTTTCAAAAGTAATTACCAGCATCAAGGCCTATCATAATGAGTAATTAATTAAGGTCCATGAATCGGGGGGAGACCCAGTCTTGAATTAATTATGACACGTGGATTATTTTATACTTTTTTGACGTATTAATTAATATAAAGTTATAATACTTCATTCTGTAAGAGGAGTGGGGGGGGGGGGGGGGGGGGTAATCCATTGTGTGCATTGATACGATGTAATTAAGAACTAAACATGTATGTACGTATGAGGAGTCTCAAGAATCTCATTACCACCATTGGAGGCTAAGGCAAAATTAATCATTATGAAGCTTAGGAAATAATTGAAGGTATATTGGGTATTTGTTCCAAGCTTCTGACTTGGCTTACATTTGCGGTATGAACACAAAAAGAAATAATGGATATAGGTTTTACTGTATATGATTATTACCTCCGCCGAAGGAGGTATTGTTTTCACTGGCGTTTGTTGGTTTGTTAGTTTGTTGGTTTGTCAGCAGGATAACTCAAAAAGTACTGAACGGATTTAGATGAAATTTTGTGAAGTTGTTGGAAGTGCTAAAAGGAAGAAGTGATTCAATTTTGGCATCTCTGAGTGCAGAATTAAGGCGCCAAATGAGCTAAATACTACTAAATTTTCAAGTTAGCCTACTCTGCCAATAGATGTCGCTGTGCCTGTGAAATTGGGTGCCGGGAGCGTCATTGGTGTTAGTTTAAATAAATGGATCCGACGACTGATGGGAAAAATCCCTTATATCACAATAAGAATTCATGATCGCTTTTTGTAAACGGAACGCTCCTTTTGTCCTGATCGCTAACAAGCCCAGGCTTTAATCAATCACATTCAAAATGAGATGTGTCGTTACTGTTTAAAAAAAAAATACTACACTTTTTAATATATTATGAGTCTTTATTCCTTCATTGACAGCTATAAAAATTCCAAGGCTTAATTACCTTTCAGCTGAACAGAAAACGATGAACATGCATGCCCTGGCGATAGTAAAATTTTACTTTTCTGATGCAACAATCGTCCATCTTTTTTCTAATTATATATGTATATTAGTCTTTAAAAAATACTGTACATATTAGATTTATTTCTTTAAAATTATTCCTTTTAAAGAATTACAGATAATATTTTTTAAATATAAAAAAAAAAATTCGAGAGGAAGACGCTCCCGGCACCCAATTTCACAGCACATCGACATCTATTGGCAGAGTAGGCTAACTTGAAAAATTTAGTAGTATTTAGCTCATTTGGCGCCTTAATTCGGCACTCAGAGATGCCAAAATTGAATCACTTCTTCCTTTTAGTACTTCCAACAACTTCACAAAATTTCATCTAAATCCGTTCAGTACTTTTTGAGTTATCCTGCTGACAAACCAACAAACTAACAAACCAACAAACGCCAGTGAAAACAATACCTCCTTTGGCGGAGGTAATAATCATATACAGTAAAACCTATATCCATTATTTCTTTTTGTGTTCATACCGCAAATGTAAGCCAAGTCAGAAGCTTGGAACAAATACCCAATATACCTTCAATTATTTCCTAAGCTTCATAATGATTAATTTTGCCTTTAGCCTCCAATGGTGGTAATGAGATTCTTGAGACTCCTCATAACAAACCAACAAACGCCAGTGAAAACAATACCTCTTCGGCGGAGGTAACTAGAGGCATATATACACTCCGAGAGTGTGTACCTCCGCCGATCCCCACAACATTCCCTTTCAAACATTCTCCCTTTCACACGCCCGATTTTCTATCTCTAATCATTGTTTCCTCTCTCTTAGCTCATTTTGCATATTAAAAGAGCACTCAGAGACGGGAAGAGGAAGAAGTTTAAGCTACGTCACTGGGTTAACATAGTCCTGAGATGATATATGAACAATAATACGTCAATGAGTATTTTTTTAGCGTTTGTTCTTTCCTACTCCCTGAATAGAGACCCCATTTCATTTATTATTTTGCTCATTTTGCATATTAAAAAGCACTTAGAGATCTCAAAATTTAATCACTTGTTCCTTTTGGCATTTTCAACAACTCCACAAAGTTTCATTCGAATCTGTTCAGTACTTTTTGAGTAATCCTTCTGACAAACAAACCAACAAACCAACAAACGCCAGTGAAAACAATACCTCCTTCGGCGGAGGTAACTACAGGCATATATACACTCAGAGAGTGCAAACCTCCGCCGTCACGGGGTCCTTATGAGCCTTCCGAGGCGGATTTTTCACGACTGGGGCGGCGTAGAGGGACGGGGGAGGGTTCCCCTCGACGGGAATTCCGAGAGGAAGACCCTCCCGGCACCCGATTTTACAGCACAGCGACATCTATTGGCAGAGTAAGCTAACTTGAAATATTTATTAGTATTTAGCTCGTTTTGCATCTTAATTCTGCACTCAGAGATGCCAAAATTTAATCACTTGTTCCTTTTAGCATTTACAACAACTCCTCAAAGTTTCATCCGAATCCGTTGCGTACTTTTTGAGTTATCCTGCTGACAAACAAACCAACCAACCAACAAACCAACGCCAGTGAAAACAATACCTCCTTCGGCGGAGGTAATAATAGGAAGGTTGGTAATACAAAAATCTAAATAAATATTTTGTGTAAAAAAACCATGTATCATTCTTTATTTTTGTCATTATTTTTTATAATTGTGTCAAACCCAATAGTATTAACCCATGAACATAAATTATGAATATGTTTAATACTTTTTCATGAGTTAAGTGTTATTCAACCAATCTGTTTTAGTAATGGGTTTATCTTGATTATGAAAGGGAATGAAGCAACCCTTAGCTATTATATTGTAGGCAGAGTATTCTATTTTTTATTTTTAATAGAACACTGGGACATTTAATGAATTTACAATACAGCTGGCCTAAGTGTTGTTTCGGTTACTAAACGAACTAAAGATATGACCTGGGCTCTTCTTGAAACTAAAAGTGTTGAAGAATTGAGCTTTACAGTTGAATGAAAACGATAAATATGTGGAAATGAAGTGCTTTATTTGTACTTGGTTGTCTGTTATCGATTTCTGACAGAATTTCGGTGAGTACTTGGGTGGTACTTTTATTGGTTTTTATTTGATTTCTTCTTTAATTCAATGTTTAATCATAATACCATAACAATTATATTGTAAATATAAGATTTTTTCATATTATGAGCTCATATTGTGTCGTGAAATTTAGTCTATGAAAGAAGCGTGCTTTGGCACTAAATAGTTTCAAAACACTGATCTTGATCAAAGTATATTCAGAAAGGTGCGTCCATTCCCAAGAGAGAGATGACTTTTCGATTGTGGGTGCTTCTTAATGACGTCACGCGGGAAGAATAACATTGACTAATGTTATTCTTCCCTGTTACGTCATCAAAAAACTATTTATTTCAGATTTATGATAACAATCACATAAATAATAATATTTATGGCGTTTTACCTTCCATGAATATAAGCATAAGTGGTATTATAATATATACCTTGGTCAAGATGTATTCCAGAGAATACTCTGTATTGAATAATACTTTTTTAATTAAATAATTGCTTACTACCTCCGTACAAACATCCTTTTCATAAACGTGTGTGTTTTGAAAAGGGAGTTTTTGGTGGGTTACTGCAATTAAAAGATAAAGAGAAAAAAGCAGCTTTCTTTATAGTTTTCAGCATTGTTTTTTTGGGGAGCCATCTTTGCCTTCACCCCCCTTTTATGTCTCTCAACTGATTCGGGCCGCGTTTACTCATGTGATATATATGAGAGCATGCTTATGCCGAGATAATAATAATAACAACAACAACAAAAGAGCTTGATTACTATTTTGCAAGAACCACAACAACAACAACAAGAAAAAGTTACTGAATTATTTATTTATGGTTCTAATCATTAATCCCCTATGATTTATGAGGAGGACCTGTCAGTGTCCCTGAGAGATGAAGGTACCTCCTTTGCCAGCTCCTTCGTGAGAAAGCAAAGCTTTAAAAACTACTCCCAAAAGCAACAGTGACGCCTAATTGTTCTTTAGTCAAGGATTAGGCGGACTTGGCTCATGATATTGTGATTATAGAAAAAGATACTCAACACTAGACCTTTTATATATACATAGTTTTTAATTGTATAACCTTAAAATATTATTTTTTGGTCACATCTGGAACAAATATAAATCCATCGATAGTTTTTAGCAATCTGTAGATTTTTTGGCCACTCTACCAATTGAAGTGGTTTCATATCGGAAGATTTCAAGACTTTGAAAATTCAAAAAATCTAGTATTTCACATAATAAAAATACTATTCTTTTGAAATAGTTTCTTGCTCGCTTTTTTATATGCCGCCTCTAATTGACACACATCGATAACGGTAAATTTTGATTGAGAATTATCTATGCCGGTAGCAGTATAAAGAGCTACTAATATACTGAATATCTTAAATATATTTATTTGGAGAATATTGTGTTTCGAGTCGTAAGATTGATATTCTGATCTATGACTTATAAAAACTAACAAAAGTAAGATGAATAGGCTGTTCATAACAGGAACTTTGATAGGATAAATTTTCCAAGTAGTTCATGAATATAAAACATAAAAAGACTATTTTTTTAGTGCCACATATTTGTTTGTTTGTTTATCCCTAGATCAGCCAACCACACCGGAACTTAATCCGGTAATTAACAGTCTAGAAGCTAAACTTTATCGAAACAAAATCGAAAAGGATACTTTAAATGTTTGTTTTTTTTCGCCAGTTTGTTCAGTGGAAATAAGTCCACGGTTGGTATCGAGAGTTGTTAATAATCTTTATCCCAACTGTATCGATAAATCAGTAGATTTTTGTATCATGCTACTAATTAAAAGCAACATCGTATCAATAGATTTTAAGACTGAAAAATACGCAAATCAATGTCGAGAAAATAATATTCTGTTAAAAAGGTAAAGCGTGCACTTTTCAATCCACTGATATCATTTGACACAGATCCAGAATTCATCAGCAATAGATCCCATCGTCTATTTGGTGACCTTCTTGACAATGTATCGATTCAGATAGGCTTCATGGCACACAATGGCTCCAAATATGACCAACTAGGGGATTAACCTGGCGGCCTAATTCGCCTCCTCTTTAGTTTTGGCGATGTATATGCAAATCATCTATCTATATATATATATATTTATGTAAGGAAACGACCAGGACACTTATTTTCGCCGGGACTTAAATTTCTCAAGCCGGGTCGGGACCAAACCGGGCCGGGACTTTCATATATTCGTTCCTTCATCATTCTGAAAGTGACGACTTTTTTTAGAAAAAAGTTGTCTATTACTTTTAAAATTCAAAGGTACTTTCTAAAAGAAAGTGATGACGTTTTTATTTTAGAAATAGGTTTTTAAATATTTTTGGTAAATATTAAAAATTATTTTCTTGAAAAAACGTCGTCACTTTCAGAACAACGAACGAACAAAAATATTGAAAATTCCGGCCTGGTAGTTTTTTAGACACCGGAATTTCAAAAATAGCCGGGTACCCGGTCGTTTCCTGATATATATATATATATAAATTCTATGACATCACAGAGTACTGAAATTCACCGAATATCATCTGGCCTAAAGAATTAAACTGAGTGTTTGGTAGAAAGTAACAAAGCTATATAATATTAAAGAAACAATCCGTATTATGAAATCAGGCATCACTTCATTCCTGGCTGTTGTGGTAAAAATAATGAATTCAGAGATAAGAATTTCATAAATTCTTATATGTCTTTCATATAGGCCTATCTCAAAATATTTAGGAATTCTTTGGTGTATATATTCAGGCCCGGCTCTAACCACTTTGGTGCCCTAGGCAAGATTTTATGGCGGCCCCCCCCCCCCCCATGCATCGCAGTAAATTCCACTGCTAGTGTACATATACTCACAAGAAACTGAATATCGTTGTTCTAGATATTGTTTTATTTAAATAAAGAAATAGCACATTTAAAAAACTAAGAAAAGAATTAAGGAAACAAATACAACAAATAAACTAAATGTATTAAATATAACAAAAATAGCTCATTTAAAGTATTAGATTTAAATACTCCTAAAATATAAACTGTAAACAATTGAAATAAATTAATACAATATAAATAAGACACTGCACAATAAAGAAACCAGTGTGCACTGTTTTTTACAAAGATTTAAATAAAAATATACAATAAATATATAAAAAGGTGATCTTATAACCTCTCGTGGTTTATTTTTTTGGTATGCTTTAGCTTAAACTATTTTAAAACAACAAAACCACCTCCTCAATCTCACATAACCTCCTACAGATTTACTCTCCTGGTCTTTCTTGCAGCAAAGTCATCTATAATATCATCATATGATAACTGATTTGAGACCACATGGTTTATGCTTATAATGCCAAGTCCACTGAGACGTTCTTGCATCATGGTAGATCTAAGATACGTTTTTATCAGTTTGAGCTTAGAGAAGCTTCTTTCAGCAGCAGCCACTGTAACAGGAAGAGTGGCAGAGATTCTCAAGGCAACCCACATGTTAGGATAAATTTCGACCAGCTTCTTCTCATGCAGGAAGGTCAAAAGTTCCATATTTGTCATTTTCTTTGATGGCAATGGTGGGAAATTCAATATCTGGCTGGCTGTCATGGGTCAAAGCGGTACTTAGAGTTTGACACTTCAGTAGCAGGTCCTCTTCTCCTAAGTTGGGGAAATCGAGGAGCACACCAAAGATTCTATTCACTTCTCCAAAATTCTGAAATCTTTCATCTAGTGAGGAGATGGCCGTATCCATGACCATATTAAAAAATGTGGTTTCCATTTTTCGTAGTGCATCATGGATGTGTTCATCTGGAGAATCATAGCTAAAGTGCTTTTTGGTGGTTCTCAAACTTTTTGTTTGAGTTTAGCCTCCACGTTCATCTCTTCGCACATCTCCTTTGCAGTTGTCTGTGCATCAGAAAATCCAGTGTTTCTGTAACTTGTGAGGGAATCTCTGTTTTCTTCAGCAAGTCGACAGCTACATCAAACTGCATGGAGGGTGACTGCATTAGTTTACTGACATACTGGATCTTGCTGAGAATGTCGTACCATATAACTGTACAAATACAAAAGCGATAGGATCCAATCTCCTCAGCCAAAGACTGGGCTTCAACTCTCACCACAGGGTCTGCAGTTGTTTCCCTCACTTCCAGAAGAGCCTCCCTGACTTGACCAGCTTGATACCTTACTGCTTCAATACTTTTTATTCTGCTTTCCCATCTGGTCTCGGCCCATGACTTTAGAGTTATTTTAACATATTTTAGGAGGACATCCCACCTATGGGTGGAGGCTGAGAAGAGCTTAAATAACTTTGTTAAATGCCCAAAGTAGCCAAGGGCATCTGGCGAGCTTTTTGCAGCATCAGCTACTACCAGATTTAAAGTGGGGCACCACATGGGACAAAAAAAGCTCTTGAGTTCAGCTGAAGCAACTTTGCCTGAACACCTTTATTTTACCCCTCATATTGGCACCGTTGTCATAGGATTGGCCTCTACAGTCCTCAAATGGGATGTTAAGTTCCTCTAACCTTTTAGGATTAGAGATGACAAATGATCTCCAGTTGACTGCTCTGCAACAAGAAAGCCTAAGAAATGCTCCTTAACTTTAGGTATGTCTTCTTGTGACACTATCCTGATTATGGCAGAGAGCTGTTCCTTATGACTAAGATCAGGAGTACAATCTAAATAATAGAGAAATATTTTGATCTTTTGATATCCTTCACAATATGTTCTATTATTTTTGAACTGATGGACTCTATCCGTTCATTTTGTATTGTCTTTCCAAGATAATGAACATGGCTGCCAGCTCCATTTTCCACCCTACTAACATGCTGCTTCATCACTGGATCAAATTGGCCATAAGCTCCACCTCTTTCAAAAAAATTCCATTGTCTGGTTGATTTAATGTGTCTTTGGAACCCCTAAACGACATGGTTCTCTCAGCTAAAGACTTAATTATTGCCACCAATCCATGTAGACATCACGCCACATTTTTCTCTCAGCCTCAGCAAGTGTCATCTCTTGTTTATCTATTGTGAACCCTTCGCAATACGACCTCCAAGTCCTTGGGTTAAATTCTATACATCCTTAAAAACAATTATTGGAGTAAACTTTGGATAATTATTAACCCTAATGGAATATGTTCGGGATCTTATAAAATATCATTATTTTTATACTACTACCTATAAGCTTTGCTAAACAGTTAAATTGGCGCCCCCTGGATGGACGGCACCCTTAGCATTTGCCTATACTGCCTATGCTATACGGCCCGGCCCTGATATATTCCATGAGTACCAACTAAAATAATAAAATAAGTTTATCATTTTGGACGATAAATGGATCAAAATGGCGTTCCAAATTAGAAATCAATGTTTTTTGGTGAGGGTGAAGGAACTAATACGTAATAGTATGTTTCCTTATAATTCTTATTGCCCATGACACCAACAAATAATAACGGCTCCAGATTCATAGAAAGCCCCTTCTCGTAGGTCAAACCATCTGGTTGCTGTTGCGGCAAATCTGGTGATCCACAAGGTTCGTGATGTGTGAAAAGAAGGGGGGATAGCCGCCATTCTTTTTTAATTAAGGACATGCCCCTTCAAAACACATTCACTTCCTCCTCCAAGGAGGAACGCCCAAAAACGCCCCCTATTATCTAAAATTCAATTCTCAATAGTGATATTTTTATGTTCGCCTCTTATAACTCACATTATAAGAATAAGTAATAAGAATAATAAGTTGTGAAACAACGCTGACATTTTAGTAGAAACAAGTTGTGTTTTATAGCGTTATAAAGGGTCTTTGAATAATAATGGGGGGAGGGAGGGAGGGAGGGAGGGAGGGGGGCTGCAGTTCTCGGCAGGAGGGCATAAAAGGGGGGGGGGGGATCTGCCCTTTTTTCTCCCTCTTAATATCATTGAAAGGGAAATATTAATTTGTATCGCAGCTTGAGCTCGATTAAAACCTACTTTTTTTTTCTCTCGTCTTTCAAAAGTTGTGAGGAGGAGGAGGAGAAGAGTAAGACGAAGAAGACCCTCTTATACAAAATTTGCTCCAAGTCTCGTGCACTTTCAATTAAGTAAATGTTTGACATAGTAGATAAGAATCTATATAATATTAAAAAGCTTTTGGTTGTCGATAATCATAATAATAATAAATGTTAGCATTTATTGTCATTATTCCATTATTGCTGTGTGTGTTTATCATTACTACTACTACTACGGAGGGGGCGTTTGGCGAGGAGAAAGGGGGGGGGGGGGAAGGAAAGAGTTATTTCCTCAATGACAATCCATTAAGAAGAGCTTAATGGGTCCAATTTGTGTTGTTCCCTGAGAATATGAAGAGGGATAATAATATTAATAGAAATTGTGATTCGAAGAAATCAATGTTGGATAAGCAGAAAAAAGGACACGAGACCTCCTCCTACAGGGATGGAAGAAAGCTTTATTTTTGTCAAATCATCATTTTTAAAGCTTTTTTATAGATAGAGGTTAAAAGGTACCATTACGGAGGGCCATGCAAAGAATTGTCATATTTTTTGGATTATAAGGTGTAATAACTACTAAAAAAATATTTAACTCTATATATTTTTTTCTAAAAGACTTGTAACAAAAGAACAAGTTTATGTTAAAAGATATGTTTCATTTATTTACTTACTATTTAAAAAAAGTTTTTTACTATACACTTATTATCGTTTTACTAACCTGAGATATAATACGTCTTTATTATCACTCTACTTTTAAAAATTAATTAAATTAAATTCTTCATGGAGTAGGCCCCTCTGGAAGAAAAAATTATGATCTTCGTGCTTGTTGGACTCTTGACTTCCTCCATAGTCGTTATCCTTGCCCATGTAGGTCATCCCTGAGAGGTATTCTCCCTTATCCTTCCCTGTCCGAGGAATCTGTCTGGAACTACAAGGTCGTAGGAGAAATGTAAGCGATCTCATACGTATTTGGAGGTGCACCGCAATGCTGCAGGGTTCGGGTTGTCCTACATTTGACATTTGATCTTGACCGAGGTGCATATATTTATTATTGTATCCGAGCATAGAAACATTATAATTGAATTAATTTTATAAGAATGGATGTATTTAATGATCTCATCCCAAGCATCAAAAACACCGGAGGATCAGTGGAAGATGTAAAAAAAGTGTGCTGCAAGCTCCTTAAGGAAGACCTCATACGAGTGATTGCACTTCTTGTATCTGAAGTGGTACCCTCACCATAGGCGTATGGGAGGAGTTTGGTTTGGGGGGGCAGCATTCAATTTGCCCGAATTTTAACAAGAACTGTTAAATATGTGAAAAAGATATTCGAATGAAGAAAGCTATGTAGATTTATATTTTTTATTGTGATTACACATTATTCATAACATTATTTTTATTTTAGAAGACACAAGAAAAAACATGTTGTTTCTTCATTTTTGTCTGCCCAATTCATCTATTATTGTATCGATGTCCACTCTATTTACAAAACGCTTTTCGATGTTAAGAAGTCCTAGAGCCTTTCCTGGCTCATGGTGGACCTGAGGTAGGTCTTGAGTCTTCTCAAATAAGAAAAAGATCTCTCTGCTGAACATTATGTTACTGGTATTTTAGCTAAGGTCTTTGAAATCTCAGTGAAGTGTGGCAAAGTTTCAGAGAGGGAGTTTGATCAGAGGTATTTCACTATTTCGTTTGCTGACATCTCTTGAATCATTTTGGCAACTCCCATTTCCTTCCCAGTCTTGTTGGATGCGCCGTCAAAGCATTGGTACACAATTTCTTCAACGCGTAACTCTAGGCAGTTGATAACTTCAATCACAATTTTGAACAGTGTCTCACCGGTTGTGGACTTAGCTTCATAAAATCCCACGAATGCTTCTGTAGGCTGCTCAATTTAAACAATGAGCAGTGCTCATTGTTTAAATAGTGCAAACACACTGCCACTTGTTCCCGGTTGCCAACGTCTGATATTTCATACACAATAAGACTGAACTTGCCTGCTTCCCTAACATTATTAGCTATTTCCTTTAGTACTAAATTAGATGCAATCATCAGTATTTCATTTTGGATTTTTGGTGAAAGCCACTGACGATGGGCCCCAAATTAGAGTTTAGTCTAGTGACAAGCCAAGGAATGTCTCTGCATCGCAAATTCAAAAGCTCCATAAGGTTTTCACGGTTTATGTATGACTGCTGTCCAATCATTGATCTGTCTTCTTCATGGCCTCTCTGATGGATGTTTTGCTGTGCGGTGTACAAGATGGACTCTACAATAACTTTAAGGTAATTTCTGTTCTTTTGGACCATGTCTTTGTGGCTTGTATCAAGTTGGACCAAGACTGATGTCTGATCCTTTTTATTAACTTTTGAAATCATCCATTAAGACATTGCAAGTCGATGATTACCGCTCTTGTCATGCTTCACTAGTCGTTTCTTCCGATTGCTGTATGTGAAAGTGGAATCAGAAAAACTTCTGACAGGGGAAACAAACTATAGATTTCGTGGGAATATCAAAGCTCGTTCATTGGTACTTCTTGAACAGGTCAGGATTAAAGTCTCTTGTCCCACTTCCCTGATCTAGCTGTTTCCTGTTGTATTCATCCAACAGAGGTTGATGTGGATGATCTCGCATGTCAGTTTTGGCACTGTGATGATAGCCTATGGGCCTATTTTCTGTTTTGTCCATTGTAGGCTGTATATCTTCTACCACTGCCTCTACAGCTAGCAAATTAAGAATCTTCATCTTTACCTGTTCAGTATGTTCATTGTTGTCAGTTGGTATGTCCTTTATACTGCTTGATTGTTCTGTATAGGAAGTGGCCTCCGTTGGCATCATTATCTCATTTTTTCCCACTGTTCATAATTCCGAAGGAAAGTTTTTTCTACTTTTGATCGACCAAAGAATAAACTTTACTTGTTCATCATTTTCATGTACTCTTGAAACGTCTTCCCTCTTGTAGTCGCCATCAACTTATTTCCCACAGTTTAAACATCTCACTCTAATTCTGTATAGTCTCTTTCTTGACTTACTCATCACCAAAACCTTAAATTCATTTAATTTAATTTAGTGAAGTGAACATTAATTTAATCATAATTTTCAAATATAAGCAAATTCTGGTTAATACAGTGAGCAGCAACTTACCTCTATGGAGAAAAGTGTTGTTTAGTAGTTCGATTAATAAAGTTGCCGAAACTCCAAAAGGTATGTTCACTTAACAATTATCTCTGAGAAGAACTTTATTGTTATCGTAGAACTATAACTTGTTGATTTGTTGTTATTTTATATTTATTTTACTAAGATCTAAGTAGTATCAAAGTACACTCTTATTACCTTCTACGTGCGAGGTGCATTTTTTCAGTGGCGCAAAAATAATTAACTTAAATGTGTGATAATATTGAATTTCATATTTCTCATCAGCAAAAAGTTGAGCGTTATTTTCTTCAAAAGGGGAAAAGTGGACTCTTAAATGTGAATTGAAATCACATAAAGGTGGAAAGCTCTTGTTTATAATTCACAATCCGTTTGCTTTCATAATTACAGATTTTTTTCTTCAATTTAATTGCCCGAATACCTCAACCAACTTGCCCGAATTTAAGCATTCACCCAAATTTTGGGGGGAAGTTGCCCCCCCGTCTCCTACGCCTATGCCCTCACCCACTGTCACGTCTGTCTCAGAGGATAGGATCTTACCTCAACAGGAAATACTGCCTACAATCATCCCACGACTTTGGCTGGGGCTGATGGAGCACAGGAGAAGGCTGAAGAAGACAAGATATGTCAGTCTATGTGGGGGAAGAAATCTTGTGATAGGGAAACGTGCAAACGAAAACACCCTCCGATTTGCACTGAGCTAAAATGCTTCAGGAACTACGAAGCTCGAAGGGAATGCTCTGATTGGCATGGCCATGTCAAGACGGCTATACGGCTTGATAAGGCAAGAAAAAATGAAGAGGTTCAAAAAAGGCTCTTTCAGGTCTTTCTAAAAAAACAGAGGCAGGAAACGGCTCCCGGGGGCTTCGGGGCATCCCTCGGAAAAGCCAGACCCCAAAAACTTCTCAAAACAAGGGGGATCAGAATCGGAACTCCCATATCAAATCACGACAGCAGTCTCACAAGAAGTCAGTACCACGTCTGACGGAGAACTTTGTTCAAGTACAAACCCCAGGACAAATAGGCCTTCCCCCAATGTCATATCGGAGCCAAACCGGGTTTTCCCATGTTCAGCCAGGACGAACATATGCAACAGCAGTGTCACCTCCGATAACTCCTCCGATACAGCCGGTGGTTTTTCCTCAAAATATATCTCAAAACGCTCAGGTGTCGACAAAACCAGATTTGGCAATAATCTTGGCACAACTTTCGGAGCAGATGGCTTTGCTCACAGCGAGCCTTCGAGTCTAGTGCTCATGACATGGAACGCTTCCAACTTGGCCAGGGGCACCAAGGAGCTTTCCCTCTCTAGCCTCCTAGATACTTACAATGTTGATGTGGCAATTGTCACAGAAACAGAGCTTCCTCCAGCGATGGCATGCACATTCAATATCAATGGTTATACACCCTTCCTGCCCTTAGTAGGCCCAGAAGAGAAGACACGTGTGCTTGCGCTTGTTAAGTCAGATCTGGCTGTTCAAGCAAATGCTCGAGTGAGAAAAGACTTGATGACCTTATCATTACAGACTGTTTGGCTTGAGCTAGATCTTCCACGAAGTAACACACTTATAATTGGAGGCATCTACAGACAATGGTCGTCCTGTGGTCGAAGTGGCTTGACCATGGAAAAGGATAATTTAGAAGTGATACTCGAACAAGTCAGACTGGCTTCTGAAACTACCAGTGGTATTGTCGTCTTGGGTGATTTTAACCTCGACTCTCAAAGATCCAGGGATGAATCATACTCAAGGAGACTCCTCCTGAACCGACTTGTGGAAGGGATGAAAAATGCTGGTCTAAATTATGCAACAACACCTCCAACATGGAGGTCGTACGGTCGATTTGCTGGTGTTCATCGTGTCTCCTGCATTGACCACATCTATTATTCAGGAGTCGAGGCGAATGTCAAGGTACTGGAGGAAGCAATCACTGATCATCGTCCCGTTCTCGCACAAATCAAATGCAATAAAAAGAAAGTAGCCAAGAGCATTGTGAAGAGGAACTACAAGAAAATCCGTCAGTCAGACCTTGAAGCCGCTCTGAGTCTTTGGCCATGGAATAATATCCATGAGATAGAAGATGTGGAGGGATGTCATCAATTCCTACTGCGTGGCATCACCTCAGCCCTGGACGTGGTCTCCCCTTACAAAACTATTACGGTCAAGGACGGCCGAAGTCTTTACCTTTCTTCTGACACACTAAGTCTCATGAAAGCCAGAGACCAGGCAACCGGAAAGGACTATCGAAGGCTCCGTAACAGGGTGTCCTCTATGGTTAAGAGAGATAAAATCCGTACGAACCTAGATAAGCTTCTCAAAGCCAACAATGACCCAAAGGTCTTATGGGACCTTGCAAACTCAGCGTTGGGAAAGGGTCCGGGTTCCCTTCCTGCCTCTCTCACAATCGAGAAAATTTCTACGGAGGGAAATAGAGAAGCAGCATCAGCTATGAATCAATTTTACATAGACAAGGTCGATAAATTGCGAGCAAATATACCACCTGTGTCTGCTCCACCCTCGAGTTGGCCGAGATCAACTTCGCCATTCTCTTTCTCCTTTGCTAGCGCGGGGAAAATCGCCAAAGTGATATCAGCCATGAAGAGCACGGAGGCGCTGGGCTTGGATGAAGTTCCTGTATCAGTTCTGAAGAAAGGTGTAGAGGTTCTGGCAGCACCCATTGCACATCTTGTAAACCGGTCACTTGCCTCTGGGATAGTTCCAAGTGGCTTTAAAACAGCTCGGATTATTCCTATATATAAGGGAAAGGGGAAAAGTCCAGCTGACCCAGCCTCTTATCGTCCAGTCTCAATATTACCTGCCCTGTCCAAGGTGCTTGAGACGGTGGTGAAACGTGACTTGGAGTCCCATCTAGCCAAGGTGAGTGCATTACCCAATTCTCAGTTTGGCTTTCGTCCTGGCAGATCGTCTGCAGCAGCACTAGCCACTGCCCATACAAAGTGGATTCGAGGGAAACAGGAAGGTAATGTGGTTGGGATTCTTGCTTTCGATCTTTCTTCTGCGTTTGACACCGTTGACAAGAGTCAGCTCATCCCCAAACTAAGAGCTATAGGTGTTAAAGGATCGGCATTGGAATGGTTCACATCTTACCTATCAGACGGCCAGCAATGTGTCGATTGGAATGGTACCCTGTCCGACCTTTTGAGGGTGGAGTTTGGGGTGAGACAGGGGTCTATTTTGGGGCCCATACTCTATCTAGTTCTAGTGGCTGACATGCCCGATTGCTTGGGTATCGGTGAGGAGGACAACTCGGGCTACGCTGATGACACTGCCATTTGGGCTGTTGGTAGAGACCTAAACCATGTTAAGGCTCAGTTGGATCTGCGAGCAAAACTTTTTGCTCAATTTGCTGCGGGGAATGGTCTTGTACTGAACGCTTCCAAAACTCAACTCATGGTCGGGGGTAACCTTCGCAATAAAGACTTAGCTTCGTTCTCTGTGTTGGTTGATGGAAATTTGATTCGTCCCTCGAAAGAATTGGAGCTGCTTGGAGTTACATTCGACTCAAATTTCACAACTCTTCCTCATGAGAACGGAGTTGCTAAAGCTGCCAGACAAAGAGCGACACTTATTGCAAGGCTGGCTCTCCACCTTCCTAGAGGAGAGTACTTAAGGCAACTGGCAAGAGGTCTTTTAGTTGGAAAAATTTGCTACGCAGCAGCTGCTGTCATTCCCCCACGTCTTGGATGTGAGACTTGGGAAAGTCCGTCCTCTGCTGCGTACAAATCAGTACAAGTATCTATTAATGACGCGGCCAGATCCATTACAGGAATAAAGAGGACTGACCACATCCGCATTCCTGACCTACTTCGCAAAGCAGGTCTTCCGTCAGTGAATGAGATCGCCGTGAAAGCTGTAGCCCTAGAAACATGGAAAGCTTACTCCAGCTCGGATGGAGGGTGCGGTGAGAGAAGTCTCATCGGCAAAACCATTTTTTCCTCACGCACCAACCTACCATCAGAAAACAACAGGTCGAGCCGATCAAAGTCGCTGGGCATCATCCCCTGTCCACTTAAAGTAAAGGAAAAAACGTTTTCCGCCTTCGCCGCCGATCTGTGGAATTCGTTTCCCGAGCTGAGGTCCGCCCCCACACGTGGTGCAGCAACGGTAGTTGCCAAAAACATTTCTAAAATAGCGCCAATATAAAGTCCTCTTTTTTTATCAAATGACTTTGCTTTATTATTATTTATTTTTTGAATTTTATTGTATATATATGTGTATATATATATATTATTGTTTTTATATAGTTTTTATATATATTATTTTAAACATTATCCTTTACGCCATAACTAGTTGAAAGAACTAGGTGTTATTTTTAAGGATGAATAAAGACGATTACACACACACACTTATAATCAGTAAATTTGACGAGTAATCTTGTGTATGACTTTACAAAACTCTTCAACAAACATATTTATTTTGAATTTGTGGTGTTTTTTTATTTATTCCACAGTTCATAAAAATATATACAAGCACAAAAAAAGAGAATGTGTATAAAATGATGTTAATGCGTAAAAACATAATTAAACATTTTAGTTTAAAATAATATTTATTTTTTAACTACACTTTTCATGATACATACTGTTATTAATATTTTTTATACCTGAAAATAATTATTTATAAATTCCAGAAAAGCAAGAGAAACAAGTACATCTTCTGATTCGTTAAATGTATTGGTATGTAATAAATACTTAACATATTTACTTATTATAATTTCAAATAGAAGAAAAAAACATTTATCTAGTTGCATTTGGGACAGACATGTATTTGACAAATACCAACTGAAGGGAAAATCATACTAAATAAGTGTGCAAACTACTAATATAACTGACTCGACTGGCAATGGCAATAACGATGTAGCATCCAAACAACGAATAAAAAATATTGCTAGTTTTAATTTTACTTTAAAAGGTAATACGTAACATTTCTCTATAAATGAACATGTAAAAATTTCAATGCAGTAACAGTCTGCATAATATCAGAGTGGATCCCAAATCATTTGGGAAGGTCTCCACAAAAATACCTTCTATTTCTACACACTTGCCACACTTCTACCATTCATTGCTTTCTAATATTTATAATGGTCACACATGGAAACATACTTTATCAGGGTATATCAAATGACAAGAGGGAGACAAGTAAACAAACAAATAGCTTTTAAGACTCCTTACATCAAAGAAAAACTTTATCTCTGAGTCATTATAGGGCTCTGGTCAGACGGAATGTCTGAAGTTTCCGTGATGAAAGCTCATTTTATTTTAACACTTACATACAATATATTTGTATATATATATATATATATATGTATATGTATATTATATTATTTTGTTATATTTATGAAGAGTTTCCCAAGTATTGTATATATGTAGATACTTGCAGTCCCTCTATGAAACCTAAGACAATTATTTATCTTTTATGATGGTGGAAAATATGTAGCCTGTGGGAGTGTTTTCATCCTAAATAGAAAGCATCAAGTAATGGAATATATATACATATATATATATACATACTCAGAAGGAGTTTTAATCTTTCTGTAAAGTATTACTTGCGTTTGCAGAGAGTTTAGCCTATGGTACAGGTTCGTTATGCATTATTACTATGTTTTTCCTTTACGGAAAATAAGTCTTATAAATTACCAAATTATATATATATTTTTTTTGGTTCTTATGGTAGGAAGAAAATATTTGAGTCAAACGTGCCCCCTGAGAAGATCAGAACACTCACTTAGGATAAGAAAGGATGGTATCAACTGTTGTACATGATTTCAATGTCCTTCAATCTGAAGTGGGGACAAAGAGAAGAAGGGGGGGGGGGGGGAGGCGATGAATTATCCTCTAGAATCTAAGGGACCAATTACTTAAGTGGGTTCATGCCAAAAAATCGCACCCCAAGGAAAAAAAATCCCCTCAATGATTGAATTAGACCCCTGGAGTTCTCAGACCCAAAACAATTTTGGGGTTGAGTATATACACACACCACACATGCATACACATGTAAACACATTTATATAGATGATTTTGTGAAAGAAAAGCCCCTCACATCCCGCAGATATAATCCATGATTGACAGGACCTGTCCCATTCAGAAGAGAGTGAATAGAAAGGAGGAGACAGGATGTGTGACGTCATCTAATGAAAAAGAGAGTAAATCCAGGAGGGGAAATTTTTAGATCCACATATTCTTCATCTTGTGTCAGAAAGTTGGACAAAACGACTCTTTAAAAATGTATTTTAATATTATACTCATGTTTATGAAAATAGTCCTTCATAACGGAATCATTTCCTTCACGTTTAATATCCATTTTTGAGAAGACAAATAAAAATTGATTGTTTAGTTCATTATCAAAGAGTCGTAGCAGTTAGCATTGCTTTTATGATTTCTAAATCCTGTGAGATTTATTAAGCTTTTTAGGTCTTATTGTCCAAAATATTCATTTGAATGGAGAATCGAATGATCTATTCATTAAACATAATCCGGTCATGAACGATTCCAAGCCTTTCTAGACTAATTTTTAGTCGTGTAAATCTTGCAAATAAAAATATTCAATTAAAGGGAGAATCGATTGAATCGTTCATGAAGGATTCCATGAGTCGTAACAGGTAGCAATACTTATAGAGTCTCTGTGAGCTTAAAGAGAAAATATTCAAGATGGAAATATCCATTTTCTAAAAATAAAGATTCATTTGAACAGATACTCATTCTAATTAATCAAAACACTTTATTTTTTTCTAAGGTTCGTTCATTTTGAGCAAATCACTGAGGAACTACACATCTCTATTAGTAAGATGAAGAGAGAGAATAACGTTTTTGTTTTTTTCCTTCCATGGATTTATTATTTTGTAGGTCTCAGCAATCAGAGTGCTTATAAGGAAAAGGAAATAAGTATTATGGGGAGAAAAAACAATTAATCAGCATCTGAATAAACATTTTTCTCCCTTCTTCAGAATTCATATAGGAAGAAGACGTGTCATCATGAGAGATCATCAATATATATATATGTTGTTTTTTTGGGAAGGGAGCTCCGTAAATTTCCTTCCATGCTTAATTGAAGAGCCTCTTCAAAATAATAATAATAAAGAAAATAGTAAAGGATTTCAAGTGTTTATTTTTCAAAATGTATATACCTATATAAAAGGAATGAATGATGGGCTATAATTTGTTAAGATGTTCATTTTGTTGACGAACTATCTTAGTACTCCGTATGTAAAATTTGATATGCTTGAGTTAGAGTTTTAGTCCTTGGGGGAGAAATAGTGATAAAGACAACGTACTTCTTGCAACTTAATAATAAACAAAACTTTTCATTTGGTAACACTGTTTTTTTTGTTTGTTTTTTGCCTATATAGTTCGATAGAATTGCATCCCATAGGATATAAATAAGTATTATAGCATTAAAAAACACTGTTTTCTTTTTTTCTGTGTCTAATAGACAAAGAGAGGATTCATTTATTGTCTAATATAATCAAACAAAATAAATATCATCTCCACGGGTATGTGCTATTGCTTAAACTATATATACACACACACACATATATATATATATATATATATATATATATATATATATATAATATATATATATATATATATATATATATCAGGAAACGACCGGAACACTTTTTTTCGCAGGGACCCGAGCCGGGCCTTAAATTTATCAAGCCGGGCCGGGCCAAAACTGGGCCGAGACTTCAGTATATTTTCGTTCCTTCGTCATTTGAAAGTGACGACTTTTTCTTAGAAAAGAATTTCCAAAAAGTGACGTTTTTAGAAAAGAGATTCCCAAAAAAAAAGTGGAACCGTTTTTTCGGAAAAAAGTAACAACATTTTTTTAGAAAACAATTTCCTAAAAAAGTCCCGGCCCTGTGATTTTAGACACGGGTCGGGACACTCAACATCCAGGACCCAACGGGTGCCGGTCGTTTCTGATATATATAATATATATATATATTTCTTTTTTCTCATTGTCAAGTGATTATCATTTTATCGTCATTTGTTTATGAAAACAAAATAACATTCCATAATGTTCAAAGTATGAAGACTTGTTTATTTGATTAAATAATATCAGACATTGAAGGAACCTTTTCAATGTACTCTTGTGTATTCGGACCGATTCGATCTGTTTAAAAGAAAATCTGACGCTTTCAAAAAATACAATCAAACGTGCCTATAGCGGCCACTTAAGAAAGTCAAAAAGTAAACGGTAGAGACAGAGACAAGCAGCCATTCAAGTAATGTTTTTTCTTCTGCGGGGAAAATTTGGGCGGCCGCCTTGGAAGACTGGCCACTATTCAAAGATGTCCGCTAACATAGGGTTGACTTTATATACATAAATGGTCAACTCACCACTACAGATGAATTCTTAAGCTGGTAGTTCACTGCTATTTCTTTCGTCCAACATGACGGATCTTATTGCAACCAAATAATAATTCATTCATACACTGAAAATGAGGAGCTGCTATAAATGATTTATAAAATAATGGGAGAGTCCGTTCAAAGGACTCGTACATGAAATGGATTGTGCGTTGTAAAGGATGATATTTGATAATTGAGTGAAGTTATGCTTTATTTCCATTGACATGGGGCAACTCACAGGTAGATGAGGCAATGGCATCATCTGTCAGATTTGCAAAAAGAACCCTTCTTTAAGGATGATGTATCGTGGTCCTCGGACTGATGACGTCAGAAGCCTACTCCGCGTCACTACTTTATTTCATAATATTAATTTTGAAATGATTGCCGCCCAATCCTTTCCACCAATCATATGCGACCTATAAGGAATGTTATCTCTAAACATGATGACGTAACATTCATAACTATGATGAATACATCCTGATGAGAGGACTTGGAATAAATATTAATAGATCTCTCTTGTACGCATTTATATATAATAATACCCAGTCTCTATTTTTCATATCCCCCTCTTCACCACCCATCAGCATACGCCTCCCTCCTCTAACCATTTTTCCCTATTCCAAAAAATGACATTTTTTGAAATAAAGAGAAGGGAGGGAAATATCATGATTTATTCATTTTGATATATCCTCCCCAGATTTTTTAAAATTTATTAATTTCTTATTTAATCTACCGCGCAACCCCAAGAGTAGGGGAGCCTCAGAGGAGGAAGTGGATGAACAAGAAGAAGAAAAGATCCCTTCTGATGACGAAGAATGATGTATGAAAGGGTAAGAAGCATACATTATACATCATCAACAAAAAAAAGATTCAAAAGTCTAACCCTCCTTTTTTCTAATTTTGTGTAAACCATTAAAATACCACCTCCAACAACAACAGTCTAATATGCGTAATAACTGGCCTAACGTGAAAAAAGTAATATAAAACCATACTTTAGGCCAGTATTTTAAAATGGAGTCAATAAAATGATTAGAATACATTGATATTGTGAAATATCTATAATTAAAAAAGAAAGATATTATTTGACACGAATTAAATAAACATTTTATTTTAAAATATATTTCATTTTAACTGTAAAGAGCAAATCATAAAACAATCTATATATATTTATGTGCATTCTTAATGGCCGGTGATTTATGTTTAAAAAACAATAAATCGACATTTTAATATAAAATTTATACTTTGGCAAAAGAAGACTAAAACATATCTTTAAACTAACGCTGTGTGGTCGCCAAAGGTGGATATATTGAATAAATATATAATACAAATATGTTTTTCAACAGCCCAATATTTTTAAAAAACAATAAATCGACATTTTAATATAAAATTTATACTTTGGCAAAAGAAGACTAAAACATATCTTTAAACTTAACGAAGCATTACATAATTTTTTTTGGTCTGCAGATGAGTTCATTCAAATTATAAGATCTTCCTTGCATCGGAGGTAGTCGTGCTTTTTGTTTATAGGTAGGGCCGTAAAAGCATGATTGTTCGGGGATCCATGGCAGAATATGCCTCATAAAACAATGAAAATAAATAATATTTTAATGAAACTCTTTTGAAACATTTTTTATATTTATAAAAAGATTAATGTAAAATTATGCTGTTCTTTTTCGTGTATTTCTGGTTCTGTTGTAGAAATAAATCGAGGAGAGAGTTTGGTAATGCAAAGCTCTTGATCACCTGCATACTCCCCTATCCAGACTTCTATATTTTGGGATTTTTTTGAAAGAAAATGGAGAGGTTCTAACTAATGATTCAAACAATATTTTTCTAAACTTTTAATGGCTATAAAATATAAACCATCTCTTAAATCATAATCCCACCGAAACCATACTCAGCTTATGTTTGAATTGTTTTTAATGATTATTCTAGCCACTATTTTTACTAACATTTTAGCATAATACCAAGGTTTTCGTTAAGCTTGTTAGATAATAAAGATGAAATATATGTGATTCATTTTCCTAATAGAATTAGGTATTCACGAGTTCACCATTTTGTTCTAACGATAATATTTTATATCTTAGAAAAGTTATTATATATATATAATGACAGATTCCCTGATTTTTTCGATAGAGTTCCATCTGTGAGAATATCAATAGGTGTTTTAGCAAGCTAATCAAATAAAATGGCAATTATTTTGTCCAACATAAAGGATTTATATCAACGCTTCGAAATCATTAAATGATGTTTTTTTTAAACATTTACAAACTCTTGACGCTGTCAGTGAACGACTTATACTCTGTTATTAATTATCATATTTCATTCAAAATATACCGGGTGACAATTATGTCTTGGGACAGTACATATGCGTGTGTTTATTGGGTCCAATTCTAGATTTTTACTCTCTCTATCACGTGTATATTGTAAAAGAGATCTTTTTTAATACATATTTTACTTACTTGTTTTTGTGTACTCCTTTGGTCATCCTCAAGATGGAGAAACGTGAAACCATCGTAAACCTCTACCAAAAGGGGCATAGCTGCAGGGCAATTGTGGAAGCCTTGAAGCCCATGAAGGTGTCGAAATCAAATGTCTCTTACGCAATACAGCGTTTTAGGGAGACAAACAGCTTCGCTGACAGGCCTAAATGAGGACCTGTCCAAGGTCTGTGCGGACCAAAAAGCTAGTAGAAGCAATACGAATCAAGATTCATCGAAACAATAAGCGATCCATTAGGAAAATGGCACTCGAGGTAGGAGTTAACCGTGAAGTGATGAGGAAAATAGTCAGAGAGGACCTTGGAGTCAAGCCCTATCACCTTCAGAAACGACAGCTCCTCAGTGACGCGACTGTGGACAAGAGGCTAGAAAGATCCAAGGTACTTAGAAACTGGCTCAAACCTCGTACGCGAATTTCATTATCTGGACGGACGAAAAGGCTTTCACCCTTCAAGCTGCTTTCAACGGCCACAACGGCTGCATTCTGGCAAAATATATCTGGCAAGTCCCTGTGAAGGATAAGACCGTCTGCAATCGCCAAAAGCAAGCTTTGTCATGGTGTGGGCTGGCGTCACCACCTGTGGTAGGAAAACTCCGCTTATCTTCATTCCAGAGGGGAATTATTAATCAAAAGTTTACTCGATATGATGAGCATGCAAGTGATCAAAAAGCTGGAATGGGATTATTTGTATTGCTTCTCATCCAGCAAAATTAGTTCAGGACTGGTGTCATCGTTCATTTGAGCACTTCTGGTCAAAGGATATATGGCCGCCTTCCTCACCAGACTTGAATCCTATGGACTTTTCAATTTAGTCAATTCTGGAGAGGAAGGCGTGCAAGAAGAGCCATAAGAATTTGGGGGTGCTGAAGGCCTCATTGGAGGTGGCATGGGCAGAAATTGATCCGAATGTTATCCGTACAGCCTGTCAGTCATTTAAGAAGAGGCTCAACGCTGTGTTGGTCGCCAAAGGTGGATACATTGAATAAATATATAATACAAATATGTTTTTCAACATGCCCAATATTTTTGATAAAATAAATATTGTATCTCAGCAAGCTATTGATTAGTTGTAATTAATTAAAAGTGTCCCAAGACATAGTTATCACCCAGTATTATCTATGGCTCGAATATTAGTTACCTTTATATATGGATAATTATCAGATTCTGATATACTTCAGTACGAGTACCATTTTATCGGAGAGTGACCTGACATATTAATATTTTGGTACCAAGAGTGAATCTGAATATATATTTTGTGTTCATTAAGATACCAAAACAAGGGATAATATGAAAAGGGGAGTTGAATTCTTTTTCGGGGAGGGTATGGGGATACTCCTTAAATCCAATGGTGTGCAAATGATTTGCTGAACACAAGCCAGGGACCATACAAGTAATAATGCAAAACCATTATGCTCCATGGTTAGATCTTTACACATGTAAATATTCAAGAGTATAATACACACACTAGAATATATAAAAATGGATATGGGGTTAGCAAAGCCGCTCAAGCATGGAATAAACTTATTTTTTAGGGCTAAGGGAGGCTCTGCTTACATGTCTATGTCTCTAAAAGAAAAGGATATGATAAGGCCTAGAAAAAAGAATTAGATATTCACGAAAAGCTTTAATCATAACATATTCCAATGTTTTCAAGTACTTACTTTCATAAAGATCTATGATAATGATAATTATTCATTCACTTCATAGGAAGAACCTGAGCTATAGGTATATTCAAGTGATCTTAACCAAAATAAACCTTGATATTTTTATATAAAACAAAATATGTACCATACGTATCCTTAATTGAGAAAAAGGTCAAGTAGAATAATACTTAAGTCATATGTTGCTTTATTATGAAGAATATAAATGTATACATTTTCTTAGTATATTAAAATTTAACAAATGCTGAGAACGTTTTGAGAACGCCTTCGAAGCTCGTTGCTCATATTGTTACAATAACAATAACTATACGAGTTAACAACATATAAAATCTGTGCAACATTTTCTATTTTTTGAGTTGACTCAAGCGGAGAATGACTCGGATGTTATTTTCATAGACACACACACACATATATGTATAAATTGTATATAGATAGATAGTGAGTGTACGAAGTCGAAAAAGAAGTCTGCAGAGCATCACTATCTAACAGCATCCAAGTATAATAATAATAATAACAAGCACAACAAGAAGAAAAAAAACGTGTATATTGTATGAGCTTCCGGTTCTTTGTGTGGAACTTTGTGAAGACATAAAATATAACTTGGAAAATTGTATTTTTATGCTGCTGCTTCTTCTTCTTCTGTAGGACTATTTGCTGCCTCTTCCAATCTTGGAAAAGATGAAGGCCAAGAAATCCTCTTTCCGGGGTTCTTTTTGCTCATGGAAGTAGAAGAATTCAGACGAACGACATTTAAAGTAACTGTATGCATAATAGAGTAAAAGGGAAAATCATGTCCTAGTCAAAAACTGATGGGAGCCATTTTAATTCCCTTGCATAACTATATATATATATATATGCCAAAAGGTATATAGCATCCAATGACGTCATTTGCAAGGACTACTTTTATTTAACATGCATGTATGTAGTTACATTGCAAGGTTTCCTTTGTTCCATTCCCAAGAGAACTAAATTGTTTCATGACCATGATGGGCAGACATCTAAGTAATCAAGTAGCTCTTTAAGTGAACTGAGTTTTTCTATTCTGGTGAGTATCCAGTTATTATGTAGGTCGGTAGATGAGACGGAGGGAAAACATATTTAGATTCCCTCCATAATGGTGTTGATAGAGAGAGAGCGAAAAATAAAGAGAGAGGGGGGATAAAAGTTGAAGAGAATCTTGATTTCTTAATCTAATGAAACTTTTTCAAAAAGTAAAATAACAAACACTGGCGTAATAGAATGTATTTATAGATGTTGTGATTGTTTTCGTGTTGGAAGTTAATTCCCTTGAGAACGTGATTGGAGGGGGAGGGGAATTTAAATGGGTGAGAAAACAAGGGAGAGAATGAAACACAGAGAAAGCGAAAGCGAGTGGACGAGTATGAAAAAAAGGGTTTAAAACCTTAAGTCCTAGACCAGTGGTGCCATGGTGGCGGCCCGCGGGCCGGAACCGGCCCGAATTGGACATCTCATTTGGCCCGTTACGTTAGTGGTTGAGAAGTGTTTTTATAAATAAATAATATTATGATACAATATCAACAAATTTAAATCTACTTTTGTTTAGTGTTGCAAGGCCAAAAATGTACCGGTAATTTGGCCCCCCGAGGTCCCACTTGAAAACAGTCCGGCCCCCTGACCGATTTCACCCTGGCATCCCTGTCCTAGACTCTTCACAACGTTTATGGTACGATAAAAATTGTAATTACGCTAATTCATATTGCCAAACCCGCATAAATAAAGCTTTTTGACTCTTTTTTTATTCTTAAAACAATTGTTGTTATAAAATATAATTTTATTTATCCGTAGTTACATGAAAATATCAACACAATACTCAAAGAAACGTTCTACTTAGATATTGTTTAAATTTCAGCAAAATCACGAGGTAACTTTTAAGCCTGTAAAATTTATTAGGATAAAATTGAATTTAGAAGGTAATAAAATATACTTTTTTGGCTTGGCCCAACATTAAAAAACAAAAATCACAAATTTAAATTAAGGGATCATAAGAAGGATCTTCAAATGGTCCTATTCCGGACGCCTAAATTCCAATATATAATGCTTTGGCGTTGTCCTTGATTTCCCATGGAATAATAAAATAAATAATATTATGTTACTTTTGCACAGAAGAAATAAGTTATTTCTTCTGCTGTATACTCGGTTTTTTTCATTCAAAAAGCAACTTTTGATTACATATAAGTATCAGAACTTTGGAGCAATAAAAAAGGTTAAAATTATTTAAATTTTTCCTCACAAAACAACATAAATAACTGCTGCGTTTGTTCATTTCAGCAGCTTTTGAAAGAGATAAATCCTTAGTATCAGGAATTGGAATGATAAAAATGTGAAGGACATAACTAAAAGTGTGGTTTTGGAAGAAATAATCAAAATACGAAATGACTTGGATTTGAGATTATAAGTGGACGACGCATGCTTTTAATTAAATTTGTCATAAAAATAAAGTTTAATTTAGAACCATTATTTTTATAATAAAAACCAGGGGTTCGTTGAGGAGATTTCCGAGACATCGACAAATGTGGATCCCAAAAATATTACTTTAGAACATCTACATGTAATTCTTTTACTTGTCAACTGGACAGTATGTCTGTGTCATAAAGGATAACAAATATTTTGATAGCTTTACAACAAATGAGTTGCTTTACTTTACAAACATTTTCTTTATGCATTCATCCATAAAATATTTCAAGTTTTTAAGATACTCAAAAATGAATTAGATTAGTCGTCATATTAAGCTGAAAAGTTGATCTTGCTACTTTTTAGGGCTCTGTAGATTCACACTAAGACACTATAACAGCGTCATATATGAATAAAATATTTAATTATAGCGAGTCAGACCAAGTGGACTAACAAAGAGAAAATACATTCCAAATTCTACTTTCAAACTTTTGTCTTTTTTATAAAAGAGATATTGATTTTGGTGACTAACAAATTATCTTATTCTCTTATAAATCATATCAAGTTCATTAATATATTAGTTAATAACTCAATTTTTTGTATAATTATATGGAGTCGTATTCAATTATTGTATCTTCTACACACAAAAAAAAAAATAGTGTCACTATTTTGAAATTTAGACCTTCGAAACAAAAGCTGCTATTTATTCACCAAAATTATGCTATAGCTTACGGCTGATGAAACCTTATGGTTCATTGGGAGTGTGGGATTTGGAGCATCATATAACTATTATTGTATCCTTCAGAACCTGATGACCCATATGATTCGTGCAACATTACGTCCCTGACTCCACATTCTAGCTGTAACATCTACAATATATATATATATATGAGTACTCTTAACTTACTACGTCTAAGTCAGGATATTCTATTAATCCTCTCTGGATGACCCCAGGAAAGTGGACAAGTTAATGAGAAGAGTGTCGCGGGTTAAATCAATATCCAGAGGAGGGATTATGAATCCTATGACGATGATGATGAAGAAGAATAGTAATAAGTGTGAGGAGGAAAGTATTATTATTATGTATGTACGAGTAGTGTCTGTATCTGTCAGGAGGGAATAGGGATTAGAAAGAAAGTGGAGAAAAAAGAAGAATTGGTTGTAGAACAACATTTATATATGTATGTACGTTAGCAGAGATTCGCTTCCTCCTAATAGATTTTCATCAAAAAGTTTTTTCTTCTTTTTCTTAATATTATGATAAGTCCCTTTCCTTCCTTTTCTTCTTGATTCCCGCTTCTTTTTTGAAAATTGAAACATGGGAAGGGAATGACTGATGGTATCTTTTTTTTCTCCCTTCTTCTTCTACGATTTCTACTTCCACTGAGAGGTGATGGCCATGTCCAAAATCCTCTTCGGAAGCCAACTTGACCGCTTCCAAAAGCATCATTGATCAAGAGCATTCGTCATGGCCATCAATGAGTAAATTACATTCCTTAGTGTCTATCCTTTTCTATGTTCCTCCCTGTAAAAAAAAACACACATATATGTAGAGCTAAATGAACGCCCACTGATTCAACACAATAATTAATTATCACTTTTTAATATAAAATTTCATTAAGGGTGGAAAATTAATAATAATAATAATAGTTATTTCCCCCTCTTCCGTGTATAAAAGAAAACGCAGGGAAGAAGCTTCGTCATTAAGGTTTCTTTCTCCTTCTTCTTTTCTTGAATGGAGTAATCAGAAGCAAAATATAATATCTTTCACGATATATCAAAGTCGATATCAATCATCATTGATGACAGAGGGGCTTGTACATGGATAAACATGGAATGCCTATCCTCACGCATTTTATAGGAGGGTGTGTTTTGCTCTAAGAAGTAGCCGAGACCCCCTCCAATTCTCACTCTCTTTTAATATTATTAATTAATAACATAGTGCTCAAGATAAGCTATTCAATTATTCATTTTATCAACTTAAAAAATTGAATACAACGACTTTGAGCTTCATAAAGATTTCTTATATCAAAGAGGGTTAAATTGGTTTTCAGTTCTACTTAATTTGCTTTAGGGCTTTTCGATAGGGGTTCAATTAGTGATGTACATGCCTTGAATTGAGAGCGTGTAGGACCGTCCGGCTCTCTGTTGTCACTCTGGGTGTTACTTGTGATATTCACGTCATGAAGTTCCAACCAACACAGACAATATGCTGAGTCATTGGAATGTTGCTTCAAAATATTCTCATAAGCTTAAGTTATTTGCATATTAATATTGTATATTTTTTGGCGATTCTTATGCATGTTTTGAATATATATATATATATATATATATATATATATATATATAATATATATATATATATATATATATATATATATATATACAGAGTGGCTAGGCAAAAATGTCCGGTTTGATATTTTGATTTTGTGAACTTAATTAACTTTTAATTGGTTGCTTCTATGGAACTGAAATTTATTTGGCTTTAAGTAGTATATAAAAGGATCTAAATTATTCAATATGGCCTCCATTGGCCTTCACGACGGCTTCGAGGCGGGGCCGGAAGCGTTTGCAGGCATTTATAATGTGCTTCTCAGGGTAGTTGTCCCACTCCTTGATGATGGTGGCCTTCAGAGAGTCAAGATTGAGGTGAGGGGTCCGGTTGGTCTTGCTCTCAATTGCGCCCCACCAGAAAAAATCCAGCGGATTTAGATCCGGGGATGACGGTGGCCAGAAGTTCTTCGGCCAGAAATGGGCCATATTGTCCTTGCAGAACTTTTGGTTCTTAGCCGCCATATGAGATGGTGCACCATCCTGCTGCCACACATAGTTTCCGGTGGGGTAGTTTTTTTTAACCATGGCAGAACAGTATACCTCAGGACTTTGTAGTAGGCCTCGGTGTCGATCTTCTCGTCCGGCCGAAAGAAGAATGGAGGCATCTTCTTTCCGTCGGACCTGAATACACCAAGGACCATCACTTGCTGGGGATTCTTGGTCCTGAAGACTCCTTGGACATCCTCACGTTGCTTAGCAAGCCATCGATCATTTCTGCGATTGTAAACTTGGTCCACCGTGAAGATCTTTTCGTCTGAAAATATTTTGATGAGACACGGCTTCTTTTTCAACCAATTTAGGATGATCTTGCACCTATCGAGCCTCTTCTCCATCGCTGCTGCTGTCAATAGCTGTCTGTGGGTCCGAACGAATGATTGCAAGCCCAAATCTTCCTTGGCAGCCAGCTGGATTGTGCGCCTGGACACGTTGAACTCTTTTGAGAGACGGTTTAGGCTGATGGTGGGGTCCGATTCAACTTTGGCCTTAACTTCATTGAGAAAGTCGTCTGTCCGCTTTTTGTTATGGCCACCAGATCCAGGAGCTCTGTTGAAGCCTTTACCATCATTTTTGGCTTGCTGGATACGACGGACAGTACGGATATCAACGCCAACGATCCGGGCAATATCGACTTGATTTATTTGCGCGTCAAGCAAATCGTGAATCCGTTGTCTTTTCGCTTGCTGAACACTCATTTCTGGTCTGAGAGATATTTTTTATAGTTATAAATTGTAGCTATTTGTTTCAAAAGCGTAGCTGATTTACTTGTTTTGAATTTTTACGTACGCTCTGCGCACAAGAAACAAACTTATCAACCGGACATTTTTGCCTAGCCACTCTGTATATATATATATATATATATTATATGAATTCATGAAGGTAAAATTAAATACATATAATATACTTCCAAAAAGAATTCTACAAAATAGTGTATTTAGTATATTGTGTAATCTTAGATATACAGCATAAGCTATTCATAGTTTATTCTGTTTTCATGAAAATGGTTTTTCTTCAGTAATTAGTTAGAATATATTTAGATGCATATATTAATGTATGACGACATTGGAGGAGTTATAAAACGATAACATGTTAAAAAATCGATTTAATGAAACCCAAATATTGGTCATATTGTATGCATATGTTTAAATAGCACAATGACCAACTTACTAAGTCATCCGGCGATCCCATTATTTCCCTTCTCTTAATATTTAATAACATAAACAAATTAGCATTTGCCTTAAGTCGTATTCACAAGCCGAAATGTTTTTAAACCCCTTATTCATAAATTAAAACTGCGATGACGGAAATCCCACTAAAGTTTAATAAATAGAATATAAAAATAATTATTTGGTTCATAGCATTTAATTGGGCAAATTATAGTTATTATCAATGAAATAAAATTATCCAATCATACTTTTGTCATGTTTTTGTTGTCAAATCAGTATAATTATAAATACAAAGACAGGTTTGTTTTCTGCTTGAATGGTTCTAGACTTTACATGTAATATAAATATGCTCCTTTCTTGAAATATACAAGTAGTAGTATCTCATTGCATTCGTTTATTCATTAAGATGTACCCTGGACGATATTTGAATAAGGATTTTTTGGATGAAAACTTTAAATACCAGAAATCCAATGTTTTAAATATTTGAAGCCTTCATTCATCACACTATATAAACATAAAGTGCACAAAGTAATGGATTCAAAAAATCAAATCAATTAATTGGGAATCCAATCTTAATTCATGGATTTTTTTTAAGGTGACCTCAGATTATTTTTATATAAACAAGTGAGTTTTACTCACAGAATGACTTGGCCTATCTTCGCAACTATTTAAAAGAGGATAAGCTCATTCTTTATTGCATCACTTTTCAATCAAGGAGAGACAGTATTTAGGAGTAAGAGTTGGGATCTGATAAATATCAAAAAGATAAGAGATAAAAATATTTTTTTATTCACGCTCCTCTTTATCACCAATCACGTTAGATAAGCAAGTCTGACTTTTCATCCTTAATGTTATATATGGTCAGTGAGACTGTTTGGTGATCTATATTTCCCCATGCTTTCCCTGAGTGACACGCGTCAATCCTTTTAATATGTCATGTCTGCGTGATTGTCAGTAGGCATTCACCCCAGACAGTAGGATTGTCTTTCACTCATGTAGTATTTAGCATATACCCCCTTGGACGCATCACTAGTCACAAAACATCTTTTTGTGAGTATTTCAAATAAAAATATATAGACAGTCCATTAGCAGGATTTCATCAATGCCTTGACACCCCTGCTCCTTGTTTAATGAAGCAGGGAAGAGACTATCTCTCTCTCTCTCTCTCTCTCCTCTCTGCATTTACCAGTTCGATGGATTATTTGTCAAAGCCGCTTAGCTACAGATGTGATCCCATTTATCACTGACAGTTACTTTTGACTTTGAGTTTGAATTTCGATCTAACTTAACAAAATTCAAATAGATATAACGATAGAGAAAATAATGTGCCGAAGTCGCGTTGAATATTCAAGTATTTTTATCTACGCCTTATAGTCCATGGTCTTTAGTAGTCGCCATCGTCAAATATGCCAAACATAAATACATATCATTCCTTGATTTCGCGTATATCTGGGTACTTATGTTAGTACTCTGGAGTCCATCTTGGATTAAATTGATGTAGTCAAGGAGATGTAAATGCCTTCAATGATATTTATGCAATTTAATTGTAAAACATCCATCCTCTTGTAAGGACTTAAAATACTACTACATGATATGTATGTCTTGTTCCGTGGATATAACTGGCATTGGATAAAGGCTCAAAAACTCTGAGTCCTGAAACAGAAAAGAATGAAATAGAATGGCAAACTATAGAGAATACAACACGAATAGAATTTCCCTTGGAATGCAGCCAATACGTCTTCTTTTTTAACATAGTTAAATATACTTGAAACAGTACCACACATAGGTATACAAATCATTTTCGTAAGTACATATATATAACGGCGTGAATTTATACCACAGGTATTGTAATTTAATCATGAGAATACAAGATGAAGGATATTCTATTAGAAAACATATAAACATAAACAGTTACTTTGATTAAATTTGTATTATTATAAAGTTATTGCTACGATAATATAAGTCATTTACTATAAAAGTAGTACAACTTAGTAAATGTATATGTATGTACTCCATGGCCGCAAACATTTTATGGATCTTCGTCTTAATCAACTTGTTTTCCCTCTCTGCCCTACTTCAAAAGTATGTTTAAATTTAATTTACGAGAGGGTTAACGACGACGTTATAAACGAATTAAACTAGAGCCTTAGCTTAATAATTCAATTTCATGGCTTCCTGCAAGCTCTTAATCTCTCTCTCTCTCTCTCTCTCCTTCAGATTCGCATCTATCTTTTTTAATAGGAGTCCATAAAAAACTCACGCCAGGGAAAATTGCCTCTTCATTAACCCTTTCCCCTCTTTCTCCTGGAGTAAGACGATTTTTATGGTCTTCTCCTCCTTGTGTTAATCCCTTGCTCGTTCTCCTTACACAATCTAGTATATATGTACTATTAAAGTTATGTGGGATTATAGAAAACTGGATAAAAATCATAAAATATAACATTAAGAGGGCGTGATAATTATTTTATCCATATGGCTCTTGAAAGGAATGACCCTTCCACGTACAAAGGAATAAATATAATATAATATATATCTCCTACATTTATCACAATCAAACAAACGATTATGAGGAGGTTGTTCTTCATCAGGAGGCTTTGCATGTATCTTTTTGACTCTATACCTTTGAAAGACATAATCCTCGTGCGAAAGGTGAAGAAGTTGAATATCCATGTATGGAGTTGTTTTTTGATAAATCAATTTGAATCTTGGCGGGAAGATAGAAAGAGAGAGAGAGTTTCAATGTAGTTCCCTAGGGGGATACGGCTCTTACTTGTGCAGCTTCAAAAAGGAAACCCCGTCTATGAAAACAAATGTCTTTGGAAAAAATGACCCAAAAAAGTGTGAAGGAGATAAAAATAATTAAAAACGGTTAAATTACATGTGTAACAGTATGGTGGACCACCTTAATATGCCCAAACAAAGTCTACAAATTGAATAATATAAAAACATACTTTGATTAACACAATTTTTGAACGATATTTAATTATATTATTCATCTTGTGTACTTGTTTATTAATGTTTTTGACCGGGGGGGGGGGGGGGTCGTATGCCAATATTTTCCTTTTATATTAGACCATTTTTTCCTACAACATTATTTCCCTATGACGTTTTTTACTAAGACCGTTTCTTCCGGACACCATGAAGATTAGTTGTGAATGACGTCACAGAGAGGTTGGGAAAAGCTATTACCCAATAATAAAATTCCCGATAAATGGCTCTTTGGTTTAGAAATGAGCTTAGAGTTAGATTTTACAAGCGAGGAATTATTGGATGTGGCAATGTGAGCCACTGGCGTGTAAACGGATGGTAATGTGTGTTTCACACGTCAAATGCATAAGACTTGAGAGCAATAGGGCTGTCAAATATAGGTCGCCATATTTTAAATGGTTATAAAATAATAACATGGCCGTGTTGGTTAGAATATCACGAAAATGTATTGAGCTGGATGATCCAACCTTTTCTATCACCATCGTTATTATTTGGTTTAGTATCGTCAAAGATAAGCCAAACAAATGCTCAAAAACATTTGGCAGCTCATGAGATCTTCTGGCTATGAGCATATACATCAATAAGAGCATTATAATAAGTCCTTCTGGCATAAGGTTCTTACTGGTTCAAATAAGGCTAAAGTCCTTTGGTCTAGTATGTCTCCTATTTGATTTCCACCTGTTATAAAGACAAAGGAAGGCAGTTGTTACAACTGGCAAGTTATAGCAATCATTTTAATGTACTTGCAGCCCATTGACAAAAGAATCCATTTATAAATATTGGCGGGAAAAGATGTCAGATAAAAGTTGCAGGAGTCATGACATGTACTTGCAACCCATTGACATTCACGGCCTTAATGTCAAGTTCTTTCCATTGCATCATGCACTTCCTTGATGATTGTTTTTCTTCTTCTTTCTTTCTTTGACAAGGGAAAGTAAATCCCTATTGATGAAAGGTTGATGATGATGATACGCGCGTCAAAATTTGCGTCAGTCAAAGAAATGGTGGGGTAACATTGCAATCTTTGGTCTATTAAACTTTTCTTCATCTCCTTCTTTTTGAATAAGTTCTATTGATAAAGGAGGAGTAAGAAGAAGACGAGGAAAAGAAAGAAGGGGGAATCGGGAATTTCTTTTGTGTTGGCGTTCAATCAACTGCAATTTCTTCTTATTCTTTTCATACAAGGCATCATCATTGTCTGGCACAATCAAAGAAGAAGACAGGTTTCGTGATTTTTGTTTCCCGGTGAACAAAGGAATAAAAAGAATATGAATGAAAGTGAGACACTTTATTTCCTTCGTTTATTCAGAGTCTTCTAAACACATGCATACACAATAGAAATGACGTCATGTATGGAAGATAGGGGGATTCCCATCCATTGTGATAAGGGCCTTCTGTCTGGATAACTCGGCTGACCTTGAGGATTCCCTATGGAAGTGTGGCAAGGGAGGAATGGGTTTCAATACTCCTATTTATTCCTTAACGGATTATCAAAAATTGACTCTTTCATTGAGGAATGTGTTCTAGATGTGTGTTTATATCTCTCTTCGGCCGTTGAGGTGTGAATATCAATTCAAAGAGATCCATCCTTTCAAATCAAAAATTGTATCTCTTGATGTGCCTTGATCCATGTAATTTGTGGATGGAATCTTTCAATATCAACTCCTCATCCCCCGAGAAATGATGAATGTTTGCCCATATCTAGCGATAAAAGATCATCACTCTGACTATTAGAGGAACAATACTTACCAACTGAAAGTATTTTCTAAATATACTGTATCCATCCGATAAGAATTAAATTTCATAGTGCAAAAACATGATTTTCCAAATACCGTTCCACTGATGACCTCATTTTTTAAAGGAAACTCGCACCTGGTATTTTGCATTCCGGACCATTCAAATCACTTTCACCCCTGGATACAGTGGCATAAAGTAGTTATGAGAGGGGGTCCAATAATTATGGGGGAAATAGGAAAGCAAGCAAAGTAGGCTACCCACCATTTTGGTTTCCCTTCCTCTGTCTTTCTTCCTATACCCAGTGTACAAAGTATGTATGTGTGTGTGTTTATATATGTATACTGTATAAATATACCAAAATAGGCACTGCTTAAGCTATGTATGTACATATAGTCGCCTGATTATATACATTTCAAGTCCGAGGAAGACAAAAAAAGAAGCAAATAAGCAGGCTCTCCAGTAGCTATACACACTGTATAAATTATATATAGTGTTTTTATAGGATAGAAGCCCTAAGTATACACATATATGTGTGTGTATAGTTTTTTGTTTTAAAAAGGAGGAGTCAAGACTTTTCCCCCTCTTTTTTTCTTTCTTTTCTTCTATTCATCCTTGGTGATGGCACCACCACAAGGAATCAACAAACTCCTCCTTGCAGAGGGATTCCTAGAGAGAGAGAGAGAGATAACAGAATTGATATTCACTGGGCAGTTGACGATGCACTAAATGCATAGGTGGTATATTTGAGCCTATGCTATACTTTCTAGTTTCTTGGTTGTGCGTAAGGTTCCCATGACGTCATCATACAGTTTTACTTCCTTGAGCCAAATAAAACCATCCAACAATCATTCAAGGACATATATATATATATATATATATATAGTGTCGGCCCAAATGATTATTCTCAAAGGAGCATTATATTAGACAAAACAAAATACAATACGGGTTCTCACGACTTTGAATATTGAGAACTACTGCTCTAAAAACATTTTACTATTGATAGAAACTAAAGTCATGAATGTGAATCGGAGTAATATAAACTTGAATATACATAAAAAATGTACTTAGATTTTTACGAGGTTGATGATTAGTATGTGGAGGATTTATTTTTAATTATTTAGCTCGAGTGAATCGCAGTATCTGTGTGAATATAGATAACACTGAAAGCAGAGTATTTCTGTAACTGAAAATCCTGACGTGATACAGCAAAACGGTTATGATTTTTGAAATCAGCGTACCCAAATTAGTCTAAATCATTTTTCACATCTCCAGTAAAAAAAATAACTTGAAATTTGTTATTCAGTGTAATCATTATAGCATATAAATTTGTCAATCAAATCTATAACCTTTCTTAATGTTTGTTAAAATTGACCTACCCCTCTTGTGATTCGAACACGTGCCCTCAACCTTAAAATGATTGTTTTGTTTGTGATGTCTCCGTAAGCTTTTATTTCGATTGAGCCCTAATACATTTGTCATAACAAAACCATCCTTTGATGTAATAAATCCACAGAATATTAACTCAACATTTAATTTATCTCTTTATTATAGATAACTTTTTATATATATATATATATATTACAAACATCAAATATAAGATATCAATGTCTTTTAAGACCTTGAGTGTCCAACTAACTGTTCTATATACATATGTATTTGAATGCTCCGTAGAGTCTCACATTTCTTGTTTGATGATATTTTGTTATTAAAACAAATGTATACAAATATAAAAAGACTATTTATCTTATCAGAGATAATTATTGTGCCGAAGTAGTAGATTTCCAAACAAAAATTTGTATTCTAGAAAAAAAGATACTGGTTTGAGTAAAAATCTTTAAAAGTTGTTTTTTACGCTAAAAAAATATATTTATTACGAAGTTAGATTTATATGCTAATATAATATTTCTATGACACTATATATAACTTTTTACGTTTTGCAAACTGGTAGCTTAATACATAAACTGTGTATATGCCAAAAAAATATACTTATGTGCTGCCTCTTGCTACATTAATGGTCGAATTCGATGTAACGGCTCAATAAAGTTATGTGAATTGAATAAAATACTTAATTGCGGCTTAAAATTATAGATATATACATTATAAAATATACATTGTAGTTATTAACAATTCTTACAAATGTCAACATGTACCATTTTGCACCATATAAATACTTCATCGTAGGTAAACCTCTACAGGCTAAATAAGTTCCTTTCTGGTATGATTTATCAAAGAGAACAAATAAACCTCTTACCTTCAAATATTTTGAATTATTTTCCGCTTTTTTAAATACGTTAGTCATACACAATTTCAAATGCATTTTTAAACCCTTTCATAAACTGTCATTTGGCAAAGAAAACACATCAATATTTGTATGCATATATCAAAATGCACAGACAATAGATTATTAGTTCATCAACTACCCTTCAGAAAACAATCTTTTCTCCTTGACGACAATAAGAATATACTAAGGTCGAGTCATATGTGCCTTATTAAATAAAATTACTACAAGAGGAGATGCATTTGCTTATAGGAGTCTTTTGTTAATAGAAAAAACATTTACTGACGTCACAGGGATGTGTTGAGTGACTAGACGAACCTAATAACTAGGGATATATATATTATATATACCAGGAACGACCGGTACCCGGCCGGCCCGGTCCAGTGCCTAAAAATCACCGGGTCGGGACTAATATTTTTGTTCGTTCGTCATTCTGTAAGTTCGTCATTCATGTCTAAAAAAAGTCACTTTCAGAATGACGAAGGAACGAAAATATATTAAAGTCCAGCCGTTTCGGCCCAGCCCAGCAAAATTTTAAGTCCCGGCCCGGGTCCCGGCAAAAAAAGTGTCCCTGTCATTTCCTGATATATTATATATATATATACATATATATATATATATACATATATATATATATATATATATATATATATTATATATATATATATATATATATATATATATATATTATATATATATATATATATATTATATATGTATATATATATATATATATATTATTTATATATATATATATATATATTATATATATATATATATATATATATATATATATATATATATATACTTGTAGTAAAAAATTCTTTTGAAAACAAAAAGTAGGAAACAATGGATTCCACCTGTAGATAAGACAAAAACAAGCCCCCGGAACTACAGCAAGTTTCATGTTCTTCATCATTGAATCTTCCTTACACTTTCACAAGGGGCGCTCTTGCTTTTGCCATAGAGGGCCTTTAAAAGCACACCTAGTAAATCTTTTTATTAAAGAAGGATTAAGGGAAAATGACCGCTAGAGAGCGCTTTAAACTTGGGGCATTTATCCATATAAGAAATTATATCTTGTAACGTATCCTAAGTTTTGTTGGAATACGCACCATGTATATGTATATATCCATTATTGTCTTGGGTGTCACTTGCTATTGACTGAAACGTAACGTCATTTATCGATCTTAGGGAGAGAATGAAGATCACTTCGAGATCTCCATTTTATAGTATACCTACATCTACCATTTGGTATTTGTTTATTTTCATAAAATGTAGTATATAATATTTTTGTTAATACACAGAGTAGCTCTTTCTTCAGTCATTAAAGACATTAATCATATCTACATTCTGTAGTCATATTATATATATCCAATCAATGCACAAGGGGTTTCTGGTTAAACAGCCAATAAAATATAAATTGAGTATTATATTTACAATTATTTTAGTTATATAATTTGATATTACTTCGTAATAAGTCTCCCACTATTTAGTTAATCAGTTTAACCTTCTTCTTCGTTTACAGGAAATAAAAATATGTACTATATAATATACAGTTTGTATCTGTGTTTGAATAATTAATTTTGCACAACAATTGAGTCATGATCAATTGAGTATTTAATAATAATAATAAGAGATTTACAAGTAATTAAAACAAGGATATATATATATATATATCCTTTAAGAAATTTAAAGTTATATTTTTTTAATTACTCCCAAGCATATCAATGTTTTGTTTATCCAGTTTTATTACTCAAATATGTAATGGCTTTGCATTAATTGTTCTGGACTTCAAATTTTATAGTAAAATGTTTTGTAGTCATTTACAGATAATTGAATTAAGTCTCATTAATTAAGAAAAAACGTTGTAGTCTTACTTGATTGGCTATTAAGGTATGACTGCATGGGGCATTATTTTAAATGCATCTTTAAGACAATGGATAAAATATTATTAACACAAATGCAAATATTTTTTTGCTTTACATTGATTTTTATGGAGTTCAAATTTTAAAGTATTTTTTTATATTCATTTACTGTGAATTCAATTAAGTCTCATTACAAGAAAAAAAAGATGTAGTCTTACTTTATTTGTATTGATAGTATGGCTTGGATAAGACAATGTTTAAAATACAACTTTAAGACAATGAAGCAAAATATAATTACCCTTTGTATTTTAAAAATACATTTACCTCATTACAAACATGTAAACCCTAATGATCGTACAATTACAACAGTAAATTAAAGAAAAGTGATGAATTCCACACTTTAAATTCATTTTAAAAAAATTACTTCAGAAAATATGATTTACGAATAAAAAATCTTCCTATATTTAAAAGTCTTTAAATCCACATGAGCATATAATGCTGTCTTAGTCCCGTGCGGGACGACTTTAAAACAAATGTTTCAAGAGGGGAAAAAAGCGGAGTGCAAGACGATAAGAAGACGAAAAGAAGAAGAAGAAGTAAAATCGTTTACTTTATCTTCCCCCTCTCTCAAGAAGAGTAAGAAGAAAGAAAGAAAAGTGAAGAGAACAAAAGAAGGAGAGCCAATGACTGGGGTTATATTAAATGCCAATCGTCCTATTGTTTCAAAGAAAGGAGAAAGAAACAAAGAGAGAGGCAAGAGGGCAGGCAGGCAGGGAGAGAGGGGCTATAATGGCAGGCGGAATAATGGCTATACCTCATCCTCCTCCTCCTCCTACTGCGGGACGGCAGTTAAAGCAATGCAACTATGATAAATATATATAGGAATCGGTTTAAAAAAATAAATAAGCAACTTTAAAGATTCATATAAATAATAATAATAATAATGATAATTTCCTTATGTCTTTGAGGAGCTCTTCTTTTTGTTTCTTATTATTCTATTGTGTTCCCACTAGTAATAAGACGAGGGAAGGAAGAATGAAATGAAGGGAGTTCTTTTGTGTGCTTCATGGAGGATAATAATAATAATAAGCAGCAGAAAAAGGAAACAACAACGAAGAAATCTTTCTTCGTTCTTGTTATTATTATTATTGTTATAAGAAGAAGCAGAAGAATAAGGAAATAACCTAGAGTATTAAAAAACATTAGCAACAAAAGATTCTTATTAAAAAGTAGTTTTTCTGCTAGAATAAATGAATCTGGAAAGACATTAAAGGAGGGAGGAGAATGCATCCCTGAATGCTGGCTTTCATTTTATTGGTAGTATTATTATATAAGGAAGCTTATATTGTGATGTTCTTGCAGAGTTACCAATATATATATATATATATATATATATATATCTGTGTCCGTTGTCAGGTTTTATTTCTTTAAATCCCTTATTAATAAGTCCTGGTGTGGGGTCACTAATGATGACGTCCTTGGAATTGTCACTGATGTTAAAACTCATAAATAAACTTCATTGATTCATTTGTTAACCCTCTTTTCTTTGTCTTGAAAAAAAATTAAACTGCCTGGTAGACTTAATAAGGTCTAAAGATGTTTGTGTGGCCGTTCTTTCAAAACATTATTAACAAAGCCAGTTTTTTCAGTGGGCTGGGTTCTTTAAAGATATCACGTCCTAGACAACAACAAAAATTCGTGTGGCATTTGTGTATGATGCCAAAGGATGTTTTACTTTTTGCAAGCTTATCAACATGAATATTTTTCCGTATCTATCTCCAATAGAACCTAATAGGCAATAAAAAAGAAAGTTATTTGTTTTTAATAATCATCTGAATGATCAGATTGGCTTTTAATGAGTAAGATTGACTATAATGTTCGGAGTTATGTCTTCCCTCTCGACATTCACCTCTAAACTTCACTTTCTGTTTTTCTTTTCACTCTCACTAAAGGGGTCCATTTTAAGTTAGTAGTAACTGGGTAAGAAATGACTTTTAGTTCAAAGAGGGCATACCCACAAAAATGGAATTTATTTCTTTTGTTATTCCTTTATGTCTCTAATCAATGATCCAATTATATTTTATCATACTCACATATATTTTTAAGCCCTGTAGAGTAATTTTGATATAAATATTATGAAACAGGATTTTGGGTTTATGTCAATAACCTACTTTTTAACATAAAACACTATAGACTCAATAAGGAAAGAAAAATAATCGACTCAGCAACTGATGGGAGCCATTTTATGTGCATTGATAACGATATATATATATATATCAAACTTGTTGACATTCACAAAACATTGTCGTTTGTCGTTCCCCAAAAGTTGTTGTTCATCGTTATTTTAAATTGAATCGTTTATCGTTCATTTGTCGTTCGTCATTCTGAAAATATTGGCGACGTTTTTTTTAGAAAGGAATTTTTTCTCGCCATCTCGTTTTTTAAGGAATTTTTTTCCTATGCAAAATGAAAAATCTTTGTCTTTTTTCCTTGTCGTTCGTCAAAAAAAATTCGTTAGCGAACGCCAAAAAATGAATGATAGATCAACAAGTCTGATATATAAATATATATATATGTATATATATATATATATACGACAAACGAAAGAAAATATTGAAGTCCCGGCCCGGTATCTAAAAAAACCGGGACACCAAGCCGAGCCAGGACGCTAAAAAAACAGCCGGGACCCCGGCAGGTACCCGGTCGTTTCCTAATATATATATATATATATATATATATATATATATATATAAGAGAGCTGGGATTCGGTAGAAAAATCTACCATCTGTTGCAAACTGTTGCAAAGTTCAAGTTCTTCATACAAGGGAGCGCTTCCACTTTTACCTTAGTACTTAGTACAAATACCGTATTTGGTAGTTTCTACCGAATATCGAATAATCGGTATTAACATTTGAATTCTAACGTTGGTAGTATATATATATATATATATATATATATATATATATATATATATATATATATATATATGTATATATATATGTGTGTGTGGTGTGTGTATATATTTATATATATATATTATTTGATAACATTGCAACTTTTAAGAACTATAGCTATAGCCCCTCAATATTAGTATGAGTAGATACTGGAATATTCACTTGTGATCATTAATTCAATACCATAAGGTAGGAATTACAATATTTCTTGGTCTTTTTGTTGATCTCCCAGATTGGATCCACCTCAACGAAAATTAATACGGAAAATTCCATCAAAAAAGTTTGTTATGCTAAGTTATAATAATACATAATAATGCTGATATCTCATGGAATTATTTATGACAAAACTGCATACATTGTGGTATAATAACCGGTTTACCTTGACGCGGTTTTCTTAAATTATTGCTTCATGCATTTATACCAGTCAATGGGAATGCACTGTCATAAATTCGGAGATATATATTTGTTTCTTTCTATGATATATGGTGGTACATACAGGGTGCGGTAGAGAAAACCGTTCTCAATTTTAAACTATAATAATTACTCATATATGTTCATTTATATATTTGCCTCAATTTAAGATACTAATAGCTATAACTATGTATTTTAGAGCTTTGGTATTTTAAAAAGCTACACTATCAAAAGGAAGTCCACCTTCTCTTGGTGAGATAATGGTGTCTTTACTAATGGTTAAGAGACAGGCATCTATCAGAGCAATCAACTTAAACAACAAATGGTTCATTATAGTAGATATGCTTCAAAACACCTTTGAAAGAATGATTGATAGTATCGGTTCGGAATTAGTAAATATTTTTTTCGAATACAGAATTGAGCTTTGACAAGAGGTGATAACTTTTAAAATAGCCGTCTCTTATACGGTCATAGACTGTGTTAAAAACCAATGAAATAAATGGAATATAGCTTCTGGCCCACCCTTTTTTCTACCATGGTTCGGTGATGGGGTGTCCTTGTTTCGGAACGACAATATACCCAAAACATATTTGTTCATATAAAAATTAAATAAAATATTTCATTAAAAACAATTAGAGCGCGTAAAGAAAATATATTTTGAAAAATATTATGTTTAAAATCAGAATATTTACATTACAACAATTATCATTAAAGTTCAGGGTTATTGTCTATACATATATATATTTATTTATTTATTTATATATATAGGTATATATACTAACGAAAAATCATTAATTAATGGTTCTTTTTAGTGTACTAGTTACTACAGATTGTAAAAGAAAGGGTTATTTCTTTCTCTGTATCTCTCTCTTACTTGAAATAGGTTTTTAATTAAGGCCGATGAGGGTCGAGAGATAATGAATCGTAAAATTCGAAGGAGTGTAGGGGCGAAGAAGAACTCTCTGAGGAAAATGATTGTAAAAAATCATTAGGAGGGGGGTGTTTTTATATCATCATATTGTTGTTGTATCATTCTGGGAACAATGGAGGCTCGTCCCTCCTAGTGTGCTGGTGCTAGTGCTATAAGACGCTGGTTAAAGCAGAAGAAGGAGAATTTGGATGACAAGCCATTTTTGAGCTTCGGGGAGGAATTATATTTATATATATATATATAGTTGGTGTGTATGTAAGTACATAAAATGATAGAGATAAAAAGAAAGAGAAGTTGGGGTCATTTTGGGAAGGCCAGGTACATTAAACTAAGTTGCTCTCCAAAGAATTAAGTAATAATGAATCCAAAGCGTGAAATACTGTTGGCCGGCATTATAATGCAAAGAAAAGTGTTCAATTATTTAGAAATTTATCTATTTGGCCGTATGATATTTACATCCAATGCATATAATATATATATATTATATATATATTAAATTCATATACTAACAAGAAATATTTGTAAACAATGATAGTATATTTTTCTTGACCTCCGGACGATTAGATTTTATTTTATTAATATTATAGATACCGTTCTCCCAGTAATCCATTAGTCATCAAAGCCTGAATTGGCGCTATTATTCTTTATTTGAAAGCAAACTGTTTAAAAGGAAGGTATTAGATATAAGGGCTTATGTCATTACAATAATAAAAGAAACATTTTCTCTATAGACTTTTTATAACATTACATCCTCTGAGTTCACTTTTCCCCTCTCATATATTCGACTCATGAAAGTGTGAATATCAAATTTGTTTTGTTACTTCTTTTAATCTATCCATTTTTGAACTCGTTCATTGATCAATTTTGAATTCACCATTCATTTTTCATTCATGAACGGTTTTGAGCTTATAAAAGAGGTATTCAATATATATATATATATATATATATAATAGATATAGAACATATATTTTTATATTTATATATATATATAATCCTAGTCCAGACAACATTGTATTTGTTCATTATTATGTTAGCATGTTAGCATACAATGCAATATAATCAACATCTAAGCGAACAATCAAATAAAACACGCTTATAAACGACCTGAATTTAAAGCTCAAGTAATATTATATTCTACGTTGATTTATTAAGTCAGTATAAGAAAGTCCGAGGGAATCAATATTTTCCAACCAAGTCTCCCAGCCATTTTAAGATAATTATGAAGTTATTAAATTTATAAATAACTATATGATTTCATATGTATTTTTTAGTCTTTTAATTCATTATTATAATGCTAATTTTAGTTTGTTATTTACCTAAGTCTGTTGTACCATAGTGATATTATTGTATTTATTTATTCTAATTTGTTTTATTTGGTTCGTTCTTTTGTCGTTGTATTAATTTAAGACTATAATGTCTTATTATATATTTTGTACACAACTACTTCGACATTTATATAAGAACATAAATATAGAAAAAAATGGTCCGCACTCGAACTGTGGTCCACAAGTTATGTGATCCGGTCTTACATGGTTACATGTAAAAATTTAGAGTTGATCCAGGTTCCTTTGATGAAATTGTTTAAGTAATTATTGCTGATTACATTAAGACTTTTTCAAGCATATCTTTTCTTTACATAAAACAAATTTTCCGTGGGAATTGTTAATGATTACCCTGCATGCAACCCGACACACACTCACAGAATGCAATGTGAGTTTTTTTCTTTCTCTCCCTTGAGATTATATGCAGGGAATTTATAATGCGCCTTTTTTTGAATGCATGTACTACCGCTACCAAGGCTAGGGCCATTAATAAGGTACATAAAGTATACCTTAGAACCCTGGCGCTAGGTAGTAATGTATACGCTCATGTAGTTAATGAGTGTCAAAATTGATTAATTATCTCAATTTCTTTCTCTCTCTCCCTCCTCCTATTCATGAGTTAGGCAATAGCCATTAATTTTACATTAATCCTTTCAGTCTCTTTGACATGAAAATAATATACATATATATATATATATATATATATATATATATATATATATATATTTGTGCGTGCAAGGTGTACAAATAAGGTACATTCTTACACCGCTTGTAATTTTCAAAATGGCTGGAGAGATGTAGTGTGTTTTAAGACGTAAAATATATATTAACTCTTTTTAAGTCGATCCTTTCATCCACTAACTTATAGCAATCATGAAAGGGACAGCTAATTTTTCTTTGAAAAAAAACATATTTTTCTGTTGGTATTGTCCTTTTACTCTTTATAAGTCTTATATTCCGAGTGGTAACTCATTTGAGGACAGATATGATGAAACAAAGTTTTTATTCAATCGACATTAGCCGTTATTTAATTCAATTAAAATTAATAGGTGGCATTGAAGGAATTCATTCAAATGATATGGATCCAGTTACATGAGAAAAGAGACAATTTGTGTTCTTGACTTTCTACTCTCTGAGTAGATGTTCGCGCCTAATCAACCGGTTTGGGAAGTTATTGCTTTTTTCATAACGCTTTTTTATTCTTAATTCCTTTTTTCTTTCATTCATCACGCTAAAATAAAAGGTCCCTGTTTATGGTTCGTGATATGAAAAAGCATATTGAGTGTGAGATTTTTTAAAGCTTAAGGTGTCCGTGTTTAGTATTACAAAATTGTATGAGAGTTGTAGTTATAGGACATCAAAACTAAATGCTCATGTTTTATCGATCCTCTCAGTTAACTATGAAGTTAAATAACTAGGTTATTTTATGTTTTATGGAAAGGTATGCTGAGAAATGAAGTGAGTCACAAAAATATAAAGTTCCATCTTTATAATTAAAGGACCTAAAAATGTTTACTTATTTCTTTCCTTTCCGTTTATAGGATGTTAAAATAATTGCTTATTGCTATGAAATTCGTGTTGAAAAACAAATACTTTTTATAGATTAGGTTATATAACCTAAGATCTAAAATTCACCGAAAAAAATGATTATTTCACTTTCTTATGCATAAAAATGCATAGTTGAGCTTGAACGATGGGCTTCAAAAGGTGTGAGGCGTTCTTGGATATAACAATCAAACATGTGTGAGAGATTTAGTTACATAAAAAAAATCTAAAACCTACAAGTTTTTGAGTGCTTCAATCATGGAAATTTGATGGATTAGTTAATTAAATTGTATTACTCTTTACTATTAACTTACATTTCACACTCTACATGCACTCAATCAAAGAACACAACTGCACAATATGTTACAAATGGTTGTATCGATTATAAGACTTAGTTGATATGTTTACATATATATCATTTTAAATTTCCCGCCAAGTATTCAAATATAAGGATGAAAGGTTGCGCGTGCACGTTATTCCTGACTCCCTTTGGATCAGAGATTGAAGGATGATGACCCTTTGATAGCCTTCCGAGGAATATTTGGTCCTCTTTTAAAGCCTCTTTTTCCTCAAAAACTCATTTTAGGTGGGTATCCATGCTGCTCAAATAAGGCATCTCAACTCCTTGAGGCCAAATGAGCTTCCTCACTTACCTCTGACTATAACTACTGGACTACTTTCTCCTTTCTTCCTTAGTCCTATGATTTCCCCTCATTTCATTAGAGCTGATTTATCTAAAAGAGGGGGGGGGGGGAGGGCTGCAAGTATGATACATACACTCAGGTAGGTACGCTGTCCAAGGTACATAATCTTATTGTGAGAACATTGATTCTTATCGAAGGGGTTGAGGGGGGGGGGGGGACTTCTTATGATATATATATATATATATATATATATATATATGGTGTGTGTGTGTGTGCCTTGTATATAATATCCCTCCCCCCTCCCCCTTTACCTTTTGAGTCTGGGGTTATTCATGTACGAATAGAAGAAATATACATATTACATACAGGCAAGAGTTTGATCGATTGAGGAATAATAATGCTTGAGCCCTTGCTTGGCCAAGGCGGCCACTATAGAACTTGCCTTACTGTCACGCTGAATAAATTATTGCTTGACATATATGTAACTCATATATTGTAATTTATGATCTCCTATCAAAACGATTTACTTTTTAATTAGCAGTTGAACCAAAGACATATAAAGATTTAGAGAGATATTTCCCTTCAATAGCAACGAAGCATCGTTCAGCTGTATTCTGTGTGTCCAATATAAACAAAGTAATTTATACTACGTCATCGTAAGCTATTCATAGAGATAGATTATATCTCTATGATCAGCTTACGATGACGTAGTATAAACTACTTTGTTTATACTGGACACAAAAATACAGAGGAAGGGAATAAGCTCTCTATATCTTTTTATATCTATGAGTTACCCCCCCTGCATAACGCCCTCTATTGCCGGAAGAACGTGTTTAATGCTCAATGTTGAGGACGGTGGTTCGACTCCTTCTCAAGGAAAAGGTCAACTTTGATTGATCTCATTGAAAAAAGATTCCTAAGTTAGAGTGAAGGCTTATTATCATCAACAGTGAAGCTGCGATTCATCAATCCAATTAGGCTTTAAAAATACATTGGCTGGGCAATGTTAACGAGAAGAATAGTGTGAGTAAAATAGTATGTAAAGTCTCTGTACATATTAAACTCGATTTATACTCATGAAAAGAATAGCCAAACTATTAAGTCTAGATAATGTCTAAGGATACCACACCGGGACCCCCTTATTAATTTTCAATATATACTTATTCACGAATAGTAAAAGATAACTATGTTTCAGTGTTTTAATAGCTATAAAGGGGAAAAATTACACCTCAATAAACAAAATGATTTCTAAGCCTGAGAGACTTAATCAAAGCGGTTAGCTCAATTTGGAGAAACTTGCGTGTTACACAAATATATGAGACCTTATGATTCAACATAGACACGGAACCTTTGTCAATTCTTTTAAACGAAAAGTCAAAACTATATTACTATTGTTAAAAATAAACATCTTTGGGGAATATTATTATTGATATGATATTCTTTAGACTTTGTGACGTCAGCAAGAGAGCAACAATAATACGAAACCCACTTACATTAGGAAAGTAGACTTCTTGACAGTGTGGTCCTTACTGTATATACACATTATATATATATATATTATATATATATATATATATATATATATATATATATATATATATATATATATATATATATATATATATATATTGGAGTGTTACGTCACAACCTCTTACGTCACTACTCTATTTGTATATAGTGTATATATAAAGCCAATTCATAATATAGTATTCATAAGCATAATACGTGTGAGTGCCTCTCTCTTATTCTCCATCGGAACTCCGGACGTCTTCCTGACACCATAACACTTGCAAAAATATTTAAAAATCATCAATCCACGTCTAATGCGCCTTCGAGAAAGGCTAGCGTGATATGAATTTTAAAAAATCTGGCAGCCCGGGAAAGCACACTAGCGGCTGACGCATTAAGCCGTACGCCTATATTTTCTGCAGAAGATGAACCTTCACTGAAGATTACGAGAAGACTCTACGATGCAGAGTGGCAACTGACCCCTGCATTCCAAAGATTATATAATAAAATCGATGATTCTTACAGACTTGTAATTTCAGCTATCAGAAATGGTATATAAAACCAAAATGTCTTCCAGAATCGCATCCTTCCCGCCAATTCTCCGCCGTGTGGGATGAACTATCCTTAATTGATATGTAGTCTGGCACAGGTGATACTTTAATAACATATCAAGGTCACTGCATCGTGGTTCCCTCTACCGCCAGAAAGGAGATATTAACCCTTTACACCGTGCTTATCAAGGAATAAACAAACTCGACTATTAGTATCAAATTTGTTCTTCTGGCCTGGTATGACAAAGGAAATAGCAGACATAATTAATAATTGTGAAACTTGTCAAAAGCACCAAATCTGTCAACACGAGAAATACGACTTAAATTATTCGGACCCTCCTCGCCCATGGCACACTGTTTGTACTGACTTGTTGAATGGAAGGAACAAGAGTATTTGTTTAGTCGACAAATTAGTCTATTCCCGTTTGTTTATCGGCTTTGCAAAACTGATACGAATCAAATAATCATAAAACTTAAATCCATATTCAATATTGTTGGTTATCCCAATTATATAATTTCGATAACGGCCCTCAATTCCACACCGCCTTCAAAGAGTTCTGTAGCTCCCTGAACATAATACATATAACATCTTCACCCCACAACCCAAATCAAATTCAATCGCCGAATCATCAGTAAATAGAGTGAAAAGGCTTTTGAAAAAAATCCAAAACTGAAGAATGATTCAATGAATCATTACTCTACTTCCGGTCAACCCCTTCAACGTCCATGAAAATGTCTCCTTCAAAATTTTTTCTCGGAAGATAAATCATAACCTCAATTCCAAATCTTGAGACGGTCTCAAGTCCTTCAACTTTCTCCTATGTCCCACCGAGTTTGAAACCCATCTCAATGGAAGAAACGGTCCTTGTTCAGGATATAAGACAAACTGTGGACAAAGCCGGGACTGTTAAGCAAATTATGGAATCAGGACGCTCATATCGAGTATTGTTGGATTCCGGGAAGACCATCGTCCGAAACCGAAGTTCATCAAACCTTCAAAAATCATCTCTCCATCCCCGTAGGGCCGAGTGCCAGAAGTTCAGACTCCCCTTACAACAAAGAAAGTCCAACAACAAACCCAAAAACCGTGACAATCAACGAAGACAAAAATACAATAACTACTTTTAGTGATTCTCTCTTAAAAAGGGTAGTTGTCGTTATCTTTTTTTTTGTCTTAGTGTCTTCTTCTTTTCATATTTAGTTGTGTTTTCCATTAGGTTCGATATATTTTGTAATTAATTATTATTAAGT
>CP045893.1:25888664-25914574 GCA_013387185.1 Caligus rogercresseyi | reverse complement strand
ATATATATATATTATATTCCAGTTGTATATTTCTTTAGATTCATAATAAGAGACTAAAATAGCCATTCACGAATCTTAAGATCTTTGGATTATATTTTACAATAAATATTATCTGATCTTATATTTCATCTATTCTCCAACTCTTACAACATCCCATTAATCATAATCTTTGTAAGCAATCTCAAAAAAAGAAGTTCCAGTCTCAATAAAAGGAAAAATATAGGTGGGAACCATTTAGCTGTAATATAAACTGCTTAAGGGCATAGAATAAATTATGGATCAGAGCATTTAATAATTTACTCAATATAATATATGGACTTTTACAAATGACATTGATAAATGAATATATTCGGAGTACAATTTTGCGAATTGAAGCACATCATTTCACGACTGTGTCATGATAGTCCTTAGAACAGTGGTGCCATGGTGGCGGCCCGCGGGCCGGAACCGGCCCGAATGGACATCTCATTGGCCCGTTACGTTAGTGGTTGAGAAGTGTTTTTATAAATAAATAATATTATGATACATATCAACAAATTTAAATCTACTATTGTTTAGTGTTAGTGTTGCAAGGCCAAAAATGTACTGGTAATTTGGCCCACCGAGGTCCCACTTGAAAACAGTCCGGCCCCTTGACCAAAATCACCCTGGCATCCCTGCCTTAGAATATGCTCCTTTATTATTCAGGTAATTTCGTACACAAAAAATATCATAAAGTAACAAAACATTTACGGACAAAAAAGCAGTGTGAAAAAAGCAAAAAACAAACATAAAACAAATATTAATTCGATGAGGTTGAATATATCCTCACAAATGTAGTGAGCAAAAATGGAAAAGAGATTACATATGTATATCTGAAGTGTTTTTTCCACAAAGAGGACAGAGGGCGTTAAATACTTGCCATCAAGTTCCTCAGTTCATTTTATTTAAGATTACGTAGGATTCTAAAAGTTTTAAAAAATAAATGAGAACCCTTATGATGTATGCATTGTGCCTTTTTATCGTTCTTCGAACTGTTTTAAGTGATAGTTAATATTGTAATTTTTCTTCTATGAAATATAATTTTTGTCCATATTATTTTGATGTAATTGCAAATTACTCTTGGATCATGTTAGAACTGAAAAACATTATGTCATTATAATAAAAACGGTTTAAATTATTTTATTATAAGTATGTAATGTTTTATATAAGTGAGGACATGGATAAAATAAGTTTAAGTCCAAAATTGTTTAATCCAAAGTTACACTGGTATGTAAACCAACATACAATGATGCTCTATATGATTCCTATAGTTGTAGGTAGGAACTTTGTATCTGTACAAGCTATTTTATCTTTTTACGTATGCTATGGACATCAGCAAGACCGTAACAAAAAAAAAGCTCCTATTTTGTGTGGTTCTGTCTCTGAGAACAAATTCTCGATAAATCTCTTGATAGACACAAGCTGTTGTATCTATCTGTTGTGACATTAGGAAGGGTGTAGCATGCTTTTAGCACATATTTGTGGGACTGCTGTCTCTGATTTCCAAGGCACATGTCGATAAATCCCTTAATAGAGGGAAATACAGTCGTCCCTCGCAAAGTCGCGACGGCCTGGATTCACTACATAACCACTGCGATATATATGAGGGTCGCGATTTTGATATAATGTGTGAAAATTCTGCATTGAGTTCATATGGGGACGTTTTGCCGTGAAAAAACGGGAACCAAGCCGTCATTGCGTAGTAAAAGACTGCGAGATGTTGAGAGGCGAAGTAGCGAGGGCCGACTGTACATAGCTTGTTGTCCAAGTATTCCCGTCACTCACCTGTGCACTGATTGTAATTGAGATTGTGGTCATTAAGCTATGTTTTGGGGTTTTTTGTGGAAAAGGGCAAGTCAAGGACTTTAAAGGAGGCTTCCTCCTCCTCGGAACACATAAATATTGATAATAATAATAATAAGTGTTGGTGGTGTGAGGCACCCTGGAGAGTCTGGAATGGAGATCTACTTTTCTGACTTAAACTGACGCACTCCAAATAAGGAAACAGCGCCTCACACTGAGGTATTTATGCAGAAGGGGTAAATTAAAACTATTGCTTCATGGTGGGCTAGAACTAGGAGACGCAAAAATAACCATGCTAAACATGGCGATATATAAATGAAAGGATTTTTATGAAGGGATATATGACAATTTCCTTATTTTTATGGTAAAATAAGGGCTTTTTTGTATTTTATTTCTTATAAGGGTTGAAGTACATGTCTAAATTAATTACATAAATAGACATTATAATATAAAATATGTTGCACTACAACATAAGAGCACTTAATGATAAATTTAAACTTTATGAAGCTTCTATAAGAATTACTTGATCTTCAGGTTGGGTTCAATCATGTCGGGTCTGATGATCCTGGCTAAAGAGAAGTCGTACACACCCTGCACTTTTTTATCGTTTAAAGTTGGGGTAAAACAAAATCCATAAGGTAAGTACATATATTGGTACAATACTTTTTACTTGTTGATTAGTATTTTCTTCTTCTAGCTATTATATTTCATAAAGGACAGTAAAGATATTTATAGAGATAATATAACATAAACTATATTATAGTTTTTCAAGATAATTTTATACTTTTTAGAAAGCCAGAACACAAGTGATCCTAGTTTCGATAGACTAATTTTAACGCTAACATGTTTATTTTATATTTTGTATTTATCACAGTCGAATGCAGTTCTTTAACTGAATCTGCAAAAAATCATAATATATTATATATTTCTTTCGAATTGTTGTTGTTTTTTTCATTTAGAGGACTGAAGAAATATGTTTTTTATTAACTAAAATCTTATTAACTTAATGTTGTGAATCGAAGATACATTATACTTTTTATCATAATCAAATAAAAAAGCCTAGTGTATACTTAAGCCCCCTAGCATCTTCAAGCACTTAAAACAGTTTGAAATGTTCGCAATGAGACATGATTTTCTTTATTCAATAATAAATATATACTACGTAATTCTCGGAGGACGAGAAATATTTTTCATCACCACTCATAATGATAATTTCTATCTTTCTAACTTGACTCACTTCATATGTACAAAAAATATTCATAATCCTTATTGACAAAAGGCATATGTCTTTAGAAAACTTGTAAAACCATTTTGACGATACTATGGAGTGTGATGCGCTCAGATGACACATGTGAATCCCATGTACATTGCGGAAATATGCTTTTTGATCAAGCAGAAAAATAATTCAACCCCGTTTAAGATCAATTGCAACCAAACTTCTTTCTTTTTTTTTTTTTGGGGGGGGGGGTGGCGGCGATAAGGGAAGACGTGAGCACAATTTATTCCCGGATTCTAACGTAAATATTCTGACTTGAACATCAAGGAGAGCGTTGAAATCTTGGGCATCTCTTGTGGGAGGAAGGCCCCTTGGATTCCAACTGGACAAGTATATCTAACTTTATGACTGCAATATTCCCAGATGGAGGAAATTCAATTTACAAAAAAAAAGAGTAGAAGTTTACAACTACTTAATTGTACCCAAAATACTTTACAAAGCTTCCGCCGTTCCTTGGCTCGCTGAAAAAGCTATCAGAGAGGAAAATGTATGGCTGGAAAAACTGTTCTATAGGAAATACTTACCTTCTCTACAACGTCCAGGGCACAGCTTGGTGGAGGTTTGTCAGTTCTCGCAAAAATAATCCCCAAAATTTATCAAAAAGTCTTATTGACTTGACAAAGAACCCCGATGTGGAGTGGAGGGCTTATATTTTTTCGAGCTGGGCTTACAATGTGCTGTTTCTAGGCACGGACTACTCTAACGACATTCTAGGACAATTTTCACCCGTCTTCGCTACGATTCAAAGGATTCTGTGGAAAGGAAAACCAAGTTTTTGCCAATCATCCATCATTGATATCATTCGATCTAATAGTCACAAACAATATTTTTTACAAATTTTGGACTCTCCACAACAACTAGAAAGATTGGCCATTTCCTCAAACGTGATCTCTCTTCATGATCTCTCAGAAAAATCAATCTTTTAACTGTGGAAAGTTCCTCTTTCAGCTAAAAAGAGCCGCAGCCTATCATCTTGCCCCTGTTCCATGGCACGTGAGGATGAGTTTTGAGTCGAACGCAAGAGAAGAAGCTGATAAAATTGCGGTTCACTATTTAAAAGCTCTAAACTTACCAAATCGCTGGAAGAGTAGAATATTGTCCTCCATTCAAAGAGTTGTTTCTGGAAAGCGCTTTACAGCTCAGTTCCAAATTTCCACTGGAACGTGTTCTTTTTCACTCCTTGTAAGGATTGTGGCAACCTTTACAACTCAATCATCCATGCTTTTTATGGATGTCCTTTACTCAAGATTTTAAGGGATTTTATAAGATTAAATATTAACACATCGAAGACAAACATATTGCTCCGTTAATTCTCTTCGGTCTCACCACGAATATTCGCAAGGCTCCTATCAAGACGAGGGCCATGGAATTTGCTCTCTCAAGCTGTAAAAGCCTACTTGCGGAGCGCTTAGCCTCTGGAGATCTGGTCAGAGAAAGGTGATTATGATATCAGGGGCGGCTCGCTATTCTGCCCCTCGGCATCAAGATCCAGGGAATTCGGCAGGACGTTGAATTTCGCGGGTGACCTGGTTAAATTCTTCCCTTCCTGCGCCGAGAATGCAAAGATCGACCTGAAGCGACTTTTACGTTTTTACAAAAGATTCTGATTTTAAGTTTGTTGACTTTTGTTCCTTTACTTTGTCTCATTGTTTTTGTATGGGTTTTCTTTGTTGACGTTTAATGTGTGATGACTTTGTTTGTGTAATAATTTAAAACTAAAATGTTTATTTATATATATATTTATATTTAATTGCACAAAATATCAATAAAGTCGATAATAATAAAATAATTATTTCCTGCATATTTCATCGAATTGCAATATATATAGGGATATCCATTCATTTTATTAAATAAGAATACCACATTATTGTGATTTTCGTATTAATAAAATTATTTAAAAGAATATTAAAATCATTTAATTCACTTTCTTTTTTTAAAATTTTAAAAAATTATAGGAAAAAATTATTTTTAAAAAAACGTCGTCAATTTCAGAATGATAAAGGAACGAATATATAAAGTCCCGGCCCGGCTTGAAAAATTTAAGTCCCGGCCGGGGTCCCGACTCGTTTCCTGACTTTTAGATGATGTATTGTTTATATTTATTTTATAAGCTAGGATGATTAGTAAAGGAAACATTAAAACATAAATTCAGTACATAAAGTACCATAATAAGACCGTCTCATTACTAATTACTATTAAGAATCAATGCCTTTTAAGCTTTTGATTGGTCCAGATATATTATTTGAAGGTACGAGTTTTTCGTTGAATAGAAATTTACACGTGGGTAACGAATTTTTCTCCAAGTAACGAGTGTTTCTCCGAGTAACGAGTTTTCCTCCGAGTAACGAGTAAAAACTCGTCAATTTCATGCACGAGTCGAGTATTTGAAAACTTTTTTACTTACTAAATAAAGCTCGAGTATTAAAAAACGAGTTTTACTCGTGACCCATCACTAATTATAACATTAAGATTAGTACATGAATATAAAACACGTACTTACCCAGGGTTGTACCAGGTAGTTCATATTTTGAATGATATATTTACATACCATAGTTGAGAGCAGGTAGGATTTGATAGCCATTATTTATTTTTATTGTTTATAGTATATGATCATGTTTATAGTATTTCATCTTATGATATATTTTAATTATAAAGAGTTAACATATATAAAAAATTTTTTTCCCATATCTGGTTCGATAGAATTGCATCCGATAGGATATAAATAAGCATTATAGCGTTAAAATTAGTCTATCGAACCTAGGATCTTATCAATGAGGTAGACCAAAATTGACCATCCCTTCTCGGGATTCGAACTTGCGCCCCCAACATGAGAGTTGAACACGCCTTAACACGCACGGCTATCGAGCTCCCTATCTAAGCTAGAATGCTTATTAATATAAGCTAGAATGCTTATTTATGTAAAAATTACGCATTAGCATCGTTTTTCTTTATACATTGTATATTTTTTGGAGCTGTGAATAAAAAAAAAATATGGAGTCCTAGATGGTACTGTTTAACTTACATAGAGTTGATTATGGCCGTTACATGCATAATGCCTTAAAAGCATTTTTTGAGTCCTTCTTAATCATAAGGAGAAGCTAATAATAATAACAGTAATTCTCTACTCATCGATTAAAAAGCAATGTTGCCAGGGTACGTACCATGGTATACAGCATTCTTTTATATATTTTTTTTGACGGAGTAGCAGGAGTAGCTAGGAGCAATATATTACCATCATTTAGCCTGGCCAGAAAGCTTCTTTTCAAAGGGAATGATTGAATAGGTAAATAAAAATAATAAAAAGAAGGCTTCACTTATTCTTCTTGTTGTTATTCTTCTTATTTTATTCCTCTTTATTTTTAAAGCCATCAATTTAAATTCACGTCCAGTAGGATGGATTTTATGTATTATAATATATTTAGCTTTTTATAAAATGTCTTGAAAAGAATAGACTCATGTCACAGAAAAAAATTAGTGTAGCTGAAGCAGTAACTTTTAGGTTTTTTATTTATAAGTTGTGGAATTGTGTCTCTCATAAAACATCACAAATTGTTTTTCCGGCCAGGAGATCCTCTATTTATATGTTTAATATTAAAAAAGTAGGCTTGTGTTAAGCTAAACATATGAAAACACTTTACATTTTATAAGTCCTAGTAAAAGAGTGTTTGATCCAAGTGTAGACATTAAAGAACAGGCCTATAATATTTTTTGAGAAAATGTTTTATTGTCAAGAATTTATAATGTAAATGAAGGGATTTTTAAAGCACTTCATTGTGACATAGAATATTATCAACATAATTCAATACCTTTTTAAATGCATTTGAATTAAATATGAACCGCCCAAGAATCAATGTCTTCAAATAAAAGTGCATAAAAATCAGTTATAGATACCGGGTGTCCGGAAAGTCTAGACTGATTTCTAACTTCCAACTTCATTCAGATCTACAAGGGCTAAAAGTCGAGATACAGAGAAATGTTTTTAATAAATAAGATATAAGATTCGACCCATTGTTTTGAATTCGGCATATTTGTGCTTTTTATAATGGACGCATCAAGACTATGTTGGAAGTCTGAAAATGACTCTTTTGTCGAGACCTTTACAAAACAAGGTGATGCATATGAATTCATTTTCTTCTGGCAATTGTGTCGTGTATAAAACAAAGAATGAAGCGAAAAAATACATATTTATCTTATAATAAGAGCAAGTAAATAGAGATATCGCGACATAGGGCCACCTGGCCGTTGGTTTAAAACTTCAAAAGCGCTTGAATTGGTACATGCGACCCCCAATGACTAATAGATTATACTTATTTTGAAACCTAATTATGAAATTATTGTGACACCCGAGTTTCCATTGTATGTATTTGACACCAGAGAACTGTCATAATTGTAATTGTAGAACTCGAAGAGCAAAGACACATAATCTGAAATTCAAATGTAATATAATTGTGAGCCCTGAACTACTTAAGGCTCAATGCAAGGTACATTTACAACATCAAACTGTCATAGTTATTACTTGTAGAGCTTGAGGTCCATGTTGAGCTTTGTTAGAAGCCTCAGTATGCCATAGTTGCAATAGATGAAACCTGAAAGCTCATTGGTTTGAACCCTCAAACAACTAAAACTGTGTCTTTAAAACAAATAATTCAAATTATTACACATAATCTCATAATCTTTAACATATGTTTACGTCTTCTCTTAAAACAAACAATCTTTTAAACTTTAGAATGGTTGAATTGAGTTTTATATGTTTAAGTTATCTATAAAAGTATATATCTATATATATCTACAAACAATTGCTTTATAATTTTAAGTATTTGTATCTCCGAAATAATAAACTCGGATGTCTCCTCTTATCCCAGTTTCACCGTATATAAAACCAAAAAGGATATACGTATGATTATATTTTGAGTTAAAGTAGACAAGAACAAGAGGTGTAAGAGTGTTTGTTTGTTCGATAAAGAAGAGAGAGAGAGAGTTCTTCATATTCAAATTAGCAACGCTTCCATACATATATAAAAATAAAAGGGCTAAAATTAGACACACGCAACACACAATAAGAGCCACGAAGTAAAAAAGAGACTTCTTACATGGATAAGTGTATTTTTGTCACGTAGAGCTTTATACCATAGATACTTATTTGAGGAGCTCTCCCCCTATGTACAAATAAAAATATTAGAAAAACCCCGAGTAGGGTGCTAATTAATAAACTAAGTGTGTGTTTTAATTGCAGTTGGAGGAGAGTTTTTATTTACACACACACACACATATATATATATATATATATATATATATAATATATATATATATATATATATATATATATATATTATATATTTTAGTTAGATCTGATATAGAAAATGGTGTGTAATTGGGGATATATAAATGTCATGCGATTTATATATATATAATTAATTATATATATATATATGTATTTTTAAGAGACTTTATTGATGTAATATATTACATATATAAATAAACAATATATTTAAAATTAAATCTCTAATCTAAAAACAAGCAGCAATATATATACTCAAAATAATTATAAAAATTATAACTTTTAAGAAACAAAATCGTAATCAAAAATATAGACATAATATACGATACATCCAATAATAAATAAAATAACAAAAGTAGAGTCAATTATTTGGTTTATCTTTTGCAAAATTTCCTGTGTTGTCTCATAGTCTGTTGTAGAAATTGGAGATTTTCAGTGGATCAAGACGGATAATGTAATTGTCATTCATAAAACAACGCTACTTCGGTATAAATTTATATAATTAACTATTGTCAAAACGAGTTGTATCTCGAAATTTCATGACTCCCTCAGGATTCTTGATGACAAAAGAAACTTTCCTACATATTCCATGGCAGTCTCTACAAAATAATTTATGAAAACTTCATTTTAAACGTTTTTTATATATCTTTACAAGTTATTAGAATGATTTTTATATCAATCAGTAAAAAAAATATTGCTTAAAAAATATTTATTCATTAAGTTATGAAGGAATAAAGTAATTTATTGTCTATTGTTCAGATTGAATTGTATCTGTAAGGATATGATTAGCTTTAAATAGCTTTATAACTAGTCCAATAAGCCATGGATACTTTCGAATGAGGAAGAGACATACTTACATCCTAAGATTTTACGGTTCTTTATACATTCATGATTATAATAAGCCAAGGGTAAGAATGGCATTAGAAAACAAAGGAATGAGTTATATTTCATAAAAATATATATGCTGGTGCAATGACATCACGTGACAATAAAATAGATTTAGTGTAATTTTATTTTGCTTATTCATATCCGAACCAAATATGCCAAAAAAAAGAGTTAAGTTTGCATAAGGAGCAAAACTTAATCCGCAGAGCTGGGATTCGGTAGAAAAATCTACCGCCGGTTCGATATTCGGTATACATATACCGAATACCAATCGATATCGGTATTCGGTAGATTTTATATATATCTACAGTATCGATCGATATTCGGTACGGCAAATTAGAAAGAGAAAGAAATTTATTTATGTATCTGCTTTTACTTCTTTTACTTAAATGCACTTTCAGGAACTCTAGTATTCAATGTATAGCATGTGCTTATATTGAATGTCTATTTATGTATCTGCTCTATAATACTATAAGTTATAGTTGTTTATTTATTTTCGAAGTTCAAGTTCTTCACACAAGGGAGCGCTTGAGCAAAGCGACAGTAGAACGATGTTTCTCTGCTATTGAAGGGAATAAGCTCTCTAAATATGTATGTTTCTATGTGAATGCTACAAAAGTCATACTTTCAAATATACCGTACCGATTGTCAATCGGTACGGTATTCGGTAGATTCTACTGAATATCGTAAAATCGGTTTTGAATTTGAAATCTACCGTCGGTAGTATCGAATACCGATTTACATTCGGTGATCACAGCTCTGTTAATCCGTTAGAATGTATTTCGTTGTTCAAGCAAGAGGTTTCTTTCTCTTTTTTAGATTGAATTTATCAGCATCATCTTTTAGGTCTTCTCATTCCATATAAGTAAGTGAAGTGTAATTACTCTTCTTTCTTTCTCCCTGCAATAAATTCCAGGCTGATAAAAAAGGCATCATGAGATCAACGGGGGGCCTGGGTGTGTTTGACGTTCCAAGGCACACGGGATTGCTGCTGCTTCCCCCTCCTTGTTTATAGACTCTCCTCAGGAGGAGCTCACTCAAGAAGAAGAAGAGGTGTCTTGTGGTGGCTATTACTTTTGGCGGGGCTTTTTCTTCTTCTTCTCACCTTCGTGGTGGTGAAGAATATCAATTATACCGATTGGGGGGCTGACTGGAGTAAGCAAATACCTCTTGGCCACACACGGAGACGCTGTTTTTTAAAAAGAAACTAATCTAATAATAACTCAAGAAGTAAATACTTCTTGAGGTCATATGCTGGTATATGACCAAGGACCCTTATGGCTATTGCACTTAGAGCGATTAATCCATGCAAATGGTTTTTAAGATTTTTAATATTCCTATGTCGGTGGATTAATTAATAATTAATAATATGTAGCCTACAGCTATGATTTGATTGAATATTTAGATTTAATGTAAGAGTGATCCTTCTTTTAACAGTTCATTGATTCAACAACAATAAAGGATTATATAACCATTCTACGGCCAAAAATTAAAAATAAGGAATTTTTTGAGCTGTGATCTACTCTTAACGTGAGTGAGGTTATCTTTTAATATTAACAAAAACTTGTTTTACACAAACATCGTGTTTTTGACTTAGGTGAGAGACAAAAATTGGTCAAATAAAGGTCTAAGAACCAAGAAAATTCATTTTATTAATAGAAGGCTCCGAAGAAGGAGCTTAATATTGCCTTCCAACATAATTACTCGAAACTAGTTGTCTTCAATGAAATATGAAATCTATTCTTACCAATATATATATATATATATATATATATATATATATATATATATAAACTAGAGTCAAAGATATTGCAGGAGTGGAGATCAATACACATAACCTCAATCAAATATTTGAATTCTAGGTGGTAAATCATTTTTGTAATAATATAAGGATGTTTAACACGTAAAAAATAATAACTTCAGAAGGACAATAAAATTATATAATGACTTCGACATTATTTAGTAAATCCTATTTTTCTTATTTGTTTGTCAACAAAACAAAAACTGTATCCCTCGTGTCAATGGTTTATTTGTAACTAATAATTATTGAAAAAGCTATCCTTTTGTCTAGGTAATTGTAGATTTTATGGAGATGTTTCCTGAATGAGCCGTAGACAGTCAGTCGTCTAGATCAGTATCAGAAGGACTTTGAACACAAAAGACATTGAAAATTACTCCCGAGAAAGAATGCCAAAATGTTGAAGAAATTGTTTATGCAGATCAGGAGCAAATTATCTTTATATTTTTTAAAGAGAAAACAACAACAAAAAATCGTTACAAATTGATGCTTCTTGTTTGTGAGGGGTTGTAATGTTTTTTTTAACATAGTTAGTCGTCACTTCTTAGATAATGGTGATGATGTGCCTCACAGCATGATGACCGTCTCTGATCTCCTCATAGAGATGTTTACGAAGACTCAGAAAAAAAAATCTCAACGGTCAACTCCTACGATTGTATATATGTATGTGAGAGAATGGTTCTGTCGCAAACCAAGTGAGAGAGAGATTTAAATCCTTCCAGCCCCCTGCTATGCTAAGTGGGTACAATAACGAAAGGTGTAGAAAATCGTAAAACAAATAGTCGTTCTCACAAGGAATAACTTATCAGCTGGGAAAACGCTAAGACCACAAAGCCTTAAGGAAAGAGTGATCAGCACAATTGATGTTTTAAAAAAGGGCAAAAGAAAAGAAGAAGGTCAAATAATTTAACAAATAAAGGTTCTTTAATATATTCTGTTTCTATGTTTATTCATATAACAAATTTTCACACATTAACAAAACAAATTATCAAGGCATATAAATGTAGTATAAGCTAAAGAGATTAAAAGAAATAAAGGGACATCAACATCATAAAAGGCAAAAAACATATTTGGTGAAGATTTTAGTCAACTAAAAAATGTAAGAACATTTAGTTTTATTAGTTTTTTTAATTTATTTAAATATAAAAACTATATAAATATTTTAAAAAGCTCACAAAACTTGATATGTGGCACGATAAAAAAGATGTATTTTCCTTCTAAGATATAATTTTACTATATATATAGTTTGTCCATATTTGATACTCTCAAGTAGACTCATCAAATGTTTTTTTAGAAGCTTTGTTTTGAATCAAAAATAAATATAAACGAATGTAAAGCAATCAAAAATAACATTCTTTCAGCTGCAATTTTTATGTGCATTTACAAATGATATCTCATATGAAACTACTATCTCTCCTTTACATATCTTAAGTATAATATATAGATAAGTTTTACATTGGATGACTTATATATATATCGATTTGATTGGAAAAATTTAACTCATAGTGTTATTAGAAATCATATGATGTGCCTCCATCGGAATGGCAACACGATAAACGAAAGTAAAATATAATATATAGCCGGCTCTCCATATATTGTATAAAAGAACAGGCAAGATTTTAGGTTCCATGGACTGATTTTTCATTCGTATTCCTACAGACTTCATTACATCAAATATCTATTTAAAGAAATAATATTATCACAAGGATGAAAAATCATTTGTCATCAATTTCATACATTATAGTATGATGGAATGATAATAACTTTTTTAAATCTGTGAAGATATTATTTCATCGAGATGATCAGAGATCAAAAAACGAACCCTTGCTATTATTTGCAGCTTGAAAGAAAGTGCCAGGAATCCTATATACAAAAATCCCTCAAAATTATAATTTGAAATAAGTTGTATGATAAAATGTCTGTCTGGTTCCATACTGCTCAGAAACCCAATAATTTGGAATGAAATGGTTTGTAGGAAATGACAAGTGAGATTTTTTATTTCTCATTTCTAAGGAATTTTGTTTATTCACGATATTATTATGTTTATTGTTATTTTTCTTTTGCTTATACTATCACTAGCGCTGGGAGGGAGGGAGGGAGGGAGGGAGGATTTTTTCCCGCCCAAAAAATAGAGAGAAGTATATGGTCCATGAAGAACAGATATTAAAAAGTAATTTCATTGAGATGTAGGGTTTGATTAGAATGTGTAATCATTGTGCCATTACATATTATATCCATTAAGGAAGAGTTTTTTTTTAGAACAAAGATAATTCATACATGAATGGGAGCATGTTGGATATTTTCACATGCTGGCCAATATTTTGGTTTGCCCGAGATATGCATAAATACTATAACTTTAGAATTAGTCCATCGAGTCATTACGTCACTTTCAGTGAGATCGATTAATATTGACCTCTCTTGGGAGTCAATTCAGCGCCAACGAGAGTCGAGGCCACTTCCACTGAGCTTAATTATGTCAATATGAATTGTTGTGTGTATTCTTCAAAATCAAGCTTGTAAGGTTTTGTGGTACAAAATACATACATATAAAAGAGACTTAGTAAAATTCAAACATTGAGATATATTGCAAAAAAATTGGGTTTGGGCAAAGAATTAGCCTTTATACTTGTAGTTTTGTTTGTAAACAATAAAATAAATTAATATAGCTTAAGTTATTAAGACACTGCAGCGTTTGGCCTTATATAGGGGGAAAGCGATTCAAAGTTCTTGCCGACCTTTTTGAAGTGTGTCAATTGAAAATAATTAATTTAAAGGTACATTCCTGGTCGCACAAAAACATATTTTGTTTTTAATTTCCGTCTGACCCTTTTACTCTTCTTGAATTAAAACGCAGTACTATTTTTGTACATTGTGCCGGTATGGTGTTCCGGACCGTCCACGCATACTTTCACCACTAGCCTTATTAACAATAAACGGAATCCCTCACTAAGTAACATGCAATGTTTTATTAAAATATTATTAACATTTTTTAAACATTTTTTTTCATTTTTGATTGCAAAAAAAATACAACCCCCTAGAAATAAATCCCCTTAAATATATTTCAAAAGCATTAGCGTGTCTCTTTTTAATGTAGCTAACTCAAACGACATTGGGTTTGACAGGGGATTAACCCCGAAGAGATTACAATGAATAAAATAATGCTTAATATCGTCCTCTAAAAAAGAGAATATATTTTTCCATGTTCAATCTATGTAATTTAAGAACCAAATTCGCAAAGTATGTTTAGACTTTAGGCATAAAGTATATGCAAATATAATTCATTCAAAGTTTGATGAAATTGATTAAAATATTTTAAAATATAAATATAAGATAATGGTTTTCAGAAGTTCAAAAGATCATTTTTCATATAAAGTATTCAAAATTCAAATCATAAGATAGGATTAATTAATTATACAAAAATACTGAGTGAGTTTGTTAAAGCCTCTTTATAAAATATGCGCCAAAGATGTTAGTAAATCAACACTTTATTTATTTAAATCATTTAAACATAAATGATTTATAAAGCCGTAATAAAGTAAAAAATCAAAGGTATAAAATTGTGTTTAATCTCGACCATTTAAATATATTAATAATCATTATACAATCAACATTCTTAATATTCTAAATGTGATTTATAAGATAGTATTCCTTGATTACAAAAATATTTAGGCATTTTGTTAATCTCTCTTTTTCAAACATGTACTCAAAACATTACTTTTTCAACACTTCACAATATAAAAATATTGTTTGCATAAAATATAGAAACACTAAGGAATAAAAATCAAATCTCCTATCTAAATTATTAAAAACTCTATGGTGCAAAGCATTAAATATTATCAATAAAAACCATATAAATAAAACGTTCATATAAAAAATATAGACCAATAAGAAGCAGCATGAAGTAATAACTGAATGAGTTGAAATGTATTCAAAAAGATTTTGGAGATTTAATATAATTTATCAAAAAAAACATTTGAAGAAATGGGCGATGCCCAAAAGAATCTGCACAAGTGATATTAGTTATAAAGAAATTAAGTCACCCTCTGAATGGAGTAATTCTGAATATCTTTTGTTAAAGAAGGTAGAATTATTTTATGTGAAAAGAACAAAGTTAGTTTTATAGAGTTGGCATGAAACAATTATTATTTATCGGTTAAATTTATTTGACAGGGGTGCAGTCCTCATTGTACTTTTTAGATGTAACTCATTGGCTTCATAAAGACTCGTTACTAATGCACCTACACACTGGGGAAACGCCTACATACATGCACAAACATATTGAACTATGTATCAAGGAAGGCCTTAAATTAATAGGCTTACGTATCGAATAAGTATAATAGCTTCCTTAAATAATAAACTCCTAGAGTCATATCACAAGAATTTCAATTCATATGCCCAAGCTATGAATTAAGTTATAACAGCCATTTTTTGTTCTTAAAACTAGCGCCACTAGCGCTATATACGTTCCTACTATTTGGTGTTACATATATCAATATTTAAAAATGAAATTTTGTTCCTAAACCCTTTGCCTGTCCGAGTATTGTTTTAAGACTTACCTCATACGTCCAAACCATTTTTTGCTTAATCTTTTTTTAAACTACTTTTTTCATAATTTCATTTTATAATAAAATCAGCTGATTTAAGACTTTCTTAAGCCGTGACCCATATATGGGTCACAGACGTATGAGTAATAAATATATCATATAGTTTAAAAATAGCATTTCAATAAAATAAATATTATGTTTGGATTGTAATGTACCAAAAATGACCAAATTCGCATTATTTTTTTAACGCATCCTTTGTTCATTCGGTCTAAAAATATCAAACAGAATGTGTATACATATATTGGATTGAATGTACCAAAAATGACAAAAAATCCGTCAAAAAAGCGTATATGAGAAGACAAAGAATTACGTATTTTGTTGAAATATTAAACAGTCTTTGTCTGGATAGAGCATAATTTTTTTAAACCATTATTTTTTTAATGCATCCTTTGTTCATTTGCATCTAAAGATTCAGTTATCAATAACCATGTCCAAGAAAAGATATACAGTCGAAGAGCTAACTGCACATCTAAAGGATATTTACGCTGGTGCCAGCACAAGCCATTCAACAAGCTCTAAATTGGGTTACAGCGGATCAATTGTTGTCAAATTAAGAGATAAACTATTGGATTGTGGGAGGCTACTTCTAGCTGATAATTGGTATTAGAGCATTGATCTCGCGTATTATCTAAAAAACAGAAACACGGATTACTGTGGAACTTTTCGAAAAATTAGGAGTAATATCCCAGCGACTCTGAAGAACCTTAAAATCGCAAATGGGAAAATCTGAGGAATTTATAGCACGAAAAGTATTTCTATTTCTGAATACCAAGACAAGAGGCCTATTTTAATGATTTCAACATTTCATAATGACGACGTTGTTAGTACTAAAAAAAAATAGGAATGGAGGGATTATTAAAATACCAAGGATTATTTTGGATTACTACAAAGTTAATTGTAAAATACTATATCCTTGCTCGTAAGAGTATCAGTGTTCAAAAAAAATTCAACTTATAAGTAATAGTATGTTGAATAGTTGGGTTATGTACAAGAAACGTCTAGTAAAAAATCAACTAAAATAATTTACAACAAATAGCAGAATCCTTAATTTGTAATGGCACAACATCGCCAACATCGTTAGCAAATGTCCATCGATTGACACCAATCAATATTATGAAGAAGAACACAAGAAAAGATGCACATCATTCTATAAAAAATGATCAAAGAAGAAAGAACCGAACAAGCTAGAAAAAAGACGTGAAAAGTGCAAGCTGAATGTAAAATGTGTAATAAAGCACTATGTTTGCCTAGTCATATTCATTTTAATGTTTAAATGTATTTTTAATTTACTTTTTTTGTATGTAGAATATATGATAATTGAAGAATATTTTTATGTAAATTTTGTATGTACATTATATTCAGAAAGTCAATAAAAGAAAATATATAAATTTTATCTTTTTATTTAAAAAAATTCGAAAAAATATCGGGAATATGTAAAACTATCTAAAATTGACTAAATTAAATCGCTTTAAGGTGTTCAATTTCCATTTATACTTTTTATGACATGACAAAATACATTTGGAAATAAAAGTCGCGAGACTCTAATGTGGTCATGAGCGTATGAGTAATACAATAGCACGATCCATATGTGGGTCATAGACGGGCTAAGGGTTAACAAACCTCTTAAATGATTATATCAATATAGTTATTTATACTATCTTAATAAATATATTTATTATACTAAAGTTATTTACACTAAATAAATAATAACAAATTGGACAATCCCTTGGCCTATGATGCATAGAGATCGTTAAGATAATAATCTACAATTGAAAGATACAATAATATATGCTTTTGTCAAACTTAAAATCATGAAGTCAATTAAGTTATGAAACCAAATAGCAAGAATTATTACCTTATTTTGTCAACAATGAATCATATCTGGTAGGATTAAAAATATAATTATGATATTATTGTTATGAAGAGGATACTAATTTTTGGCGAATGAAAAATCATTTATCCGTGAGAAATTAATATTTTGAGTTAACATCTCAAAAAAATTGTTGTTATCGAGTCATATATATATATATATATATATATATATATATATATATTATATATATATATATATATTATATATATATATATATATATATATATATATACATGGGCGGAGTGGCCAGCGGGAGTACCGAGACTATTCCCGGCGGGCTGCTGGCCTCAAAAAAACATAAACGGCCGTTGACATCCTCCCAATGGCATATTGGGGCCTGTATAAGGCCGGCGAGGGCATAATTGTCCCGGTGGATAAATTCTTCCCACTCCGTACTTGTATATATATATATACATATATATATATATATATATATATATATATATATATATATAATATATATATAATATCTATATATATATATATATATATATATATATATATATATATATCTATATATATGTTTGGACAAGATTGCAAATTATAGCTACTCGACTTATAATATAGAATAATCATTAAGGTAACTTAGTTAAAATCTACTATTATTATTTTTATATATTATGGACATTGTCGGAACCTCAATGATTGTATAATTAACACAACCTCTTACTACATTTTTTACAATTGAATTATAGATTTATCTCATAGAGAACATAGAGTACCCAAAAAGTCATGTATGGCATCCACTCTCCATTCTTGATGATATAAAATATGAAGTCTCACTCTCTGTTAAGTTGTTGCTCTCGCTTTAATTCCCCCTACAACGGTGAGCGAACAAATTCCCCGATATTCAACGCTACCATTCGTGACTTTGGTACTCTATGTCTTCTATGGTATATCTCTTTATCTGTAATTTTTGAAAAAAAAATTGAAATCAATATACACATACCTATTTCACTTTCGTTTATAGCCTAAAATGTGCCATCATAAATTGCGTGGCAAAACAAGTGCCCGTAAAAGCATATATTTTTCTTGGGCGTGAACTAATGTAAATATATATAAATTGAATATCATTTTCATGGTCGAGACAAAGGGAATATTATTATTATTATCATTATTATTATGTTTGTTAATGTACAATCCTTCCTTCACAGCTTTAAGAGCATATTTGTTCTTCGTGCATAAAAGAAATATCTTTGTGTATCAAAATGATATTTATTTTCTTCCATTTTTGGGGAGAAGGGGTTAAATATTACACACACACACTCTGACATCAACCTACAGCATACATAAGTACACAATATCCCTCACTAGAAATAGGTGTACATATATTGAAAACATTATGTGCATTAGTGAGTATCGTAGAAGACAAAGTTTAAGATATTAAATATTGCGTATTAGAAAATAAAATGATGATAGAGAAATTGATATCTGGGGGGACCAAAGATGTTTATTTGGAGCAAAACTTTGTATTATTTATCACTATTATTGGTTAAAAATAAATAACTTTTTATATTATATAAAACTTCCTGATGTTGTAAGTTAGGACAGGAAATAAACGTTAAGTTATTGTGTACGCACCACGTTTCAAGCAATTTGTCACAGAAAAATAAAAAAACAAGGTTACTATATATATGGTTTGTCCACTGTCTTATGTTTTTTAATGGCTGTTATTGATGACGTCATATTAATATTCAAGAATTAAATAACAACAATAAACCTAGTATTCGACTTATATAACCCGGCTCCCCATCATTTTCACAATTCACAAATTCAAAAATATTTTTCTTCCAAAGACTTTGAGGTTTCCACATCCTCAGGATATGACGCTATAACCTCGTTAATAGCAGGGAATAAGCTCTCTATATCTTTATATCTCCATGGGACAAACCTTATAGTTAGTAACCTTGGAAAAAACACAGCTGTTGATTGGCGTATGGGAATATCTTTGACACAAGAAATTTTTGAGCCATTATCACAAAACCTCTCGCCTTTCATGATATATATTTTGAATGAATTATTGTACATATAAGTGATCCAAAATGTCTAATAGCTTTTAAAAATAATGATAGTTATTGATTAATGATGGTATTATTTACAAGAACCCATTTTCTGAATCTCTTGTCCTCGTGGGATCTGCTCGTTTTAAAAAGTAGTTCACACCTCCCTTAGTCACCATTAGTTATTAAGGATTTTTCTCAACTATACAGATACCTTTTGCACTCTGTGCCCGTATTTTTTGCCATGGATCAATTGACAGCTGTTTTTCTCTTTTTATATCAAGTCGGTAAATCAGTAAACCAAACCTATGTAAAAGGACCTGCCTTGACTATTAGGACCCTTGGAAATGAAAGTGTTTTAATTTTCCTTTACAAAATAAAAGTAATTTTTAAACATATTATTACGACAATAATAAATAAACGTTACATATCTTAAACTTGTTCTTCAATGATACTCACTAATGTGCAACGGAATCCCAGTAAAAGCATATCCTTTTTCTTTAAATATGCATGTGAGGGATTCTTGTGAATATAATCAGAAACCCTTTAAGACGCTTATTTATATATGTTTTTCTTCTTGACAGGAATGTTTCTTTGGCATTGACAAGGACGACAGCGGGTCTTCTCCCTGGAATTATGCATACCTTTTTCGTTAGCTCAAAATGTGCTTTTAATTAAATAATAAAATGACTTGAGTTGAAGTACTCTTTTTTGAAAAATAAAGTCAATGAAGAGGTGCTTTATTCATTGGGATTTTTAGCATGGCTTCTCAAGGTCTGTCATAGATCATTATTGATTAAGACAGACATATCAGAGACAGAATATGTCACTATTGTGACTGCGACATGGAGCACATTGGTTAATGCCCAAATGTGCCGTATTTGTAACATGCCTTAGGCCAAGTAACGTTTATTTTGCACAGATGACTTGTGAGTTGTGGGTCTCGAAACACAATGTTCCATTGGAGGTAGATTTGATACCTCCGAACTACTATAATAGTACCATTTATTTGGCTCGAAAGCCACTCGCTTATTAACTGCTATAGTTGTGACCAGTGAAAACTGAGGGTGTTGAGTGTTTTGGGCCCTCAAGTAACTATAATTGTTGCTTTCAGTACCTGATGTTCAAAGGATTACGTTTATTCTCTAGAATGCGTAGACTAACAGACATAATATTCAACAGATAATTATATCATTGTTCGCATGTTTTCAATTTTAATTAGGCTATAGTTATTTTTTTAGAGATACGCAGCTCCCAATCAAAGTTGTATGTATCGTGAAATATCGAAAATAGTATTTCTGCTCCTATACATGTTTGCTTATTTGCGATCAAGCTGTCTGTGTGCTAACCAAGAGGACTAACCTTTAAAGCAAATAAAGATCAGTCAAACAACCGTACAACTGGAAATATAACTTAATATAACTCATTCGAATATTTTTGAGTATACAATCCGGTCGATTAAATCGTTTAATCATGATAATCTATTTATCTATATCCTTTGAATAAAGGCTTTGGGACTCATTGATTGTGATTATATTCACATCAGAAAGACAGACGGTAATAAAAGACCTTAGTTTTAAAGCTTATAGGCTATTGGAACAATTGTTACTGAAGTGTGCCTAAAATAAGGAATGATATATAGTCATTCTTAAAATGAAAAAAAGGCAATAGGAAGGGTCTGAGTTATGTAAGCTCTAGAAAATGAGAAACATTCACATTAAAACATACAACACTGCCTATCAAATGGTCAATTTTGAATTTATTATTTATTGATCTTCATTTTTGGCGGCAAATGATAAATGATCAACGAAACCTTTTGTAAACTTAGAGATAAATGATAAATAGTTTGATTTGCGACAAACGAAACATTTTTATTGTTTACGGAAACCACTACTTGGAATCATATAATTAAATAATATAAGCACAGAACCAATCCATTTTGAAAAAATAAAAGGACACAAACTTTGGTATGTGTAACGTCACAGAGTCCCCCGTCGACTCAGTCATATCCATTGAGGTATACTTATATATTTGATGAGTCCATCAGACTCAGGAATTTCATTAGGATTCCAACGCCAACGCCACCATTCTGTTGCATTAGATATCCTCCTCCTTCTAGCAATTGGACTCCGGCAAAGCGAATCTATTAAATAATAATAATGAAAACAAAAATGATATCCTTCCCCCCTCTAATTTTCTAATCAATTATTTTCTCCTTTTTTTTCTTCTTCCCTCCATTGTCATCGGGATATGTATAAGAAATAATATTATTAAAAAATATATATACACAAATTCCGGGAATTCCATCCCTACACTTTTTCCCTTAGCTTTAAATAATAAAAACCCGTCAAATATTATATATATATATATATATATATATTTATGAATACTCTTATATTATCCAACGTAAGCGGGGAAGGGGACGAAGGGCTGGCTGGATGGCTAGCTGGTTGACTTTCTATCCTATGCCACCACTCATCAACACTATTCTCGCCTAATAATGAAAGACAAGACCATATTTTGTTGAGAGGGAATAATATTTTTATTAATAATGATAATAATAATTTGTCAAAAGAGGAGTTTTTAAATTAAAATATGATGCCTGACACATTCTTGATATGACAGGCATGCTTATTTGGGTGCTGCTTCTACCAAATAATGAAATGATAGAGTGAGGGAACCATTAATAAATGTCGGACCAGGAGGTCATTAATTTAGAATAGCGGTGCAATGATTTTAAAGTGTAGGTAGTAGGTTTATTTTTTTGTTTTGTTGGGTAGCTCATATAATTAAAGGTCTGAGAGGGAAGGAATGAATAATAATGTCTTTAAAAAATATATTTTTTTCCTTTGCAATCTGATTGGTTATGAATATGTCCGCTGCTAATGGGTCCCAAGGAGTGAATTGAAATCGTCATAAATTAAAGTACTTTGTATCAGCGTCAATACTATTAACTAGGTCCTAGTTACTAGGATCTGCCCAAACTCATTTTGAAAAAAATACACTTTTGTATTTCTTAGGTCTTCAGAAACCGGACTATACCATTCTTTGAGGGCTATGACATCACATTCTCGAGATATGAGACATCTTTATATAGACTATTGGCAGATACATGCCCAAAAAGAAACATTATTACCTTTTTCAGGCAAGCATATGTATGGTTTACTTGTAAGTTTGGTGATCTATCGTATGCAGCGAAATATGTCTTAGCTCTAAGTCAAAATATTAAAAAGGTCACCTATGGATAAAGCAGAGATCTTATCCAGAACGATTTGACAGAATGCAGCTATTACATATGAATTATATTACATCACTCACACCTTTTCATACTATTTAAAAAAGTCTCTCTGAAGTTCCTTCTGTCTCTGACTTTTCTGACTTCAGTACCCTATGACCTCTATGGATGATGAATCATTAATACTCGTAAAACTTGATAACCATAATATATAATAATTATCTAAAAAAATATTTTAAGACTCACTAATCAGACTTGTTGACGTTCGCAAAAAATTGTCGTTCGTCGTTCTTTTGTCGTTCGCCAAAAGTTATCGTTCGTTGTTAATAGTTCATTTTAAATTGAATCGTTCATTTTAAATTAAATCGATCATTTTAAATTAAATCGTTAGTCGTCGTTCGCCATTCTGAAAAAATTGACGACGTTTTTTTTAGAAAGAAGTTTCTGAAAAAAAGTGATGATGTTTTTTTTAGAAAGAAATTTCGGAAAAAAAGTGATGACATTTTTTTATAAAGGAAATTTGTCCCATGAAAATTAAAAATCTTTGTCTTTTTTTGGCGCCAAAAACGAACGACAAACGCTAAGAAATTTTCCGTATCGTTCGTCGTTCATTGTTTGCGAACGACAACAAATGAAGGATAAATCAACAACTATGTCACTAAAAAACTACAATCTTTCAGTTGGCAACGATTTTTTCTATACTTCTTATTGACGAAGTGGGGATCTATTTATTGTCATTTATGATCAAAACAAAGAAACATTGATATCTTTCTTTTAGCATGATAATTGTTTGTATTTAATTAACAATAATTTTGGAGATATTAGGTTATTCAATTAAAATGATTCAGGTATTATGAAATACAATATCTGTTCCAAATTATGATATTGTTATCTTTGAGTTATTGCTCACACAGTAACATCCTTGAGCTAATTGATGCTTAATTTTATACTACCAATTGTTAACAATAACACTATGTAACAAAATTAAGGTCTTGTTGCCCCTGGGCTGAAATTTCTAAATTGAGTCCATTTTTTTACGTAGATTCCAAAAATGCCACTCAAAATATCGTCCGAAAAAAGGTTTGGACTTTATGGCCTTTTTTTGAAAATAAAGATTTTCATCATTTCTAATGGTTCAGGCCCAGTTATATTCGTGCAAAGTAAGAATAACCACAAATGTCAGTGATATTTATTTTTTTACTATATCTCTGCATTTCAAATCAGTTTTTATAATTTATATATCTTTCGTACAATTCCAATAATCGGCTTTATATTTCAAAAAGTTGACCATATTTAGTGTTCTATTTAAGCGGCTATATTTTTTTGTTTTGCGTCTATTGACTATAATCAATATGTAATATATTTTTGGTATATGTCCATACATTTCAGAACAGTTTTTATAATTTCGATATCTGGCATGAAAGTAAAGAAAAGATCATTTAGTAGGACGAAGCAAACAAAGACCTTAATTTTGTTACGTAGTGTAGTTCGTCCTACTAAATGTATCTTTTCTTTACTTTCATGCCAGATATCGAAATTATAAAAACTGTTCTGAAATGTATGGACATATACCAAAAATATATTACATATTGATTATAGTCAATAGACGCGAAACAAAAAAATATAGCCGCTTGAATAGAACACTAAAATATGGTCAACTTTTTGAAATATAAAGCCGATTATTTCGAATTGTACGAAAGATATATAAATTATAAAAACTGATTTGAAATGCAGAGATATATTAGAAAAATAATACCACTGACATTTGTGGTTATTCTTACTTTGCACGAAGATAACTGGGCCTGAACCATTAGAAATGATGAAATCCTGATTTTCAAAAAAAGGCCATAAAGTCCAAACCTTTTTTCAGACGATATTTTGAGTGGCATTTTTGGAATCTACGTAAAAAATGGGACTCAATTTAGAAATTTCAGCCCAGGGCAAAATCCTGTTACATAGTGTAATTGTTATTATTTCCATGAATCATGTTCCAGAAATGAGTCCCAGTTTGTTTACCATATTCTCATATTGTATCCATTTGTTATTATATCTAACTCAAGTAATTTAGAGGCTCATTTGGGTTGTTCTCCATATAAAGGAAAATAAATAACATCGTTCTAAAAAAAATCCATTCATTACCTCCGTCGAAGGATGTATTGTTTTCACTGGCGTTGGTTGTTGGTTTGTTTGTCAGCAGGATAACTCAAAAAGTGCAGAACAGATTCGGATGAAACTTTGTGGAGTTTGTTGGAAATGCCAAAGAAACAAGTGATTAAATTTTGGCATCTCTGAGTGCTTCTTTAAGTTGCCAAATGAGCTAAATACTAATAAATATTTCAAGTTAGCCTACTCTGCCAATAGATGTGTCTGTGCTGTAAAATTGGGTGCCGGAGCGTCTTCCTCTCGAAATTTCCGTCGAGGGAACCCTCCCCCCATCCCTCTACGCCGCCCCAGTCGTGAAAAATCTGCCTCGGAAGGCTCATAAGCACCCCGTGACGGCGGAGGTTTACACTCTCTGAGTGTATACATGCCTCTAGTTATTATTGCAAATAACAGCAGATGTTACTTTTACCAGATTATGTAATTAACGGTACACAATGTAGAAACGGATAAAAATCTACACTGCATACGAAGGTTGTAGCGGAAAGCTGTCTCTCCATCTCTCTTCTCCTATATGTGCCTTTGTTCATCTACTTCCATCTTTTATTATATATGATAACCAGATGGGGCGACAGACGATTTTTTTCTCTTTCATCAAATAGACATGTATATGAATTTGTATTAAGTAATTCCATAGAATGAAATACTAACTAGAGGCATATATACAGTCAGACAGTCCCAACCTCCGCCGTCACGGTCCTTATGAGCCTTCCGAGGTGAATTTTTCACGACCTGGGGAGCTTAGAGGGACGGGGGAGGTTCCCCTCGACGTAAATTCCGGAGGAAGACGCACCCGATTTCACAGCACAGCGAAATCTATTGGCAGAGTAGGCTAACTTGAATATTTATTAGTATTTAGCTCATTTTGCATCTTAATTCTGCACTCAGAGATGCCAAAAATTAAATCACTTGTTCCTTTTGGCACTTCTAACAACTCCACAAGTTTCATCCGAATCCGTTCAGTACTTTTTGAGTTT
>CP045893.1:25848315-25888564 GCA_013387185.1 Caligus rogercresseyi | reverse complement strand
AAAAAATATAAAATATTATTTATATTTTTTTATTACTCCGTGTTGTAAAATATATTTCAATTTAAAAAATTATTAATTTTTATTTTGTAATTTATAATTAATCCTTTCACTAATCTGGGATATATTAATTATTATAAAATACATGAATTTCATAATTATTTACATTATTTTCCCATGTACATACTTCTACTTCCAAATAAATTGGAGGTTTTATTACACCTATTTTTTACTATAGTCGTCTGTTCTCGTAAATGTATGTGTAAACGAATTTTTATATACCTTGATATATATTGTTATAGTTCATGACATTGTGGTATACTCGTATATTCTAATGATGATCTAATTAGTTGAACTGCCATTTCTATTATTGAAGATCCTATTTGTTTCATTTTTACTAATTCTTTTACATATAATTTAAATATTCCTTCAATTTTTGTAAACTCCTTATTAAATTTATCCAATTAAAATATTAATCGACCAGAAGAAGAATAGTTTCTTAATGAAATGATTTTTTAAATAGATTTTTAGAGTTTATATTGTTTTTATACTTCGAAAGAAATATTTCAAAAGACTGTTTACTTACAACTCCCTCGATAAATTATAAATATTATGAGCCTGACTACAGACAGGTCTCACGACGTAACTCTCCTTATAGGGCTCTGCTCTCTGTTAGCTCATTTTGCATATTAAAAAAGCACTCAGAGACGGGAAGAGGAAGAAGTTTAAGGTACGTCACTGGGTTAACATAGTCCTGAGCTGATATATAAACAATAATACGTCAATGAATATTTTTTTAGCGTTTGTTTTCCTACTCCTGAATAGAGACCCATTTCATATTTATTATTAGTAGTATTTTGCTCATTTTGCATATTAAAAAAGCACTTAGAGATGACAAAATTTAATCACTTGTTCCTTTTGGCATTTCCAACAACTCCACAAAGTTTTATTCGAATCCGTTCAGTACTTTTTGAGTTATCCTGCTGACAAACAAATAAACCAACAAACGCCACTGAAAACAATACCTCCTTCGGCAATACCTCCTTCGGCGGAGGTAACAATACCTCCTTCGGCGGAGGTAATGAACAAGGCGAACAAAGGTTTTATGAAATATGTTTATATTGACAACTATTTGTGCGTTACAGCGTGGAAAGATTCAGGGTCAGCTTTCATAGGGTCAAACTTTTTGGATTCAGAGCTAATTGGATATGTGAACAAATACAATCGAGAACAACCAGATCCGGCAGCAGGCCAAGGCTTTTGGAGGGGCCCTACAGTTGTTATGAGGGGGGGGGCACAATTGGCACATTCATAAAAGATTGGGCCCACGTCACTCAGTGGGCGGGCCTGGTCCCCCTCAGGCCCGCACATCCCGCCGGCCTGAGAACAACGGAAGAAGATACCCACAGCATGCCCTAATTCATCTATCGTTTAGAGTCAAATATGGCTTGCTGGATAACTCAGTCTCAAATTATAGAATTACTTTGCGGACTAAAAAATGGCATTGGGCATTATACAACTGGTTTCTGAATGTCCAAATGGTGCAGGCCTTGCGCCTCTATAGACGAGTTGGAAAGCTAAAAAATGTAAGGAAAAGGAAAGCAAGCAAAAGAGATCCTTTTTTCGCTGCTAAAGATCTGATGTGGGTCTTCACCCACAATGCTTGACGGACTACCACACAAAAAAGTAAATAAAAATAAAATATTGTTCATAGGTATTTGCGTAAGTTATAAGCAAATGATTTGTAAGAATTGTATATAAATGAAAATATTTATTTTGATATGCTTAGTTTCTCATAAAAAGTAAAAAAGAGAAGAAATCATTTTTCTTAGTTCTTCCATCACGTATTTTAAAGTACGGGCTATTGCTAAGGTTTTGAGGGGTGGTAGAGAAAAATATATATATCAATATTATCCATATTTATACTAAAAGGAATAACATATCAAATTTTCAGCGAAAAAAATAATTTAAAGGGGTCATGGAAGTAATGGGTTAAGTACATTGAAAATGAGCAATTTATACTGTTGTTATTGCCGCCGATGTCTATAGTAAATTGATGAATAGATCATTTTTTTGTGGAATATTATTTCTGACAAAAGTTGTTGACTTTTAAAGTATTTTATTTACCAATAAACCTTTTTCAATAAAAAATTGTATCACGAAGCCTCCCATTTCAGTTGCTGTTTCTAAGGATAAAGTAAAGGTTGCGGTTTTTGAAACGTGATTGGTTGAAAGAAAAGGAAAGAGAATAATACTATTCAATCCAGTTGGTGTTATGCTACAAAGTATCACTTCACTCGCGGCTGCGGTATTTCCGGTAGTAAGGGAATATAAATAAAAGGACATTTTCATATGAAAAATATGAATCTATAGTCTGCTTGTGGTCTGGACTATAAATTTTATCAGCGATTGCTTCTTCGTTATTAATAAATTACACCATTCGACTACTGTTAATTATAATGATTATTTATAGTTTCAGTTATGCAACTCAATCAAACCGTGTAAGCTAAAAAAATCTGTAATGATGCTTAAAATTGTAATTAAATCTCTATGTGGCTTTAGGATTTTGGTTACACTGTTCGTCCTCTTCGTCCTCTACATGAGCTTTAAAATAAAGTAGCTTATTTGGTTTTTAAACCAAAATATTTTAATTTAAAAATCAATTTGTTACCCATGACAAGGAATTGAAATCTGGAACTTAGCCTTGATGCTTACAGATTCAATGACTGTTTTTGGCCATGAAAAAGAGAGAGGGGTAAAGAGAGGGATAGAAGGAAAGAGAGAGGGAGAGAGAGAGAGAGAAGTTTCTCCTCTCTTTCCTCTCTTTTTCTCTCTCTCCTTTCTCTTTCCTTCTATCCCTCTCGTTACTCATCTCTCTTTTCACGGCCAAAACAGTCATATAATCGGCTGTGGATGATTTTAATACCGACTTGACATAGAAAGAGAAAAAACTGAAAACATAGAGACATCTCTCTGGCCTCTCTTTATTATTGTGTTAAATTATCACAAACCTCTCCCTTTTTCATAACAAAGCTGTTATTATTATTATTGCGTTACATTAAACAGCTTGAGTTATTTAATTCTAGATGAGGAACCTTGATACGGGTTCCCCCTGTGTCCGGAGTCACTTATTCGACAGGATTCCTGGACTAGAGGAACTCCATCGTCTCTTGTCGGACTGACTTGTTCTTATGGTAAGTAGTTCAATGCCTCCCTCGTCACGGAAGGCTCTCTAGGCTTCCTCTCAAAGCTTATTAATTATCTTAGCATTTTTTGGCCGCTTTGACGACGAAAGTGAAGGAGGAAGACAGTAAGACCGCCCCTCATAATCATCTAGAAGATGGTGAGTGCGAGGAGACGCCACCCGTTTCTCCTGTGCTCACATCATGATACGACTCTTCACGGGAGACTCCCTCATCTCTCGTCGGGACACATTTGTTCCTATTGTAAGCTATTCTGTGATCGCCTTGTCACTATAAATCTTTATGACATATTCTAATAAATAATTTATTTGTTTTTTAGCATAGCTGAGGCTCTGATTATCGTCATTCAACATATATCAGAGTGGCTGGACTAAATTATCAATCGAAGAGGGATCCAGGACGCCGGACAGTGATGTTGGATGTAATCATTCATCTAAAAGTACGGAATGTACATCAAAGACATTCTCACGGAGGAGGCATGTTCGATAATCAGGTAGGAGGACTGTGAAGCACGGATTGGGAGTTCATAGGGGACGTAGCCAGCGATGGTGAGTGCTGAGAAAACGCCCAACCGTTTCTCCTGTGCTCACACTAAGATACGGCTTTTCAATTAAATATAGACCAAACAAGAGAAACTCCCTAATATCTCTTCGGGATTGGCTTGTTATTGTAAGTTATTCAACTATTAGTTCTTAAGACATCTTCTTATAAATAATTTATTTGTTTTGAGGATAGCTGAGGCTCTAATTATCGTCATTGACCATATATCATAGCATGGCTGAACTAAATTATCACCGACGAGTGATCCAGGATGCCGGACAGTGATATAGGATAGTAATAATTCATCTAGAAGTACGGAATGTACATCAAAGACAGTCCTCAAGGAGGAGGCATCTGCGATAAACGGCAAAGAGGACTGTGAAGCACGAATTGAGAGTCCATGGGGGACGTAGCCAACGGTCTCTCCTGTGCTCACATCAAGATACGGCTTTCATTTCAAAACCACCACACCGAGTCGGACTGTGATGTGCGATATAAAATGTGTATTTTTTGTTACAAATCTGATATATACTTTTTCAATAATAAAAACGATGGCTTTTATTTTAAAGTTTCACCGTTTTTTATAAAAGTATAATTCAGTGCTTTATTATTTATTTCATTACATTTAGCGTTTTGTTCCAATACTGGTTTTTAAGAAGGTTATCATTTTCACACCATATCCAATAAATCTCAGTCTGATGTTTTTAATGGTTAGTAAATGGGTATTAAAGTAAGATATTTTACTGTTTGTATTAAGAAAATGTTAGACTTTCATTAACTATTTTTAAAATATATTTTTAGTTTTCTAAATAAGAAGAAAATATTGTCAATGTAAAAATTCATCTAAAAGGCATATATATATATATTATATATATATCTATATATATATATATATAATATCCAGGAAACGACGGGGACACTTTTTTTCGCTGGGACATATATATTATAACGCAACCTCAGTACAACAAATATAAAAGATAGAATCATGTTAATATTAACATTCAACATGATCGTTGAATATATCTAATTATTATTATTTTCATAATATAGGTCTATATTGAAAAGCAATGTGCAAAATATAGAAAGTTATTTATGGATGTGAAGAGATATAAGCAAATACGTACTCTCCCCCAAAAATTGATCTTTTGATATGAGAATATACGATTACCATCTGGTAATTATGTTAGTGTTACCTGGATAGAAAGAGAAAGAGAAGGGAGGGAGTATTTTGCCTCACTTCTCTCCCTTCTTTTTTTCTTCCTATCCAGGTTACACTAACTGCCGTAACTGCCGCTGTCTTAAAGTATAGCGATTTTTAGAACACAAAATATCAAATGAAAGCTTGGTTAACCAGCTTTAATATTTTGGTATACTAAATCATATCAATTTAATAAGTAGAGAGTTATATGTACATTAAAAAAGCCTATCTCGCGTACAAAATGACGCATATAATGGATTATAAATGCGTCAGAGACAAAGTAAAATTTTGAGAGGATACCTTGACGCACATCTAAGAAACACATTATGATTTATTTTTTCATAATCGATTTCTTATAGGTCAATACAGGCTCTGAATCATATGATGTAAACTCAGATTGTACTGAATTCTGAATTGATAGAATGCAACCAAGGTCATTTTTGGATTTATCATCTAAAGTTTTACTAAACTTAAAAGTACTATTTTACTCTGAAGCGAACAAGTCATCTTCTACAGGCGAGTGAAGTTAATTGATACAAAAAAGCTATGAAATAAGCTAACAATACACACTCCCTTTCTTGCTTTGTTTTTACTGAAAACTTGTTTTATTAAAAAACATCAAACATACGTCTGGTAGTAAATTAGATTTCCTTTAAATTAATAATTATTATTGAAGTCTGTAACGTCCACCATTTTGAAGAAATTTGCGGAAAACTATATTTTTACTAAATTTTTAAAACTTTGATCTCGTTGTGCGACCTCGTAATGTTGACCGATTTTGTTCAAACTTTGTATGTCGTCTTCTTTTATCACCAAGAAACAGAAAATCCACAAAGTTGCTAACATTTCAAACATTTGAAAAATAAGAACAACCCTAATATATATATATATATATATATATATATATATATATATATATATATATATATATATATATATATATATATATATATATATACATGGTATACAGAGAAAGAGATACATACCGAAACTTAAAGTTATAATTTTTTGTTAAAGAATAGTAACACAAAAAGTTCAAGTTATGGAGGGAAAGAAAAAATACTTAAATTTATTTATTTTGTCTTAAAAAGTTCCATAATGAGATATTAGAGTAAAAACTTCTTAGAAACGTCTTCAAACCAATAAAAACATGAATTTGTATATTTCCCATTTGTATCTATTAAAAAAATCTTAATTGTAATTAACATAAAGGAATGGATAAGGCTAATGAGGCGTAAATAAAACTTTGATACTCTTTGGACTTTCCAAACGGAAAACAATCGTCTAACCGCTTATAAGTAATTGATGTTGTGGTTTTAAATGCTAAGGCAATAATAGCTAGCACACTAACTTCGATTGAGGGTTGAAGTCCCGAGGATCACTGTGGAGTTATCCTAACAGCCGTCGCTAGATATGGAGCTCTCACCCTCTAAGTCACTTCCGTAACCTTCAATTCGAGGACTCTCGCTTCGAGGGAAATCAAGTATTTCCGAACGAAGTTTCAAAGCTACTTTAAGATAATTAAGGATTTATTAAAAATTTATTAGCTATTTAAATATAATGTATGTTTTAGTCTTAATTATACGAGATGTTTCAGTATAATGTGATTTTATTATTATTATATACCCAAGACTTGGGTCCCAAGTATTATATCATTGAGTCATTTTTGTTTGTTTAATCTATTTGATGGTTCATTTGTCGTTGTATTAATTGAAGTGAGTATTCTTATGTATTTTATACTATTATTAAGAACTGAAATACAGGAAAAGAACATTAAAGGATATTAAAGTAATAGCCAACTACTAATGTTATTTATTGGATATGATGAGGAAATTATAAACTTGATATCTTCTGAAAACATTTCATTTCGTTTCGGTAGGTATACAACTGTTTTTTTTCCATCTCCTTGTCTAAATAAAATTAATAAATAAGAAACCCCGTGTAATTAAAAATGACAGGATTGATCTCTTTGTAAAAAAAATTATTCTAACAGATTACACTATGCAACAAAAAATTTGCCAACGGCAAAAACTTTCATAAATTGATTCTATGGAGTCCATGCAATGATAAATTGCTATTTCGAACAATGGGATTTTGTTTATCTGGCCACAATTAAATTTTAAAATTTCATGTTTTAGGCCAATGGTACATACAGATCTATATTTTCAGGGACAAGGCAGCAATTAACAATAATGCATTACCAATACAATTTCGAAGAAAGATCCAATAAATCTATTGATAAAGTAATATTTCCAAAACACTGATTATGTAATGAGATAATTGCATTATAGTCGTAAAAAATGGGACAAAACGGACACTTTCACGTTATGATAGATATATCACTCATGGACAATTTTTTCAACTGCAAAGTTATATTACATACGTTCCAGGCTTTAGAATAGCCATCGAGACCATTAGAACCATTAAAAACGACTTTATTATCGAATAGTTGAGCAAAATCATTAGGCACCTATGCTCCTCATATCTATGATCATCATTCTAAAGGTTTCGTGGATTGTTAAATTTCTTCGTTCCGTAACAAAGGATTAATATCAATATACTTATACTAAATACTTATTTCGAATATAATTTTCAATATGAATATTTTGTATTTATATTTTCCCATTAATAAAAATTTATTGTTTTAATTTTAAGGACATGTAACTTACTGAGGTAGAATACATGCAAATGTAAATATATATATTGATATTAATCCTTTTGTTACGGAACAAATAAATTTTAACAATCCACGAAACCTTTAGAACGATGATCATATATATAAGGTTTCGTGGATTGATAAAATTTTCTTTGTTCCGTAACAAAAGGATTAATATCAATATACTTATACTAAATACTTATTTTGAATATAATTTTTCAATATGAATATTTTTGTATTTATATTTCCCATTAATAAAAATTTATTGTTTTAATTTTAAGGACATGTAACTACTGAGGTAGAATTAGGGCTGGGACGGTAACCGCATTACCGCTATACCGCGGTACGTGACGCCTACCGCGGGTCTGAGCACGTCACCGTCATGACCGGCAATTTTTTTTTTGTTGAAACATTGGCCTAGTAATTGCACTCGGGGAAGTATCTTATTATGTTTCATTAACAGACTTTGCACATTTAAAAAGAGTAAGCTACCTCGCATATTTATTTATAATTTGGCTTTAGTCCGTTTGTGTATTTGTTAACATTTTCAGTGCAATAGAGGTTGAAGTTCTTTATTGTTGAATGTTGAAATTTAAGAAATGTTGAAGGAAAAAATATTCACTTTAAATGTTCCATGAGTAATTTGCACTTGTTTGTATGAAGATAAATAAATAATGCATATTATTTAACCTTGTCTTGCGCTGTGTTTGTGTTGGGGGGGGGGGGGGGTAAAATATAGCGGTATATCGCAAAACCGCAGGAATTTGTTGATTACCGACCGCGGTAAGAAAAAATCCAAACCGGCACAGCCCTGTAGAATACATGCAAATGTAAATATATATTGATATTAATCCTTTGTTACGGAACAAAGAAAATTTTATCAATCCACGAAACCTTTAGAACGATGATCATATATATAAGGTTTCGTGGATTGATAAAATTTTCTTTGTTCCGTAACAAAAGGATTAATATCAATATACTTATACTAAATACTTATTTTGAATATAATTCAATATAAAAAAAAGACAAAAGTCATTTTTTTGTTGCATAGTGTTATTTACTAATTATTTTATTATTTTTACGTTTATTACAAAAAAATTCAATACATTTTGATGTGTTGTTTCTTTTATCTTCTAGATGAATTATGAAGGGCGGCCTTACTGTCTTCCTCCTTCACTTTCGTCGTCAAATCGGCCAGAAAAATGCTAAGAGAATTAATAAGCTTTGAGAGGAAGCCTAGAGAGCCTTCCGTGACGAGGGAGGCATTGAACTACTTACCATAAGAACAAGTCAGTCCCGACAAGAGACGATGGAGTTCCTCTAGTCCAGGAATCCTGTCGAATAAGTGACTCCGGACACAGGGAGGAACTCCGTATCCAGTGGTGGGCACTTCCGCTCATTATTCCGCTCGTCCGCTCTGAGCGGAGGAGCAATTGGTGAGCGGAATGCAAAGAGCGGATCATCTTTGTGAGAAGTGAGCGGAATGTGGTGAGCGGTCCCTCTAAAATTAACTTCCGCTCATCCGCTCACATAAAAAAAGTTTCCGTTATTAAAAAGGATAAAAATTTTTTTTTCACTACGCAGTACTTTTTTGGAAATTCTTTTCTAAAAAAAACCGTCATCACCACGCATTACTTTTTGGGAAATTCTTTTCTAAAAAAACGTCATCACTACGCAGTACTTTTTTTGGAAATTCTTTTCTAAAAAAACGTCATCACCACGCATTACTTTTTTGGGAAATTATTTTCTAAAAAATGACGCTTAGTACTTACTGAGCGGAAGAGCGGAATGAAGAGAGCGGAACAGCAGTACTAAAAAAATGAGCGAATGAGCGGGAGCGGATCAGTTGCCCAAAGTGAGCGGATGAGCGGTGAGCGGAACAGCAAAAAAGTGAGCGGTGCCCACCACTGTCCGTATCAAGGTTCCTCCTGTAGAGTTAAATAACTCAAGCTGTTTAATGTAACGCAATAATAATAATAACAGCTTTGTTATGAAAAAGGGAGAGGTTTGTGATTAATTTAATACTATAATAAAAGAGAGGCCAGAGAGATGTATCCATGTTTTCAGTTTTTTCTCTTTCTATGTCAAGTCGGTATTAAAATCATCCACAGCCATATAATCTGTAAGCACCAAGGCTAAGCTCCAGATTTCCATTCCTACCCATCACACATAACATAATGGCTGCTTTTTCCTCTTTTCACAGTGAAGAAGAACGGTATTTAGTTTGCAAGTACCATTCACTTTTATTTTAAAATACTTGTTGTAATTGTTTTATTTTGTGTAATAGAGGTTTGAAATTGATACTTTAATTTCTAATTATTATAAATATCTATATTCATATGTACAGCTATGTATTTATTAATAATAATTTATTAATTTTTTAACATAAAAACCGAAGAACATTAATACTAATAAAGATATGCACAAATACCATATATACATAACATAACTAAATACAAAACATATTTAATTTATTTGGTGAATATTAAGTTGTTCCATAAATAATGAAGTCGACCAATTAAAACTCAAAATTTTCATCAGATCAACAAAAAACTTCTCAATCAGTACACATAATCCCCTCCGACTGCAATGACGTCGTGGCAGTGTCCCCGGAGCTTCCTGAGTTGGTCGTAGAGCTCGTCTTCACTGACCCTCCTCATCGCCCGCTGAACGGCGAGTGTAGCCTCCTCGTGGCTCCCAAACTCGTCCTCCCGGAGCAGGTGCTTCAACTTCTGGAGCAGGAACCTGTCACACAGGTTCAGGTCGGGTGAGTAGGGTGACTGTTTCACCGGTTCCACGTCCCTCCGGGTTAGGAACTCCCTGGTATCGGTGACAGTGTGGGCACGTGCATTGTCCCACATGAGGAGAGAATCTTTCAGGCGGATCTTGTCCTTTTCAGGCTGAGAAAGCGCTTCCCAGTCGTCCTCAGGTACTCTATTAAGGTGTTCCGGTCGGCTGTGATCCCGGCTGTTCTACGGGTCAAAATTGACCAACCTCTGCATTAGCTTTATAATAAAGAAGCTTCTTTGGTTTTTTAAACCAAAATACTTTTATAATGAACAAGCAACTTTATATTCATCACAAATAACTTAGTATTAGTTCTTTTTTAGGGGTGGGTCAAAATTGACCCTAAGAAAACCAGTGTAACTTTTTTGTACAGCCTATATGAGATTTGATATCAAAGTTTTATTGTATTCATTATATTGATGGGGCCACTTTAGGAAAAGTCACAGAATTTCAAGGTGAACAAATGTCATTGAATGAGGGATTTCCGCTTTGAAAAGTGCAAACGGATCAAATTTAATCATACTAACATGTAAGGATTAAAAATAATTTGGAAATATTTGTTTCTTCATCAATAAAACACTGGATTCATAGAAGGGGGGGGGGAATATGGTTGCATAAAAAGTAATTTTTGATGTAACTATTTTCATAAGTTTTTTTTTTCCTTTCCAAAAACTCAAACCATGTCACCTATCACCCTATATTCCAGTAAATTATAATCCTGTATGCAATGAAATGAAAGCAATATACATATTATCCATAGTCACCATTTAGAAAGCAGGCCCCCAAAAAATGAAGATATTTATTAATATATTTCGTTCTTTTATTAATGAGTCCTTCTCAATTGCCAAGAACATAAATTACATTTGAAGGAGTGTGAGTTGAGGAAAAGGGTGTGTGTTGAAATGTGATTTGACATGTGAATAACTACCGTGTTTTTGTGAGTGTGTGTGAGAGCGAGGCTCCTCCTCTTCCAAGGAATGATAATAAATTAAACCCATTTGAAAACAAGGAAGAAGATGATGCTTAATTTTGCGTGTCAACTAATAAATAATAAAAGATACAATGCAAAAGAAACATTAATTTCATCTCTCGCGCAAGTGTGAATGACTGAATGTTTGTTTGTCGAAGGAAGGGGGAGAATCACATAAGAGAGAGAGAAAGGGAGGGAAAAATAGCTCGTTCTGAGTTTATGCGTCGTCAAATTCAAAGGGAACAGGAAATTATATTAATAATAATAATAAATATAACTACTATAGCAAGCAGTTATTTGGAGGGGAGTACGAACACACACACACACACTGAATAATACAACAAACCCGGATCCATTCAACACAACCATAACAAACAGACTTCTTTTTATTATATTTATTTTCTAACTATCATACACATAATTGTGCCCCATATCTTTCCCCCATTTTATTCCTTTGACGTGCGTGTAAGTCGAGAAGGCTCTTTGGGGCTCTTGAAAGAACTCTTTGGCCTCACGGATCTGTGTTGAGAGGAAAAATCATAATGGATTTTAAAATGTGGCCACGCGCAGGGACTATCAGCTTTCACGGATGCAGCAAAGAAAACCCTCAATATAACTTGATTGGAAATAAACTCGGTAGAAGAGAATTTCTTATGTATGGGAATTTGAAAATTGATATTCCCTCCTCTTTTTTTTAAGGAGGGTGTTTTTCTTAAAGAAAATTACTTTTATATTTCTTGCCCTCTTTTGGTTGTTCTTGATTAATGACGGAGTAAACAAGGCTCATATCAATCCTTGTGAAGTATTTAAAAAATAAAGGATGTTTAAAATAGTCATTCATCTTTATTTAGATACATAAATAAATTTAAATAAACCACACTTAAAACAGTAATATCAAATGAAAAAATCCCTTTGTGTGTTTGCGAGAAGTATCTTTTTGTTACCCCTAATCATCTGTCAAATAAACGAAGAGCCAACTAGTCCCTTTATTGAATATTTTGATAAGATATAATATCTTTTATAAAAAATTGACCTTTTAAAAAATCCGCCAACTAAAGACGTTTTAATCTCAGTAAATCCTACAAAACATTATAGTTTTAATACAAAACTTTGCTCTCTCCTTGGCTTGAATACTTAAATTACTTAAATTAAGTGTGTAAGTAGTCATTTTTTAATGAAAGGGTTTATGAGTCCGTCACTTATATAGATAAACAAAATAAGGAATATTCTATACTATCAAGTTACTGTATATATTTCAGGCTTATATTATTTCACATACAGGATTTGCAATTTGAATTACTCTTAAGTAATGTGTAAAAATCCCTCAAAAATGGTACTGTATGCTATAAAGAGTAATGAAAAGTAACTATTGGATTGATAAGTACATTTTTTCATTTTTATATATTGTACTCCTTTACTAATCAACACAAAGTGCAATTTTCTGAAAAAGACCAATAGAATTGTAAAAACATAACAAAATAGGGCAAAAACTTTATATATATTAATAACATATATGATCCAGAATATTTTTTTCAATATAAAATATGAAAGAAAGGATTCTCTCATGTACATAACGTACATCCATTAGCGTTTATATTGAACTCTTTCATTTGCATACGTAATGATAAATCCGGATTCACACTTTTAAAGTCAACAAAAAAGAGGTTCCCCCATGGGAGCTTAAGGAGATGGAGTGCCGCTAACTTTGCTAATGGATATCCTCTGTCTAGCTTCCTTCCTTTCCTTTGATATTCGGTATTTCGGAAGATCCGTATTACAGGCAGTATTTTGAGCTGTAGATTGAAAAGTGAGGATTTTAAATGAATTTATTGATTGATCAAGAATTAATTCTCCACCTCTATATACTTTATTTTATTTTGGAGATCGGAGAGTGACTTTTCTCCTACAAAGATATTATTTTTAAGTTATTAATATGTTTAAGCATTAATTAACCAATTAGTAATAATAAAGATATCTTCTAGATAGGTTCAATACCGACTGATACTAGATTATGTTCCAGTGAGTTTGGTCCAATCTAGGAACTAAACAATATATACATATATGACCAAATATGCATTTTATCCTTTTACATACCAAATTTTGATTACGAATCATTAATAAATCATGAAACAAAAGTTAATAATACTAAATTGCCCATGATTTTAAATTAAATATGGTCCCTACACAGACAAAATCAATTATTTCTGTAAAAAAATGAAAACGATGCTAACAAAGCCATCTTACATATAATCAATAAAGTATGTAGATAATTGAAATACTACAATGCTCAAAAGATCAAAACCATGGTTCAGACTGGCTTCAGTGATCATTCTTCCACTAAAATATTCTTTAGCCTATTTCATGTATTCTCACAGACATGACGTCCTCCCTCCTCTAAAATACTATATTCAATGGTTATCTCAGTCCAGAGTACCATTTATATTCGGTTTAATCCACTGCACTCAAACAAAAGACCCCCAAAGCTCTTGCTAGTCATGATGAGGCTTCATATAAAACCCTTCATAAGATGGTAGAACTTCTTCATTTTTAAAAGTTTAATTTTGCTTTATACGTAATCTTTTCTGTACAGAGGTAAAAAAAGCTTCTCAAAATCTAATTATTATCAATTTACATTTTTTGAAGAAAGGAGCCGTTCACCTGATTATTATTCCATGTGGAAGCCTCACTCACTCTCTTTTACCCTAATTCCTTCATTTCCCCATAGGGTTACACTCCAGATATATATGTATGTACATACATACATAGATTCACACTAGTCCCATCCTTTCAATTTTAAATGAGGTTTAATGATAAAATGAAATAAGTGTTCCCGTTGTTGTTACATAGTTACATGTAAACATTAATTCTAGAATATATTATGTTGAAGGCTTTTGGGGATCCTTTCCCCCAAAGAACTCTTGTCCTTGGAGAACTATAAAGTGAGAATAATATTAAATCAAGACCCTTTCAAAGGGCAATCTAAGTAAAGTGCCATCAATTTACATTTCAATTTCAACACGCATAGATAGACAGATAGATAAATAAAGAAACAGAGGCTGGATTGATATATACATTGATTTACATAGAAGGACAAGAGTAACGTATTGTAGCGCTGCATATCGGTGTATTCTTTAGCTCTACTTTTTAAATATTTGTTTACTCTGTAATTATGAAAAAGCCAGAGCTTATATATCTGTATTTAGAACTTGAAGCGTTAACTGGTATGAAGAAGTTGAACTTTGCAAAATAAATAAACAACTCCGGAGCTGAAAGCGCATTAATATCTGACAAGGTAAAGACAGATAAGGAATAATTTGTTTGCTATTGCCTTCCATTCCCTTCAAAATCCGAGTGCAATTATGATTTCAATAAAAATAACATGTATAAAATTTCAAATAATTTTTAAAGATATTAAAACATATTAATGTCTTTTGTAAAAAATTGTCCGATACTAAATGCATATAAAGAAGTCACAGAGCAGATTCATAAATAAATCTTTTCTTTTTAGGTTTTGTAGGTTCGATAGACTAATTTAACGCTATCATGCTTATTTATATCCTATCGGATGTAATTCTATCGAACCATATAGGCAAAAAAAAAAAAAAAAAATCTTTTCTTTCTTATCTACCGCACCGATCGATATTCGATAGATATATAATAAAATCTACCGAATACCGAATCGGCAGTACCGAATCCCAGCTCTGGAAAAAAGCCATATATTTTTTACTGAAATGCTACTCCTATGAAATGAAAGGTTTTGTGAATACGCTTCCAGTTTTGTTCCCTGTTTAGGATATGGAACTAGGACTCCATTGGCGAACTACGCGATGGATGTAGATGAAATAGGCGTAAATATTAGAAAAGACATTGGGATGATGAGAGGAAAAATATTTAGTTATGGAAGTAAGGAGGTGTAAACATCAACTGAGAGCTGCAAATGTCATCCATTAGAACACTAAATGACTTTACTTATGGGCTTCAATGAATGGCGTTTTGAAATTACGAATCCTTTAAATGGATTGTTCTAAATCCCTTTTTCAATTACTCAGGCCAAAATGTGTTTTATTAAATATTATTTTTTTGTCAGTTTTATACAATGTCAAAACTCTATGTATCGGATCTAATTGATCAACTCATTTTGGTGCTTTCTTAATTTTTGAGGGAGTGCGTTAGTTCAGTGATGCGTGCTCGACTTCACTCTTTGGTTATATTTATTTGATTGATTTCTTTAAAATAAAATAATGAGAGCTGTGCAATGGGTAGGGAGAGCAAAAGAGTGGTTCTCACAAACCCACCAATAAACAATATTTTTTCTTTGGATAACACAGTTTCCTTTATTTTTATTCGTTTGACACTTTGTGTGCAATCATTTATTTTCATTCAATAACTAAACTGCTAGGATGAGCAGGGCTGAAAACATTTAATATAAAATAATGATGAAACTTATATAATAGAATATAAAATAATTATAAAATACAACTAAATTAAAACCCCCATAAAAACGCCCATATACTTTATAGAATAATGGTCCTACTGATAATTTTTTTACCCATTTGGTTCGGTAGAATTGCATCCGACTGGATATAAATAAACATGAATGCGTGTAAATTAGTCAATCGAACCTAGGATCTTATCAATGAAGTAGACTAAAAATGACCATCCCCTCTCGGGAGGATTCGAACATGCGCCCCCGAAATTGAGAGTTGAACACGCCTTAACGCACTGGCTATCGCACTCCCTATTTTTATCTCTTAGAAGATGTTCACACATCCACGAGTGTGTCTTATTTCATAATGCCCACAGTTATTGTTATCAGTCCCATTCTTTTTCCTTCATCCTATTACAAATGTTAATTACGTTTACATTTTTTAAACGCTTCGCCTTATCGGATGTGGACGCCCCGCGCAGATCACCAATTGCGTTCCATATTGTGAAGACGTTCCACAGGGCCATGTTACCGTTGTTGGAGAGAGAACTCTATTTTCGACAGATATGAGTAAGCAAAATAAACATTTTCTTCCTCTTGTGTTTGAGTCCATTTTAAGGTTTTATACAATGACGACATGAATATAGGCCCATGAAGAAAAGACAATCTGTATTTTAAGGATGAATTTTTCTCCTTGAGTCGATGTTCAACATCTGCGAGTGAAGTGACAGCAGAATACCAACTGTTTTCATAACTACTCCCTCTCTTTTTCCTTCAACCAATCACGTTAAAAAAAATACTTTTTTCTATTCCTTAGCAATGAGTGACTAGTTTTACGGTTCTGTGTTGTATAGTAGGGTAGATACATAATGGAAGAAGAGCAAGAAGTTTTTTCACGGTCATCCAACTAGATACAGAGGCACGTGTCAGACATACAGGAAGAGAGCAATTTTCAATCATTTTCATTGTCCACAGAGTAACTGTCTCGAATGAATAAGCACTTGGGAGAGTCTCCTTGCATGTATTGAGTTTTCTAGTCAATCGACTACTACTTCTGTCTATGGTACATATGGTATGTGCACATATCATGGAAATCTGCTGAGTAGGAGTTCTAAATGAGGTCATCCTATTTCTATCGGATGTAGAATGTATGTTTAACGGCACTATATTCATACATACACATACAAAGATACTTATTATTGATGAATCACAAAGAATCCCTTCAGGGAATAAGAGTATCCTTAGATGTTTATACTCATTGATAACATATTAACATGGTGAATGGTGTGATTCCCGGACAATTCCCCCCGGACAATCCCCCCGGGCAATCCCCCCCGGACAATCCCCCCCGGACAATTCCCACCCGGCGAATTCCCCCCTAGACAATTACCACACGGCAAATCCTCCTGGATAGCTCTCATTTCTACGTCCTGAAGTCAAATTTGACTGCAAGATGTCATTGTTTGAAATAAATGAAAACTCAAATAAATACTGCACATTTTGAAACAAAGAAAATCTTCATTGTGATGCACATTATTCTTGTTACGTATATCCCCCTCTTCAAAGAAGACCTTATGGAGATTGTATCCAAAATGTCCTCCACGTCTTCATTGAAGAGGTAGAGCAGTGGTTCCCAACTTGATTCGGCTAGTGGACCCCTAACGGTCTTCGGGCACTTTCCGTGGACCCCGCCTCTATTTTGTCAAAAACGCGAATTTCAATTTCAATGCAAGATATCTGCGAAGTACAATTATATTTTATTTTTGACTTATGTCCAGGCTTATGAGCGTTCAGCTTTTTTGCGTTCAGCGTTAAAAAATAGCGTTCCGTTCAATGTTTTTGCGTTCAGCGTTCCGTTAGCGTTCAGTGACGACGGTTTTTTTTAAAAGAATCTCCAAAAAGTGATGACTGACCACTGTTGGGACCACGGAGGTAGAGGATGATATGTGAAGATATGCGTAATGCGTAATGTTGGGGCGCAGGTTCGAATCCCGAGAGGGATGGTCAGGTCTACCTCATTGATATCCTAGTTTGATAGTATGCTATAATGTTTATATCCTATCGGATGCAATTCTATAATAATGCGTATAAGAATGTGCATCACAATGAAGATTTTTTGTTTGTTTCAAAATGCGCAGTACTTATTTGATTTTTCATTTATTTAAGTTAATCACTTCTAGCAGTCACATTTGCCTTAAGGACGAAGAAATGGAGTCTACGAAGACGGAAAAAGGACGATTAAGGATAATTAAAGATGGATATACGTATGTTTTACAAGAAGGATTTGGCTAAAGGCTTGCAAACATATGAATGCATCTTGAGACGGAAAGGCAGCCAATGTAAGGCAACCATCAAGATCAACGACAAGGATGAATTCATTGAGCAAAATAACGATCACACTCACGCTCCATCTCAAACAGAGACCCAAGTGACCACAATGACGGTTAATGTCAAGAGAAGAGCTCAAGAAACTATGGACACCCCGCAGCAAATTCTATCAATGGAATTAAAAAACATGAATGATGATGTTGCTGCTAATATGTCCAAAATAGAAACAATGAGAGGACTATACCTCAAGTTTTCTAAGAAACTCATTCAAAGGAAAGATTTTTACTATACGATAGTGGGCATGGAGATAACAACCGGATGCTAATCTTTGCATCGGACATCGGCATAAAATTACTGGGTGAGTCAAGGAACTGTTACCCTGATGGAACTTTCAAGACGTGCCCAGATATTTTTTCCAGTTATATACAGTTCATGCCCAGCGGAATGATTCCATTTTCCCTTGCATTTATGGATTGTTGCCGAATAAAACAGAGGTCACGTATCGTAAATTTTTCAATCAATTGTTTGCAAAAATTCCCAATCCAAATCTGGACACTATCCTCGTTGATTTTGAAAAAGCGACAATCAATACCATTGGACATTTGAAACCTAACATCAAAGTAAAAGGATGTTTCTACCATTTATCTTCAAATATTTGGAAAAAGGTTAAGAACCTAGGATTGCAGCAGCGATATTTGGAAGATCCAGAATTTGCCATATATTGTAGAATGCTCTGTTGCCTTGCTTTTTATTATTACCAGAAAACGATGTTATTACTGCCTTTGAAGAGCTCGCAGATAAAATTAAAGAAAAGTTTAATACCGACTTCGACGAAATCTTCCATTATTTCGAGGACACTTACATTGGTCGATATAGAAGAAATGCTTCCCGTGGTCGCCCCATATTCGCAATAAATTTGTGAAATATCTTCAACCCAACGGACGAAGGACTACCACGGACAAACAATAATGTGGAAGGATGGCATCGTCAGTTTTCCTTGCAAGTTGCTTCCTGCCATCCAATTCTATGGAAGTTCCTTGGATTCTTAAAAAAATGAAGAAAACTTGATTCGTATCGACATCATTCAACAGCTTGCAGGTCATCCTCCACCTCTTCAAAGAAGACAATATCGCGATTGTAATCAACGAATTTTGACCATTTTGAAAGATTATGAAAATCGTGAAATTTTAGATTATCATAGAGCTATTGCTCAGAATATTGCATTTTGAAACATTTAGAAATATGTTTTTATATTGTTTTTGTATTATGTCTATGTGTGTACTTTAGAAAATATATAGAAAATAAATTTAGAAATATGTAGAAACAAAACTTTCATAAAAAATGATAAACCAAAATGTTATTTCTATTATATATGTACATATAAGTACTACTAAGTATACGTATACTAATGCATATATGGAGGTGATTTACCAGGGTTGGAATTCTAGGTACTAGGGAAGGTGTATTGTTTTTTTTATGATACAATTTATTATTGTTCAAAAAGTATATTCATATATAGGTTACTTATAGTTAAAAATGTTTTATTCATATAGATGGGAATTCAACGTCAAGAAAATATCCAAAATCATTGGCTAAATACTGCGCATTTTGAAACAAAGAAATATTCCTTTTGATGTGCCTTATCTTTGGTTAGAAATCTATCACTCAAATTAGAGTTATCGACAACGATTTTTACAATTAGTATAAGTTAGACTTTATGATATATTTTCCTTTATTTTTTTTATAGGATAACTGTCCAGGGGGGATTTGCCGGGTGGGAATTGTCCAGGGGGGAATTTCCTGGGGGGGGGGGGGGAATTGTTATCATCCAGGGCTCCTCACCCCCCCCCCCCAACTCCTACGAGGCTGACTCTCATCCCCCTCCATATCACACTAAGAGTAATTTCAGAGTCTTAGCAAATGTAACATTGGCGATCTTCTTTTTGATTTCCCGAGGTAGAACTAGTTAACACCATGATGAAAGTGGTTGTGTGTTATAGAGGGGAGGGACTAAGTTTGTTTATTCAATCCCACCTTGGATCAAAGAATCAACCTTAATTCGTACTAGTCTTGGATCCTCAAGCAAACAAAAAAAAAAATATTACCCTCAGTGAATATTGTAAGTACTCCAGCGGTAGTTGTGATCCATTACGGAGCAATATCAAAGTTACAGATTCTATGTTTTCAACAATTGGACTTGTGAAGATACATTGGAGAGAAAGCACTTGACAGATGTCCAGGGGAGTGTTGAGCACAGGTTTTTTTTATAGGTCGCAGCCTTGGAGCCCAACGAGTGGAGGGACCTTTGGGCTTGCTGGTAAACAAACAGCGATGGTACGAAAAATCTATTGGTGTCTGGCTGGATGTATAAGAACAAAAGCACTCATCTTCCCCTCATCTTGTTAGAGTCTTCGCCAAAATCATCTCCAAGCTCAAAAAGCTTAAGAACCCAAAACTTCAGTTTTGATGTATCTTTTTAATTTTCTTGTCTGTTTTGCTATAACTTTGTGTTATATCTGTTAACTGTGTTTTTATGTTTTGTTCTTTTAGTATTTATTTTTTTAATGTTCTATATAGTTTGATATTCTTAGAGAGGAAAAGGATTTTAAAGTATAATGTTCATTTATGTTTGCTTGAGCACGGCTCAATTTTACTTTTAAAATTATATATATATGTTGTATATATTTAAGAAAAAAAATAAAGACCCTGCTGAAGAAAAGAAAAAGCATGATATGACATTTTTGGGTCCATATATAATATAGAATCCCAAAATATATGTAATTTAGCACATGATAATGGAGTCTTAGTCTCTGCAATAATCATAGGCTGAGAGATATAACTTTGTTAGATGATGTGATTCTTTGTGGATATAAATAGTTGAAATTTGGTGTGAAAAAATTCAATAGCCTTTTAAAAGACAGATGAATATGATCAAATAAGATTATAAATAGGAATGGGCTACATGCATTTATAGTCTCAAAAATATCGACGGATTTGTCACATAAATGCTGAAAAAATGCATATCCGTAGTCGTTTATTTTTTATCAACAGAATCTAACGTGAACATTCTCTTAAAATTATGTATAACAATGCCCAAGATCATTGTGAATTCAGCTAACAAAGCGGAGAAAACGTTTCAAATTTTCAAAAAAATAATTTAATTTTACAGCCAAAAAAACGACTTCCATGAGCCAAAACAATATAATAATCACTTTAAAGGAATAGTTGATCGATTTGTTTTATTATTTTTATATTTTAGATTGAACTTTATCTTTTGATTAGTTGACATATTTAAGTAAAGAAACATTAGAAATAAATTTATTGATAAAAATAAACAGAAGCTGGGGAGAAGTTTTAAAAAATTAAGGCTTAAAATGTTATATGATAGTGCAGCACATATGTTTATATCGATATGGGATTGCCATGACAGGCTTTATTAATTACACTGGTCAACAGCCAAAAAAAAGTCAGGGGTTTCTCAGCTGATTTAGACTACTTTTGGTGTTCTGAGTCCGAATATCACATTGATTTTGCTCCATCAGGTCAACTTTTGAGATACAGCCATAGGCCTACCTGACGAGCTATACATATTCTAATATCAGCGGTTTTGAGTTCAATCATATTATTCGTGAAAAAATATCGAATTACAATTCACAGACACAATGTATAGCTACGCTATTAATAAAATAGACATTAATACAGTAAAACTTAGTTAATGTCTTCTATTTTACTGCATAGCGTAGCTATCCATTTGTAATCGTACAAAGTTGTTTTACTTAAAATTGGAATTACCCAATAAGCTATGAATACATTATTTCTTATACTAAATATTAAAACTATATTTCTAAAAAAAAAAATCTATATATATATATAAGGTAACAAATAAATATACTATTTGACATATTATCGGGAGGATAAGTATACAGGTCCTAATAGCGACCTGTAATGACAAAAGTAAATATGATTAACGAAGAGGTACATTATAGAATCGGTGAAAAGCACTTGACTCCTCACTCCAAAACCCTGTTGTATAATTTCTGAATAGAACTCCCCATAGCTCTTCTAAGTGCAACTGATGCAGATCTTAAGCTATTTGGCTTAAAAGCGTCAATATCTAGACCCGCAAGGACCATCATATCCTTAAGCCATCTACTCGCCGTCTGAGTAGAAATAGGCTTACAAATCCCTTTAATTGTAACAAACAAATTGTTGACAGAACCCCTCATATCTTTAGTCCTACTAATATGGATTACATGATCCACTGGATCTAGATACGGATCGTAAAATTTTGCTAAATTGACGCCACTTCTCAAGTGAGAGCGACTTGAATTCTTTTCAAGTCTAAAGTGGAATAAATAAAGACAAATCCAATATGAGCAGCACAAATGGATCATCTGCGTCGACTTAAGATGGTAAACTTTTTACTTGGTCAGCAGTCCGGGTTTACGAAGTACCCATGCTTTATATGTATGTGGGACAGTCGAGACAGAGTCCAGCACTATGTAAAGAAAGAGTGGCCGGCGCGAGATCAGTTAGTACCTGGGGCGAGAAACATCATACACGAACCTTTTGTTGACCGGGAGAAGATATTGATCCCACCGCTACACTTGAAGCTTGGGTTAATGAAACAGTTCACGCGCGCTCTCGACAAGGATGGGAGGTGCTTCAACTACCTGTGCCGAGCCTTTCCTCGACTGACCAGTGAGAAGTGGAGGCCGGCATTTTCAATGGTCCACAGATACGGAAGCTTATAAAGGACACAGAGTTCCAAACTCCATGAACACGCTAGAGTGCGCCTCGTGGAAATCGTTTGTGCAGGTGTGAACAACTTCCTGGGAACACGAAGGCAGCAAACCACGCCAGACTCATTAGCACCATGATAGAGGCCTTCCAAAAACTCAGTTGTTTGATGAGTATAAAGATGCACTTCCTGTTCTCACACATGGAGAAGTTTCCTGAAAATCTCGGCGATGAGCGACGAGCAGGGAGAAAGGTTCCATCAGGACATGCGCCAAATAGAGGAGAGGTACCAGGGGAGGTGGGACGCAGTCATGATGGCGGACTACTGCTGGTCGCTGAAGCGAGACAACACAGCAGCTGCCACACACGGGAATCGAAGAAACGCCGACTTATGCCGTGAATTCTGAACTTCTGTGTCATGTAACGCACATTCTTATACTAATATTATGATAATTGTGCTTATAAAATTTGATGGACTAAATAAAAACTAAATAAATTTGGATACGTTGATTTTTATTTCTTGAGGAAATGGAAAAAATCGTCAGGGGTTTTCTCAGCTGATGATCCACAGAATTTTTTTTTATTACAAAAAATCGATTTTTTAAAATTTCTGTAGCAAAAAACCTGACCTGATTGAGCAAAACCAAGGTCATTTTTGGACTCAGAGCATCAAAATTAGTCTAATTCAGCAGGAAAACCCTGGACTATTTTCAAAAATATTTTTTTGTTGCCCTGTGTTATCTATTAACAATATACCGTAATAAATAGATCCATCTCATTTATTTTATAGGTATGCTTATTTATGCATTTGTACGCAATTTTACCTACTTTTAATACATTTTTCGTTAGTGTTTGTACAATTGTTTAAAAGTGGGTCCCCTTATCCCTTATCGGCTTCTGGAAAAACTTGACAAACATACCTCTGCGTCCATTGAAGTCCCTTGCGTGAACATGTTTTCTACATAAAAATATGTACTTCTATTTTTGGCAAAAGGGGTTCAATGCTCTATGAATTAATAATGAGAGAAAAAGAAGAAAATACATAACGTACATGGACAGACCGACGCGCAAAAAAAAAAATACACAGAGGAAAGTAGCCAAAGGTAGTAAGTAGTCATTCGATAAAGATTATAATGCTGATAAAAAAGGTTGCGTAGAACTTTATTTTAATGTCTCACAGATAAGAGTAAGGATGATTATGTAAGATCTTGGAGGGGAGTTGAAATATATATATATATATATATTACCTATGAAAGACCTGCTGCTGTGTATTAAGTAATGTCTACATTTACGCATTAGTGCAAGGATTCTAAATATGCGTAGATAAAAAAGGAGCCCTTGACTCAAGAGTATTTTTTAAAGAAAAGCAAATGATTAAAAGCATGAGGGCTTTTCATAATTACATGATCGGAAAGAAATCGTTTTATAATCTCTAAGACATTTACTAGAGTAATACTAGATACTTGACATTGTATTAACATTTGGATGAGAAGAGCAGATATTTTTTAATTCTTATTTTTTTTCTTTTTCTCATTACCTTAATATTTATAAATGTTATATATTCAATAGTGTAAAACAATTAAGAGAAAATGTCAAAAATTGTTGGATCTTAATTTTTAAAATATATCACTATTAAGAATTTGATCTCTAAAATATAAATAATCTCTATATTTATTAAATTATAAATTACAACTATGCATCATCACTCATAGGATCATCATAAACGATAATATAAATATATAGTGAGTATGCTCAATCTCTTTATTATTGCATTGCCATTATAAACAAAGCAACACACATATTTAGAAATAAAATTCATATTGCTGTCTAAAAACTACAAATCTGTCCACTAAATGAAATCTTTCTTATATGGTTTTATAGATTAAATGTTTAGACTTGGAAACTATTGAATCAGAATCAAAAGTATTCTTTGAAACATATTACTCTTACTTTGGAAACTTTCTGAGCCGATTGTTCTTATTTCTTCATAAAGTTTTAAGTAATGGACCTTTTCTGAATTAATAAATAAGTCATTTCTTTTATGCAATTGTATTCATGGGCTAAATTCTTCAAAAAAATAAAAGTTATATATATATATATATATAATCACGCACGTATCTTACAAACACATCAAATTACTGTTTCCATTACTTAAACAAATATTGTGAATGTCGCACGTACATTAGAAATTATTCAAACATATACTTCAGATTGACATTCTACAAGAATTAAGTCTCTCAAGAGGATTCAATCTTATTAGAAAAAGGTACTTGTTTAAGTTTGAGAAAAGCATGAATAAAATAGATAATGATTAATTAAAAAAGATAATATATTGCAAATCTTTTTAATAATATCTAAGTTTTTTCCATATATATGATATTATTGAATTAGCAAACGTTTAATGTGGACCAAAATAATCCTATTTATTTCTCTTTTGAAACAGATAAATATATATTTTAGCGTCTATGATTTACAAACCGCTGAAAGGCATTATTATAATTAATAATTGTAATAGATTGGACACAATGTATTTATTCAACATTCTAGTTATATTTCATTGTAGGGCAATTATTTGCTATGGATACTTTGTAATGCTCATAATTCACTAACATATACGAATATTGTGTAACTGACGAATATTATTATTCATATTGGCATAGGGCACAAATGAAAAACTGTATTTTTTTCTACAAATAAATCGAATTTTAAATATCAACAAAAACGTTTTGGCGAATAAAATAAGCATGTCGATGACGAATTTCCCGGGAGTTGACAACCCCACTAAAACACTCCCTGAGCTCTCAAAACTATTCACTGAAAATTTTGTCAAGATCTAATGACCCGCTCGGGAGATACAGGGAAACGAACGACCGGAATTCCAGATAGGAAAAACGCTCATCGGAGATCCTTTGTAGAATGTACTTTTCTCACTTTGACGTACAGAAAACACAAGCCCTTCTAATAATCCAAAACATATTGATTAAATCATTTGACACTTGCCAATGAGGCAAATATGACATGGCTCTTAATGAGGATAAGCTAATGATATCCACAATGCAGGATTTACGGATGAGAGGCCCACACAAAAGAGAATATCCATCAGAAGTGATGAAAATATATGTTCTATAAATTGTCTCATGAAGTGCGAATGCCGCAGTATTTGATGACGTTATCTTTACTAAATTTGGGTGCATAATTGTTCATGATGGGTGTTACATACATAGATTGCTAGAGGTTGTATCAGATACTTGCTCAGCGAGACAGATAGAAAATGATTAAACAAGGCCTGCTCTTATTGAGTAAGTTAATCATATTCTTATTGTTATCAAATTCTAACAAGAAATTGAGATAAATTGAATAATAATCCTTCACATTACTTAACTTTCTTTGATGAATATAAAATCAAACTGATTATTATGTATTGAAGGATATATCCCGAAAATCGATTTTACACATCAACTTTAAGAAATATTAGTTTGTTTATTGAAAGGAAATTATTTGTATACCACAGCATTAAACAATATACTGGAATATAAAATTAAGAGTAATTGCATATTGAACTTAATTGTATGTGTATATACATATATATTATTGAGTCAAATAAGTAAATATATAGATTATGGCTTGTTGCGGCTAAAGCGTTAAAGTAAAGTGCCGCATAAATAACATAAAATTCTTCCTTTTTTTCCAAAAGGAATTGGCCAAATTTTAGTTCTTCTTTAGTCCGTAAGGGGCGCTTTGATGCTAGAGCTCTTTGAAAATAATAACAATGTCCTTTTATTGTATCCCTCTCAGATGTATCTGTGTGTTCAAAATAATAAAGTAATTTGACCTACGTCATCGTAAGCTGATCATAGAGATTGAATCTATCTCTATGATCAGTTTACGATGACGTAGTACAAATTACTTTATTTATAGTGGACCATAGAGATATAAAGATATATGTGAGAGCTTATTGGACTCGTCAGAGAAATACGTCATTGTGCCAAGAATATAGATGAATGCAACCCCCCGCCATTTCATAATGTATAAACTTAGGTTCCGAAATATTTTTTAAAGTCTGGCAGAAAACATAAACAAATAACTTTTACTATATATAACATCTCTACTCAAATTATCATTAGTGCATCGTACTCTTACAAAAAATGGCTTCAATTAATAAAAAAAGAAAAAAGACAGTGTACAGTTGCTGTTTGTCCTTATTGGATCCCAATGCTCACAATGTATTGTACCACTCGTTTCCAACCAACATCAAACAGAGAAAAGCTTGGACCATCGCATGCAAAAGAGGATATTCGACATTTTAGCCTGCATCATCCTTTATGTGTAGTGTGTATTTTGTTATAATTTATTTCGTTGTTTTTTATGTGCTTTAACAAATAATGATTGAAGAGTTTGCTTTTTCATGAAATATTTTGGATAATTTCAGCAACTTTAAATCATCAAAAATTTATGATTACTCACAAAATTTAATATTTTACCATTTTCTAATAGAATTGTGATAATTAATTCTTCTATGATCTAATTAAAGGCTAAATTCGATTATATTTAACATATTTTACTTATACAATATACCCTCTTTTACCATATGTGACGTCATGCTCATGAGGTAGGTTGCGTGGCGGTGTATTTTTTTTACTTTCATTGGTTAAAATGGCTCTACCTTACTTTTAACTACCTTGGATGAATGATGTTTCTCTGCTATTGGAGGGAAGAGAAATACGTCATTGTGTTATGTTTATATCTCTATGATCAGCTTACGATGACGTAGTATCAATTACTTTGTTTATAGTGGACACACAGAAACAATAGAACTCTGTTTCTCTGCTATTGAAGGGAATCAGCTCTCTATATCTTTAAATATCTATGTTGTGGACACACAGAATCAGCTGAACGATCTTTCTCTGCTATTGAAGGGAATCAGCTCTCTATATCTTTATATCTCTATGGTTTCACCCCTTAAGAATTATAATACCTTACCAATGACGTCATAATATATAATATTGAAAAATCAGAGCATTAAAAGAACATATCTTATATTCGGTATTCCCATAATGACTACACATTGACCTTTGAATATTCTCATCATACTTTACCTCAATGGGTTCATGTTCTTCATCCTCCGAGGTTCGTAGGGGCTTATGAGCCACCCCGCTTTTAGCAGTTGAGCTCCCAGAGGAATGACGAGACTTTCTAGAGACTGAGTTGCGTCTCATGTTGAAGGAGCTTATCTCATATGGTGAGGAGTCACTTGAGCTACGTCGTCCCTCTCTTCTCTCTCTCTCTCTTACACAAACACACACCTGAAGGAAGAAGAAGAAAGAATATAGATCGATGATGATCAACATCTTAAAAATAAAACAGAGGAATAACACAAACAAGTAAGTAAAACTAACATATACCATTTAATATGTTCATTATAAAATCGTTAAAGTATGGTAATGGCTTATAATCTATAGTTAGAACCATATATTTGCCAAAAGAAGTTAAGGAAACCACCTCCTACATTTTTTATTAATTCAAAAGCAAGATTCCTTGTCTCCTGTATAAAACAATGGAAGTAGAGCGTAAGGAGAAGTTTCAGTCCTCCTTGAAGTACAAATACTTTTTTAACTCTTTATGCAAACTTTTTCAGCATGCAGGGATTGTACAGCTATAATACAGTATAAACGCCTTTTAAAAAAGAAATTTGCAGAGTCATGCTCGACATAGGAAGAGAGCATTTATAAATTTTAAATCAAAAATGACTTTTTTTAGTCTGATATATATTTATATTTTAAATTTATGACGTCATCTTTTATGCCCCATAGTAATATTCATTTTGTACGAGTTAAATGGCGTGTTTTAGGTTAGACATGATATACATTCATATATAAGATGTCAAGATAAATAAAATGACATATAATAATGTTCCTGGATCAAGAAATATAATAAAAAATGGTAATCCAATCAATAAATACTATTTCGAAATCAATAGTACTGAGTTAATCTTAGGAAGATGATCGCTAAGAGTATACAAAGCTTAAAATCTAGGATAAAAGAACGCTTAAAAAGCAACATAATGTCCAAATATCGGAATTTAGCTCATTTAAGGTAATCACTGTGTTATTTCAATGCTAAATGCTGTATATATATATATATATATATATATATATTGCCTATTTGGTTCGATAGAATTGCATTCGACAGGATATAAATATGCATTATGGTATTATAACTAGTCACTCGAACCTAGGATCTTATCAATGAGGTAGACCAAAATGACCATCCCCTCTCGGGAGTATTCGAACCTACACCAACAACATTGAGAGTTGGACACGCCTTAACCCAAGCGGCTATCGCACTCCCTTATAAATTTTTATATTTAGTGACATTTTTAAAAGAAACTTACTGTTTTTATGTCTTTTGATTGTCAATTTTTAATGATTAATCAATAGTGTATCACCTATTTGTTAATTTTGATTTTTTTTTGCTTCAACTTGAAATTAAAAGGATTATTTCTATATATTTTTTGTTGTATGTATGTAACTTTTTCTAGCAAATAAAGAAACAAGAATAGTAATGAATTAAAATAATTAAATATGTAGTAAATATTTGACCTTCTTATTTATCATCTTTTATTATCTCTCCCTTTTTCTTAAATTAAATTAACTAATATGAAAAAAATATTTAAAAAATTGAAACTAATGATAGTTGTTCGTCAAAGTATCTTCTCTATTACAATAAATGCTTTCTGTCTGTTTATTCAATCTAAATATGCGTCACATCATGAAGGAATATGCAGAAATTACGGATAATATCCTCTGGAGTTAAACTTCACTATCACGAGATTTTTATTTTTGTATCGGAATCTTTTAATGAAAATACAGAGCGAAGATCGGAAACATGTTAACAAACAAACTCAGAAAAAAACGAGGAACTAAAAGATAACAACTTTATCATCTAAGTTCAGCAAATAATATATGCAAAGAGATTGTCCTAGGACTTGGACCTTGCGGCGATTTGGCCAATAATAAATGTACAAATGAAAACATAATTTTAGTTTTTTGTGTTTAGATTCTTTTATGTGCATTAAAAATGCAATACTTTTCCACTTTTAAGGTTGTTCATGAAATGAAAGCTTGTCCTTCTGTAACTTTATATCATCAAATAAAATGGTAGACAGTATAAGAGATATTTGTCAGAACTAATAATCATTTTATACTGAAGGACAAATTATTTGGTGATATATATTATTATATATTGACTTATTATAAGTGAAGTATATTTATGCTTCCCTTATGCTTATTACCTCCGCCGAAGGAGGTATTGTTTTTACTGGCGTTTGTTGGTTTGTTAGTTTGTTGGTTTGTTGGTTTGTCAGCAGGATAACTCAAAAAGTACGGAACGGATTTGGATGAAATTTTGTGGAGTTGTTGGAAGTGCCAAAAGGAAGAAGTGATTAAATTTGGCATCTCTGAGTGCAGAATTAAGGCGCCAAATGAGCTAAATACTACTAAATTTTCCAAGTTAGCCTACTCTGCCATAGATGTCGCTGTGCTGTGAAATTGGGTGCCGGGAGCGTGTTCCTCTCGGAATTTCCGTCTAGGGGAACCCTCCCCCGTCTCTCTACGCCTCCCCAGTCGTGAAAATCCGCCTCGGAAGGCTCATGACGGCGGAGGTTTGCACTCTCTGAGTGTATATTTTATAGAGCAATACAGCCTAATGAATAGCATTTGTTTGTTTGCAAAGAACAAAGTAGGGTCAACTAACCCAAGGGTTATATATAAAACAAGGGCTTTATTTTAAATAATCATATCGTTGATGATCAAACACACAAAACAATTAACTGCCAAAGAATTTAAAGCCTGCTTAAAGACTATAGCTTTGATAATGAACATTTAATGCATGAATAGGATGCACTCATTTATTTACATACAAAGTCAAGGGAATCGTTCGCTGAGAACATTTTTATTTTTTATATGAAATAAAAACTTCATCTTATAAAGATATCCATAATATAACAACTTGATCAAAATAAGTCATCGAGATAAAAACGAGATAAAGAATATTATTATTATGTTGTTCCATATTCTCCTGCATAGACATAAACGAATAGACCAAAGTATATATATATATATATATATATAGTATATATATATATATATATGTACGAGAGAACCTAACACACTAAAGTTAACATCTTAATCGCATCAATATTTTTTTGATATTCATTACTTTATATTTTACTAATTTATACATAATATTCAAATTATGTAGAATTTTGAATATGAGCTTTTAAATAATAATAATAACAATGATAAGTACAAAAATTAGTAAATAAACCAAGCTAAAACTAACATAGGCATAACTCTTGTATATCAGTGTGTAGTTCACAATAAATTGTTTGGGTATTTTATGTTTATGTATGTCTTAAAGAAGGATGTTTTTGGTCCAATAGAAGTTCGTAGCTGATAGAATCTTTCTTAATGTATTCTGTTTGTCTATGTATGTCCTAAAGTTCAATTTTTGGTTGTTGTCTATTAAGTCCAATATAATTGCTATATCCGTTTGGATATGAAACTGCATGGTAGCGTATAAACATAGGAATATCTTTTTTCAATGAAGTAACTAAAATGCACCTTTCCCTATCAGGAGTCCAACCGGTTTCCTCAACATTGGGAGAGCTTCCACAAGCTTTATTTAAGTCTCAACTATATGCCTACCATAGCTTTTTTATCGTTTAGCAAGCTTAATATAGCTCCAAATAAGTACATCGATCCTAGAATTTTATTCATTGAGGCTGACCAAAATGTACCGGAAGGAGTCGAGTCGAGCCGAGTCCTTTTCTTTTGTTTGCCTTCCTGTATTAATAACGCATAATTGAGCTGCCAAAAATAAATGGGAACTTGAAAATGAATATTAATAAAGTAATTGACAAAAGCCTCATATACGTCTGGGTAACCAAATTGTTCCCTCTCATTCGATCTCCCCCACATGACCACTCACGTTTTGAGGGCCCTCTTTTTCTTACTTCTCCCTCCCGCTTTCCCCCCCTCCCCTCCCCCCATTCCCACGAGTGTCTCCTGCTTTTCTACACCTAACCAAAACGCATTTTACATCCATCCATTACTATTATTAATATGCTAAATTAATATAATCATTAACAACTTTTATATTAAAATAAAGATTAAAGAAACTCACGTTACAAATAATATAATATTCTTCCTTGATGTTTATTCGTCAAATTGTCTTCGTAGGGGACACTTTCTATTATGGATTATCCTTCTCCGTCTGTGGAATTGAATAAAACTGAGGGGGAAAAAGGTTTTTTCGGTGAGGGGAAATTTTCTATCTCTCTCTCTCTTTATTTCTATCTTTCTCTTTCTCCCTCTCTCCCTCCCTCCCTCTACCATTGCTTTCTCTTTCCTCGTGGAAACCTCTAAGTAGCCTTTCTACTTTTATTCCTACTGTTTTGCTCCTTAAATATATATTTATTATATCAGAATTTTGCAAATTTTAAGAAGAATAATCATTTGACAAAATATTATAAACATTTTTTTACAATAAAGATTAAATGATATCAAAAGAATGACACGAACAACTGGCAGAAGACATTCTTTTATTGGTATGACTAAGAAGAGGATAGAAAAGAAAAAAGCCGGTTCCTTTTTTGTTTAGCTTAAGGACTAGAAAGCATATACATAAATATATGTACAACCGAAATATAAGAATATCTATAAAAAAATAGCAAAGGAACGTTGCATTTTTCTTGGTGATGAGAAGAGCAAAAATTATTTTTTTTACTTCGCAGTTTTGAAGACAGTGTTAGTATACCATTCATATACGTAAAATTCTCTTACATCTCTCTCTCTTCTATGTTTATGGAAAAACCATGATGCCTCTCCATTGAACCGTCAGGGGGCGCTTTCATTCATAAAAACCTTTCCAATTCTTTTTTCTTTTTTGGCGCTGAAACTGATGATGATACACGTAGCGAATGACGTAGATTTATTATTTGGGGAGCTCCTTTCTACGTCATTCCAAGCAATGAGCTCCTTTATCTACCTTGTTAAATTGTACTGATTGCGCGTATAATTTTGAAAGCGATATGAATACACTGAATTTTTGTTAGTATTGACAACGGTTGAACATGTTTTTACTCCTTCAGCTTCTATTTAAAACTTTTATATGCTTAAATTAATCCAACAATCCCTTTGAACATTGTATATTATATATTAAATGAAATTATTTATCCTTTAGAAAGTTTGTGCTTTATTAATGACTAAGAATGGAATTTCATTAAGACCCTGCCTTTAAAGGGAAGGAAGTCGAAAGGGAACTTGGTCATTTAACATATTAACAGAAACAATATATAATATACCAAAGTTGTTCTTTGTTAAAGAGATAAGGACAACATCAATTGTATTCAAAGTTTCTCTGTTATTACCTCCGCCGAAGGAGGTATTGTTTCACTGGCGTGTGTTGTTTGTGTTGTTGGTTAGTTTGTGGTTTGTCAGCAGGATAACTCAAAAAGTACTGAACGGATTTGGATGAAATTTGTGGAGTTGTTGGAAGTGCCAAAAGGAAGAAGTGATTAAATTTTGGCATCTCTGAGTGCAGAATTAGGCGCCAAAGAGCTAAATACTACTAAATTTTCAAGTTAGCCTACCTGCCAATAGATGTCGCTGTGCTGTGAAATGGGTGCCGGCGCGTTCCTCTCGGAATTTCCGTCTAGGGGAACCCTCCCCCGTCTCTCTACGCCTCCCCGTCGTGAAAAATCCGCTCGGAAGGCTCATGACGGCGGAGGTTTGCACTCTCTGAGTGTATATATGCCTCTAGTTGAATATGTGATTAAATATGAATAAATATCAATTTTATCGATATATTTAAAAAAACTCGGAAGACTTACTTGAAGGAACAACATAAATGACAATTTGTAATAAAAAGACTACTTAAGTTATGTATTTTCATATGTAATTACACAAAAAAATTAAGGTCAACAACGTCTATTAGGGAATTCTGTCAGAAAAAATACAGATTAAAAATTATATCCTATTTTTTATTATAACAAAAACGTTGCTCGCTTACCTTATGGACAAACTATCTTTTGGGCCATCCATTCCCTTATACATAGTTCTTAAGGGATTTGACAGTTTAACTATTAGAATGTATTTGGCATGCTTTAGACGTCCCTTTCCTATCGTTGATAAAAGATGAGGGTCTTACACATTGAGGCGGATTTCCCCGCTGCGTCATATAATTATTATGAGAAACCCCTCTACAGACTCCCGTCCAAAATTGCTTACCATACCCTCGAGTCATATCTTCCTCATTTATAAACAAATCCTATTTAGGCCCGGAGATGTGGGGTCAACATCGTTCCTTCTATTTCTTCCACGGTTCCGATCATTAAAGCTGTGGAAGAGATAATATTAGGTTGTTCCATAAATAATGAGGTCGACCAATTAAAACTCAAAATTTTCATCAGATCAACAAAAAAAACTTCTCAATCAGTACACATAATCCCCTCCAACTGCAATGACGTCGTGGCAGTGTCCCTGGAACTTCCTGAGTTGGTCGTAGAGCTCGTCTTTACTGACCCCTCATTCGCCCGCTGAACGGCGAGTGTAGCCTCCTTGTGGCCCCCAAACTCGTCCTTCCGGAGCAGGTTTCAACTTCCGGAACAGGGACCTGTCACACAGGTTCAGGTCGGGTGAGTAGGGTGACTGTTTCACCGGTTCCACGTCCCTGGGTCAGGAACTCCCTGGTATCGGTGGCAGTGTGGGGACGTGCATTGTCCCACATGAGGAGACAATCTTTCAGCCGGATCTTGTCCTTTTTCAGGCTGAGAAAGCGCTTCCCAGTCGTCCTCGGGTACTCTATCATGGTGTTCCGGTCGGCTGTGGTCCCGGCAGGTAGTGCAGTGATTGATACCTTTCTCGGCTTGTAGGTTACCCATTACATCGTATTTCTCGTTGTCTGTTTCACACTAACAGATGAGACCCCAGAAAGTCCTCCCCGTGGTCCTGGAACAGCTTCAGGAAGTCCTGACAGCACTTTACTCGCTGCGTCTTGTTTGCTTCAGAGAGCTGGTGAGAGGACAAGCACGCTGAGGAGGTTTCGGAGCCCTAGATCCTCCGTCAGAAGCTGAAAACAGTTGTTGATGGTAGGGACACCTCTGCAGCAACTTGTCGAGTGGTCATCCGGGGGTTATCCTCGACCAGGCGCTTCACACGGGCCACATTCTCCTCTGTCCTCGTCTCCCGGGGACGTCCAGGACGGGTCTTCTTGTCCAGGGCAAAAACACCTTATCGAGCTCAATGTGCCATCTCTGGAGGGTGGAGAGGCCAGTGCAGAAGTCAAGGAAGGTGGAAAGCAGTTCCCCGTGGATCTCGTTGACTGTCCTGGCGAGCTTGATCCGGATCAAGAAGTAGGAGCGAAAGTCGGGTGTCTCCATTTTCAGCGGCGAGTAGAATGAATGATAGAAAAGACGCGATTACTCACCTATATACTAACCTGAGCGGCGCCATACAGTCTGTTCCCATGCAAAAATATGCGATAAGAACGCTCCCGTTGAAATTTTTGAGATAGCGTGTGAACTTTTCGAGATAGCTAACCTACCTCATTATTATGGAGCAACCTAATACAAAAACATTTGGAGTATAATTAACCCTCTAATGACTGTCTTGTGGCAACACCACTGAGATCGAACATCTTGTATCCACGGTGCAAAGGGTCTCCTCAAGAACGGGCGAAGGTAAACTTCCTTTACGCCTTAAAGATCTCATTAGAAGAAGTCCGGGAATTGGCACGTTCCCAAAGGATTTCAAAATTTCGAGCAAACAATGCAGACAAAATAAGAAAGTAACACAGCAGATGACGTTGAAGAAAATGCTTCAAAAGGTGCACTTATGTTCTAGGGACTCAACTGGTATTGTTTATCAATATTACATCTGATAGTTTTATTTTTAGATATCTCTTTTTATCTTCTTCTTTACTGAATGTGTTCGTTTCCATCTTGTATTTTTCTTATGTTTTTATACCTAGAATTTAATTCAATTGATCACAAATATAACTTGTATGCTTATATGTAGGGAGAAACCCATTTATTTACAGTAATATTTTTGTTATGAGTGAAAAAAATTATGGTTAAAGAGAAAAAATATGATATTTATAAGAAACAAAACTAATTTTGGAAATTGTAATGCTTGCTTTTATTTTCATAATATTCAATACAACTAAAAATGAATTCATTATTGTCCTTGCATTAAAATACAATTGTTGTTGAACCAGACTAAATAGTTGACTAGTTGACTTTTACTTTATTTTTTTAAAGAATAAACCTCCAATTTTGCGGGGAAGTATCTATTAGTGTCCCCTTTTGTGTTATTTATTAAAATTTTGTACGAAACTGATGACTCTTTCAAGGTCAATAAGGATATCCAATACACTAATTTAACCCATTAGAACCTGAGCGTCGATTTTGGACGTGTTATAAAAGTAAATAAAAAAAGTCGTAATAAGCAAAAATGACACTGTATGAAAATGGATATCGTTTAAGAGTATTTTACTTGGTAAAGATCCATTGTTTATGTTGGTGGCATTTTTTGTCAGTCTAGACAAATAATTTTACAGCGACGGTTGTGCCTCAAAATTATCCACTCCGTCTTCTTTGATATTTTCTTGTTGTCAAGTACTTCCAATAAGTAATATAGGTGATTAAATTATTTATTAAACATTATTCTTTAATGTTGTTTACATATTATATCGAATTTGGCATCTTAATTCCTAGAAAAAACGATTTTATTTTCTAACGTCGAAAAATCAACGCTCAGGCTCTACAGACATATTTTCAAAGGGAAATGCAAACAAGTCTATATTACGATTTGTAGCATCACGTTTATATGTAATATTGTTTGATTATAACAAGTTATTATTAGGCTTATTATTATTTTGTAAATAGCTCTTTTTAGATAGGCTACTGAGGAGATATTTCTCTTCTGGAAGACATGGATGAGTCTACGGATATTTTATAGCCTTTCAGAAACCTATGCAACTCTCTGACGAGGATAGCGATAGGTCAGATGACGAGGCAGAAGGCATTTCAGAATGAATAAGTCGACTTTATTGGAAACCTCTGCTCATTTAATCTTTTTGAAAATTAACTTTAAGAAATTTGCATGATTTTTATTGTTTTACAGCTTATTCTTTTAATACTTGTTAATTAGATAAAATTTTATTGTTTGTTCAAGATCGATGCTAAATTTTAACTATAATGTATTTTTGTATTTTATACGTATTAGCATCGTTTTTATATACATTGTGTATATATGTGAACAGTTTAATAAAAAAAAAAATTAAAAAGTGCAACCTGTGAAGAAGCAAGAGCGTAAATCATCTATTATTGGAGAAATAAATCTGAGAAATGTTCAAATATTACAATCTTTTTCCAAAAAATCTCCATCTGAAAACGATATGATAGCAAAGAATCCACAAGACTTTTTGGAGCTTTTCTTCATTTCCAAAACTGTATTTCTACAAATGACCATGCTTCAAAAATTAGATCAGAAGTTTGTTTCAGCATGGAAGTTTGAAAAAAATTATATATGTGGACGAAATCATGATCCCGTACATTGGAAAGCATTACACAAAACATTTTATCCGAAGAAAAACCATTGGGGTTTGATTCAAAATGTAGGAATCATGCTCCAAATGTGGATACAGGCATTCTTTGAATCTTTATTGTGGCAAAAATTAACTCCAGAAAAAATTATGTTAAAAAAATAACCCTGGAGGGAACACAGCGATAAATTTGATCAAAACGGCAAAGATTCCACCATAAGATGGACTCAAGATATATTTCGACAATTTCTTCACCAGTATTCCCTCATGAAGGACAACGAAAGTGGTGGTGGCCAATAGTTTTTATGTAATTAGTGTCATACATGCCAATTGCTGAAACAACAAGGAACAATAGCGTTTCACACAATTTCATCAAATATCCGGCAATGCGTTTATTGTAAATAATTTAGTTAAAATCGATTCAAGGGAGCAAAATACTTCGAAAATTAATTATGTATCGAGATATGATGAAAAAAATCCATTGGATCATACATTGTGAAGGTACTAACGTATGTTGACACTGTAAAGGAAAACCTTCGTTCATTTGTTGTAAATGCAATGCAGGCCTTCACCACAGTGCTTCAATGAAAACACTACGTTTGTAAAGCAATAATAATTAAAATCTATAAAAAAATTGGCAATAAGTTATTTTTAATTAAAAAAAATGTTATTATGTATCCATCTATCTATATATAGTAAGAATTAAAAGAGAAAAGAAAAAATATAAACGGAAAATGTATAGTACCGTTTATTCTTTTTAACTAATAAAATATTTGCCTGTAGAGCCTGAGCGTCAATTTCGGCGTTCAAATTTCTCAGGAGTGATTGGGTTGAAATTTTGAACAAATGTTCTATGTGTCAAGATAAAATAGCTTTATCAGTTTCATTGTTCTACAATCATTATTTAACTTTCGGCTCTAAGGGTTCATGTTTGTATAAATGGAGTTTGAACGTAGTATTTATACAAAACTATATTAATCGTTAAAACACACAAAACCTCATACTTATATACAAAGATGTATCATCTAATATTAACAAAAATTTCTTTTGATTTAAAACCGGACTAACAAAAATAAAAATTATGTATGCAGCAAAGAAACGAAAATTGTTTAAACAGTAAAAAAAAATATATAAGCTTATTAATTCATAAAGCTAGATGATTTAAAAAAATTTAAATGCGTATCGGATTTTTTTTTTTGGGGGGGGGGGCAGATAGACGTTAACTAATTCGGCCGTTGAGTGTCCACGTAAAGCCGTCTATCAATGTCATTTTAAGAAGGAAAAAATGCCGTGAATCTTACTTTATAGATTCCTAAAAATATAGACAATATCAAGGACCAAAAAAAAACTGTCTTTCTGCGTAATAATACACGTTTTTACGTCATGTGGTTTTCAAGTAGTTTTCAGCATGTGCGTTAGATATAAGGAGGGTTGTTGAATAATATTATAGACAGGGAAAATGCTAATGGTATTACTTACAATATACAACGGAGAATGCTCTTGATACTCTAAAAAATAAAAGCACATTGCCCCTTTAAGTTCAAATATTATGTAGTAATATTTGCTAACGTCTAATCTCCATGTGATGTAACTTTAGTAATAAAAGGGTACTGCCATACATATTTGGAAGGAAAACAACATAATTATAAAAAAAAATGTTAAACAGAAGAAAAAACAAATTGATTAATGAACGTGTTTCCAAAGAATGAGGACTATAAAAATTAACGCTACTAGAAATGGTTTTTATATGAAGAAGAGTTTTAAAAGTCATTAGATATAGATATTTTTCCGAAAAGTTCATTTGATCTTATTGATTTACTGCTAAAAGGATTATCGAAAAGTAAATTCTATGTAATTTAAAAAATATATACTTCGACGAAGCCAAAACATCAACTTCCTTCAAAGAGTAGAGTAATCGTAAAAGAGTTGATCATTCGTCTACTAAGTATAACATAAATGGTGCTTCAATAATAAAACAAAAATCCGTATATTTTATTATTTAAGATCGAGAGGCAAACTTCCAATACCAATTTCTATGGCATGATAATGACATTTCTTAATATAGTGAGTTTTCCTACAATAATATAATGTATCTCATGACATTAACTATGCAAAGTTTTGTATATTCATAATTATCCTCCAAATATTATATGAGATTATTACCCTTCAACATTATACCTTTTGGGATCTATGAATAAAATTACGGGATACATATGAGCATAGAATTTTAATCTGTAATTACATTATATAATCCCAAAGTGACCATATATTTATTCCGCCAATGAAACAGTCTTCATTGACCAGTACAGGGGTTCCCAAACTTTTTCTGCTGGGCCCCCCTTTGGTACATAATTTTTTTAGCGCCCCCCTCCCTCCCCCCAAAAAAAGGACAAACGGACATTTGGTTCTCAGAGTCCATTGCAGTCTCATTCGTTTTTCCCGCCCCCCCCCTGCAATTGCTCTGCGCCCCCCCTAAGGGGCGCCCCCCCAATTTGGGAACCACTGGACTAGTAGGTGATGATCGTTTGGATTATTTGTGTCATGAATTGTGTTGGAAGATATAATAACATACTTGCTTCATTTTTTTTTCAAGTTGAGAAAAGCTATATGAGTTTAAAGGCTTTTTCATTGTATTTAAGTATCCCAACTTGACTATTTGTGCTTTATGATATAAATAACTTTTATTTCTAAGAACTTTCTAACAGCCTAGACTTAATTTTAAGAGAATGTACAGACAACAATTCAGTAACCTTTTATAATTTAACCAAAGCAAATACTTAATAATATTTGTTAATGGTAA
>CP045893.1:25735755-25848215 GCA_013387185.1 Caligus rogercresseyi | reverse complement strand
TTATAATAAACAGCTTGACTTCTTCTATTCTTCATATCAGGGTTTCCTCCTCAAGAATGCAAAAACGCAAGTTGTTTATGATAACACAAGAAATAATAATAGCAACAGCTAATTAATAATAGAAAAAGGGAGAGGTTTGTGATTAATTTGATACTATAATAAAGAGATGCCAGATAGATACAAGAAAGATGTCTCTGTGTTTTATAATCGACAGCTGTTTTTCTCTTTCTATGTCAAGTCGGGTTAAAGTAATCCCTAGCCCCAATATATGTTTGGGTTTTATAAGATATTAAAACAATGTAAAGGATAGGTATACTATATATATGGCGACAAACCTAGTCAATTTTGAACAAAAGGTCATGGGAAGAGAGAGAGAGAGAGAAAGAAAGTCCACTCAAAACTCATTAAAAAGACGAAAAGCATACCAAAAAGGTAATAATAAAAATATTCAATCATAATTTTTTTAAAAGTAAAGTGAAAAAATACAAGAGAGAAACAAAAATAAATTATTATAAAACTAAGTTATCAAATTGTCAACGATTTGAACGATCTTGACCTATCGGTGAAAGGCTATAATCTGTGCAATTCATCAGTCGAGTGTGGTGTGTGATGAGATATATATTTGGTGTCGATTTGACACTAGCTCCAGAGCTACTAAAATATATGATAATAATTAATAAATATAAATTATCAGAAAAATAAGAACAAAATTAATTAGAAAAAACAAATAGTGACCTAACGACTTGATGTATTAGAAATTAGCAGGCTTGTGAGCGATCAGGAAAAAAATAGCAATCCGATCAAAAATAGCGATCATAAATCTTTGCGATATAGCGATATAACGATCAGGATTTTTCCGATCAGCGATCCGATCAATTAATTGCGATCAACAAAAAAAATACCTATGTAATACTAATTCTAAGTAAAAAAATTTAATGCATATACAGTCAAACCTTTACAAGTATTCATCTTTATATGGCATGGATGATTGTTCCCACAGCCAAAATAGCTCCAAAGAACGACTTCTTCATAGGCGCTATTTTAGGACAAAATAATCAGAATGATTGTTTCTCATAGCCATGAGCTCCAACCCTCTGGCTCCCCAATTGGCATATGTCTGCATATTTTAAGGAAGGAGATGCCAGATAAATGTTTCCCATCCCTATGAGCTCCAAAACAATGACTTCTACATAGTCGCCTGTCTGTATATTTTAGGACAAAATATATTAGGATAGCACACACTGGCTTTTTCCATTAGTATTAGTCTGTATTTTGTGTTTTCTAAACAAGTATTAGTCGTTGGAATGGATTTTAGGTCATGTGACAGCTAGTTAAGTTTTAAGAAATGTAGGGTTTGTCTCAAAAATCTTTATTACAAACATTTTTATTTTTTAATTATTTTATACCAATTGATCGGATCGCTATTATTTAGTGATTTTCTTAGGATCAAAAGATATAAAGATCAGGACCTTTTGCGATACTGCAATCAGCGATCAAATATCGCTATATCGCTATTGATCGCCGATCAGAAAAACTCCGATCAACAAGCCTGGAAATTAGAGATGTCTTGAGCACCTTGCAAACCTTGTTGCAGCTCGCTTGCCTCAGCTCTGGAGACGAATTCTTGTCATGTTGACCGCAGAAGTGCAGTCCATAGAATTAGTATTGCTTACAGCTCTTTTGGTCCGAGGGACACAAGCTCGTATTCAGGTGACATTGTCTCACATTATCCGTGGTGACGATGATACAGCCACAATTCTGCATTGACCAAGCTGTGTATTTCCCAATAATGTATCCTTATAATCCTCTTATTATAATGCTTTATGAATAATTAATAAAATACACATAATGTTTGAAAGGACAAATATGTTGATAATATGTGCCCCAAATAGAGCTGATAATTGCTGGGAGAGAGGTGTGCATGTAAAATGATTGCTGAATGTATCTTTTGTCGCATTATGGTAATGCTTTTTTATAATAGATGCGATGCATCTATCAGAGATGAATTAGCATACAAGCCTTAAAATTACTAAATCAAGCCTCAGATTGTTCTATGTGATTTCTCACAGGAGGAGTCAAACCTGCGGTCTCAGCATTTAAAGTTGAACACGCTCACGAACTAAGCCAAATCGCTCTCTTAGGAATAAATTATTAAGAATGATTCCGAATTGAGAAAGCGATGAAAATTATCAAATAACCAATATGGAGATGATCCATATTGTTTTTCTTTAATTGATCGAAGACGATTGCATGAGTTCAAAGGTAGGATCAAAAAGTATCTTTAAAAAACCAATTTTCTCACTTTCTTTACTTCTTTTTGCATCAAAAGCAGGCTTTTCAGAAATGATTTTTCAGTGGGTATCTAAATTCAAGCATGTGCCCTTGACAATAAAAATCAAGCACTTGAGTCATTACCCGTCATGAAACACCAATTATTTTGTCTTGAGAGTGGAATGATGTACGCTCTCTTAACACTAAATACTAAGAATGAGTATGGTTTCGGCACTTTTAATTTATACGAATTGCGTGAATTGCACGCTTGCATGATTTTGAGGGCAAAAGAGTAAATTTATATCAAGTTTTTACTATTAAAAAAATATGTCTTATACTATTAAAATACATTTTAGGCCGAGTAAGGAGTGTTGCGAGAGTGAGTACTAGTGTTGTCCATCGGGCGCGATTTTCGAGCCCGAGCCCGCCCGAAAGACTAATAATTGAGCCCGACCCGGCCCGAGCCCGACCCGAGACAGAGCCCGATTAGTTTGATAAGCGCCCGACTTGCGCCCGCCCGACCATTGGGAAAATATATTGATAGAAGAAAGAAATTCAATTCAACAGATCTGAGAAAAAGTGAGGACGTTTTTTTTTAGAAAGAGGTCTGAGGAAAAAAGTGAAGACGTTTTCTTTTAGAAAGAGGTCATTTAAAAAAAAATAGAAAAAATTAAAAAGGCCGCCCGCATAGCCCGCCCGACTTTCATATTTTATGCGCCCGAGCCCGGCCCGTCGGGCGGACGGGCGGGCATGCCCGCCGATGGACAACACTAGTGTGTACTGCATTTCACTCTCAAGGCGGAAAAATAGTCTTTACTCCTGCATTAAATCCTAATCTCTCTTCCCCATTATATTACGGCCCCATTTTTAGCTTATATATATATATATATATATATATATATATATATATATATATATATATATATATATATATATATATATATATATATATATATATATATATATTATATATATATTATCATATATTTTTTAATGATATCCATACCATACTCAGTAGTATGTTCAATATATACTACATAGTAGTGGGAGATGTGAGTCTTGTTTGTTACCAAAAATAAAGCACACCCAGACAAAAATATATTACATCAAATATTTTTTTGACAACAGTATTAGCTCATTTTATATAATCCGAGCTCTACTGACCTTTGACATAAGCAATATTATGTTTACTTGATATTGACACACTTCTGAAAAAATGGACTTAGTGAATATTTGGGCAATTTAAATAATAAGTTCTGATAAATAAAATGTCCCAGAAAAAAACACTGTATATTGAAATGTTTCAGTTGTCATTTTTAGTTATGATATAAAATTGTCAATTTATTAATAGTTATATCATATTTTTGTATTTTATTTATATATGTATATAGATCTTAATTATTTCTATTAAATTCACTTTTCTTGTTGACTGCTTATTATTACTAGTTCATTCAATTCATAAAGCCAAATGATTAGGACATAAAGCTGAAAATATTGCACGATTTCGTTTTAGGTGACAGTAGGAAAACATAACTATTACTTAAAGTTCTTCAACACCCCAATCTAAAACGCATATTCAAGTCTTGGCTCTGATGAAAACATAGCTCTAATATTGAATTTGAAATAAATCTTTAAACTATTTAAAAAGATTGTATTAAGTTAAAAATTGTTGAGACGAAATTCACTGTAAGATATATTGAAATATAACTAAATATATACGAATAGATCATGAATATTTTCATGTCCCGATCGTTTCCATGATAATACTCGGACGAATCTAGAAATGGCCCCCCTCAACCATGGCCTCGATCCGAGCTCAGCTCTTCTTTGTACACTATATATAAGGTACAAGTTCTTATGATAACTATAGTTTGAGTACCATTGATTATTTTAGCGTTAAAATAAGAAATGTTATCATATGGTAGTACACTTTTTTGGACCAGTTGAAAGTATCCCATCCGAGTACTGATTATAATAGAAGAAATAACATATAAAGAGATATACAGTTATCCCTCGCCACTTCGTGGTTCATTTATCGCGGATTCGCTATTTCGCGGATTTTCATAATGCTGTAGGGATGTGCGAACAAAAAGGACAAAAGGAGACTTTTGAAGAAAGAAAAGAAGAAAAAAGAGCAACAAAAGCTACCTATCACCATGTTCTTCTCCCGAACAAACACACCTGCACCGCGGGCTTCAGAAGAAGAGAACACTGCAGAGCGCAGTTAGGATGCAGTGGCCAGTCTGAAGAGCAGTGAAACAGCCTACACGTGAGTCACTGTATTCGTTAATATTATTAATAATTAGTTGCTAATTGTAAAAAAAAAAGTTTCTATGTTTTTATATTTATGAATATTTACATATATGCATGTTAATAATGTATAAGTTTTCTCATTTTCGGAACGTAACCCCCGCGATAAACGAGGGATTACTGTATACATAAATTATGCAGTTCTAGGTATGAAAGACATAAGAACATATTTTCATAGTTGATTGATTCAGACAGACCCAGTACATTTATGCATACATACTCTATTGCCATGAACTCTCTGCAAAACATAGTCTAGCTTGCGAAACAAAAATAGCAATAAATTAACAAAATAGAGGGCCAATTCAATGCAAAGGTCTTCATATTTTTAAACTGCATAATTTTTATATTGAAGTTAAGCCGAGAAATAAGTACCTCATATAATCAAAGAGTTATATGCAAAAATCAAAGCACCTCTATCCAAAGCGTTCGATAGAATTGCATCCGACAGGATATAAATAAGCATTATTAGTCTATCGAACCTAGGATCTTATCAATTAGGTAGACCAAAAATGACCATCCCCTCTTGGGATTATTCGAACCTGCGCCCCCAACATTGAGAGTTGAACACGCCTTAACGCACCGAGCTATCGCAATCCCTTGTTGACTTAAAATATGTGAACAATATTTTTTGATATCCTTTTGTACCGGAAAAAATGTTTTGTGCAAACATATGAATAAAATAATTGAAATAACAAAAAAAGTTAATTGATATCCCATTCTTTTTCTCTTTCTATACGGTAATCTATACATAAATTGCTATATGACTAAATTAAAGAGTGTCAGGGTAACACATCTTCCTTGCTTCGGAAATACAATTTGTTTCATAATTATACAAGATATATAACTATAATTTACATAATTAGTCTCATTACCCATTCCCTTTTTTAAAGCTCATTGTGGCGAGTCTTTCTTTGTAGCAAGGAGTAATATTTCATCAGCATTTGGGAACTTGTTATTTTTTGTGAGGGGGAGATAACAGAAATGGAAGGAGGGGAGACAAAAATGAAATCTCGCGGGTTCATGCTATTTTCATTCACACAAATGGCATCCTCCTCACTCACTCACTCCTTGTCCGTACAAACTTACATCTGGAATTAATTCTGATACAAACGCACTTGATATTCACATCTAGGAAGAACTCATTCCGGTTATCGCAGGAAAATAAAATAAAAAAGACATCTATTCAAACACACACAAAAAAACGTCCGATCAAGAGAGAAAGTGTCCTTTTTAAGAGCGAATGCTTGAGAAGGTGATTGATGTTCCAAGGATCCCCTTCAAAACTCAGCGAGAATGATTCCCATCGTGGACCTATCCAGCATTTCATTGGACAAGCCCGAGAGCAAAGTGGACTATGGCTCAGTCGGAGCTCAAATCCGAGAGGCTATGACGGGGGTCGGATGCATGTATCTCTCCAACCATGGATTCAATAATGACACCTGACCAATGCCTTCGCCTCGGCAGAAAAGTTCTTCCAACTTCCAAATGAAAGGAAAAAATGTTATTAGTAAGTTAAATTTTACGTCTTCATCAATAAAATACTATTTTATTCATAAAAGAAACCTACCACTTTGTATTTGAAGTTGTTAAATAATTGATAGATTATCTATAAATCTACTTTTCAAAGATGACAAAAGATGGAGGGAACGCGTTAGCTCAGTGTAAGCTGCTTGACTCTCAATGTCGAGGGCGGAAGTTCGACTCCCGAGATAGGAAGGCCTACAGTATTGATAAACTCCTAGGTTTAATAGACTAATTTAAAAGCTAAAATGTTTATTTATACGAATACTTCAATTCCATCGAAACAAAAAGGCCCAAAATCTATGTATATTTAGTAGTGGTATTTGAAAGTTTTATTATATAAAAATATTTCTATCGGTAGCAGATTTTGTGGATTATTTTTAAATCCACCACTATCGATCAGCTGCAATTTGTAGTCGGTAGTTGACTTCAATAATCATTAACAAAAATATACAACTGGTAGTATCCATATACGTAAATACCGAATATCAAAGGAATTGAACTAAGATATATACGAATATATATTTTGAAGGGGTACGTTTCATATCAGTCCGCTTTGCGACAAGGATTGCTTCTAAGATAACGGGTTGAATATAATTTTGCATAGGATGAGGTTATTATCAAAATATTTGTATAGATGTTTAAAAAGAGTTTAAAGTATCAAAAATCGTATGTTAAAAATGTCCTTTGAGAGCGCACTGATTGCATTATTTAGTACCGGATTATTATTATTATTACAATTTGAATCTGTATCGACATTGTGTTTGAAGTTCAATTCAACATTCACTCTTAAATTTATGATTAACATAGTTGTATGTAATAGGGTATGGGCTAAGATCGTGTATTCGATTCCGCTTTGGATCCAAGACTCAGTCCCAATTCGTATTCTGGGTCATATCCTCAAACAAGCAAATAAAAACTTAAAATTTCATAATTGTCGAATAAAAAATTTAAAACATATTCTTCTATTCCAGTCGTGAAACCACAAAATCCCAAGGATACTCCGAAATCGGAAGAGAGCAGCTTCAAAGCTCAGGGATTTCCGAAATAAAGGAATCATTTGACTTGCAAAATCTCCCAGAGGATTACTTTAGAAAAGAAGACCTCCCTCAGATTCCATATTTTCAAAAGGACATTGACAATCTGACGGAGTGCTCTTTGGAGCTTACGAAGAGACTCCTTATCTGCATGGCCAGTGTGCTCAACATCAATGATCCCAAGGATTTCCTAGAGCTGCATGCAAATATGTTATAAGAAACAATGGATCCACCATTCGATTCCTTCATTATCCAAAGAAAAAACAAGTACCTCAGAATGGAGACGTAGAGTTCGTACGCTGTGGGGCCCATACAGATTATGGGGTCTGACGCTGCTCTTCCAGGTAAGGAAGGCTTCAGAATAGGCAGGATGCCCAGACAATGAGTTTAAAGTACTGATTTTTATTAGTTGAAGCCTTGATCCTCATAAGTGGTGTGGTTTTTGGGTTTGTCAAGATAGAATAATAAAATGAGGAGAAGAACCATCATGATAGTTCTTGCAAACTAACGAATAAACATAATTTTTCCTGGTAACTAAATTTTCTTTTGTTTATTATATCATCTATTCAGAATGACAGTCATTTATCTTCAGATTTGATGAAACAAAATAAATATTAATTGTTTCTTTTAATATCATTAGATGATATTAAGGGATAATATTCAAAGGATACGTAAATGTCATGGATCAAGAGACGAAGGGACCATTTTTGTTCTTAAGGATGATATTCAGATTTCTTAATGGATGCTTAAGCTACCACGAGATAAGTGATGCATAATTTCATAATGGCAACTACTTCTTTATTATATCTGCTCTTCTTCTTTCCAAATTCTCGGATAACCTTTTATTGGAACGCGATTGGTTGAAAGAAAAGGAGCGTGAATTTAAGAAAATATGTTGTCTTTGTAAAACTTCTTGCTGGTACTCTCCATTTAAATAATTTTTATTATGCATTTTTTGGTCTATTTGGTTCCATAGAAGTGAATCTGTGTAGATAAGAATAAGGATTTTAGCGTTGAAATGAATCTATCCAACCCTTATTAGGCTCCAAGTGCCGTACTATCCTTAAATCCTTTGAAGGTAGGGGTTTCCGGACCGTTTCGGCTCACTTTCATCCCTGGTTGGCATGATGAAATACAGCATTATTTTTCTATAAGCTATTGATGTGCTAATATCAACTCATATATAATAATTTCATCCTTCAGCACAATAAATATCTTCTCGCGATCCATATTATTTAGGAATTATTTTAGTTGACTCTTCCCAAATAATCTTGTATTATCAAATTAAATACAAGAACTACTCACACAGAGTGAAATAATGAATGTTTGTAATTATTTTTAAAAACATTGACGATGAATAGATCCTCAATCTGACGATAAGTTAATCAAATAAAAAGAAAAGCTTTTTGTTTCTTTAGATTGAAGAAAAGCCGAGTTCCACTCTCAATAATGGGGGCGCAGGTTCGAATAATCCCGTGAGGGGATGGTCATTTTTGGTTTATCTCATTGATGAGATCCTAGGTTGGAGTGACTAATTTAATGCTATAATGCTTATTTATAACCTGTCGAATACAATTCTATCGAACCATATAGGCAAAAAAAACCTATAAAGAACAGTTAAACAAAAAACTCCGGTCCGTGGATCAATTTAGTACTGAAGAAGCTCATGTGTCTCTCGTGGAGACTGATTTCTTCTTTGAGTAAGTAATAGAATATTCACATAATTTATTTTTGTTGAAATTAAAAGTTTGATGGGACTCCAGTAATCAATAATGAATCGATTTTACGTTCTTCTAAATAGATATCAGTTAGCTTTTATGTGTATTTATATTGGTGTCCAGAAGAAATGGATTAAGAAAATAAGGCCAGGAAGGCATTATCCAAGATAGAAAAGAAAAATTATGACTCATGGAAAATAGTCCAAATACATTGTTTGGGAATACTACAATACTACAAAATTTGTAGAATTACTATTTCTCATAAAAATCATGTAAATAATGACAATTTTTTATTTTTCCATACGTCATCATTTTCCTTTTTCTACGTTGGGTTATTTCTTCCTGGTCCATTTTTAGCCATTTTTTCCATGCGTATCATTTTCCTTTTTCTACCTTGGGTCATTTCTTCCTGGTTCATTATTTCTTGAGCCAATTCTTCCTAAGATGAATTGTCCTTGACCATTTCTCCCCAATATAATTTGTACTACTTTTATCAGCAAAAAAATAATACTTTTAATCCAAAGTTTTGATTATGTTGATTAAAATGTCTGGAATATAAATATTTTCTTGTAAATGTAATGTTATTTTATGTGATAGTAAATAACCCCAAAATCGATTTAATGCTAAAATTGGGACCACCTCTGAATGAGTGAAAAAAACTTAAAATAAATGATTTATCAACTATTAGTAGTTTAACGTGTATTTATATAAATGTATGTATACGAGTTTAACTTATCAAATAAGACTTTAAATATCAAATACGGTTTATGTAAAACATTGGATAAATTTAAATTAGTCATTTATTTTTTGCATAGTCAACGTCCAGCAATCATAGTAATTGGAAATATTTACGGAAGAAATCCTTATGAAAAGATCTCTCAACCTCAACTACTAGCTTCAACAAAATTTTCTATTTACAACTCATCAAAATGTCGTAAAAAATCACTTTTTTCTATATGGTTCGATTGAGTTGCATCTGTGATGGTATAAATAAGCCTTATCGTATAAAAACTACTCAATCGAACTTAGGATCATTTTCTATTGTCATAAGTGATTTTAAGGAGTTCTATGTTAAAGTCCATTTCAAATGTTATATGAAGAGTAAACATATCACCTGAGTAATAGAAAGCCTTATGATCAATTAAAACTCAATGTTAGAAGAATATAGCAATTGTTGCCATTTAATGGAGATCAAATAAAAGAAACCCATTTATTATTTCGCAATTATTCAAGATTTGAACTAAAAATTGTTTTTTTATACATACAATAGCTTAACTGAAAGCAACAACATTGAACATATATTAAAAAGTATTTTTTATATCTCTGGTTTTTTTTCAGGATGACATTGGGGGTCTTCAAATCCAGAACTTGGAAGAAGAATGGATCGATGTAGCCCCTATACCTGGGACCATATTCGTCAATATTGGAGACTTAATGGAATTCTGGAGCGGAGGACTATTTAGAGCAACTCCACATCGAGTCCTTGGCAAGGGATTCGAGACCCCTCGGTACTCCCTCGCGGTTTTTATTCATCCAGACGATGACGTCAAGATCGATCCTATCAACGGAAGTGGAGAAAATACTTCTCTATGTGGCATCACGGCTGGAGAATATTTGGTCCGAAGACTCAAGGAAACATATGAAAGAGGCACGAGAAGCTCTTCATATTAAAGTATCATAGCGCTACTCATGTTTTAGCTCTCTGAAAAAATTATATTTATAATATATAATATATATATATATAATATATATATATATATATATATATATATATATATATATATATATATATAAATATATATATATATATATATAATGCCTGTAAACTTTATTGTTGTACCCTAAATGAATTTGCTTTTGTCTTAAATATTTGAACTATAATTATTTATAATATATTTATGTATCTTTTTTATGCTTCTTGATTAATGAATTTATACTATATATGTTTTTATATTAAATATGTTTTGAAATTTCAAATGATTATAACTATTTTTTTCTTTTATACCCAAGTAAAAGCATATTGAATTCAAATAAAAAATAAAATGAACGGGATTAATATGTATTTGATAAAAAGTGATGGTGTGTTAAAATTATATTAAATTTGATACTAACATTTTTAAATGCCTCTAATTGTTTCGAAATAAAAACAGTAAAAATGCACTGAATTTAAAAGACGCAACTACCATCATTTAAAATTATATTGAGTCACTTTTACGTAAACTGAGTCCTCTTTCTAAATAAGCCAATTGGATCATGTCTGTGGTATGTATGTTTATGTATTCTCGAAGCTCCAAAGCTTTTAGGGGGTCGGTAAGATTCTTCATGAAATTGATATTTATTAAATGCTTAAATTTTTAAACTTTTTTTAGATTTATATGATACTTTTTAGTTAATAAGTCTTCATTTGAATAATATCTGCGTCTGAGATATCTGATAATATAGAATATATATTATAATAATCTGTTAAATAGACTATTTATTACCTTAAAGACATAATTACTTCGAATATAATTTAAAAAAAGTTATATGTGTAAAAACTATAATATTCAACAAGATATAGCATTTGATATGATCCTTTCTAAAGTTATAACATTCCTTCTCCAAATATTAGAAAGTCAAGGGAGGCAATTGAACATCCGAGTCTCCTTTTTATTCATCAAATATCTACGTAATATAACGTTGACCATCGATTTAACAAGATGCACGTACCTGCTTTCATCAAATAAAAGAACTTTTCCCTTGTATAGCCGGATCGTATTCTGGCAGGAACATTCCTTCGAACCACTAGATTTACTCGACTTCAACATGAAGCAAAAAAGGAGCCTCGACATCCATAAAGCCATTCGTTACAAGGAATTAGTGAAAAAAGGAGATTTTCATTTGAGGTTTGAGCGTAATCATGGCACCATTTATTTTAACACACACACGCAGTGTGACTGCGCCTTTTGGCAACCATTTTGTTGCAAAAGTAAATATCACAAAGACAAATGAACTTATTTACATACAATAAACGTCCCAGGACTTTTGTGAGATTTCTTAAACAACACTTCTTAGACGAACATTTCTTAATACGGATCACAACCTTGACAAATGATGGTTATAAATACTCTGCCAATGTTTTGGATTACAAATTCCCTGCCGATGGGCCCTCGGGTTCCACCGGACATACTTATGTAACGTAACAAAGGAAAATGTGAATTCTTATACATAATGAGAAACCAAATAAATAAGTCACACCTGGTTAGAGTGGCCACTCAATGAAACTTAAAAAAGTGACCGCTATGTACATATTTTATGTATAAAATACCTTTTTCCTTCGGGATAATTGGGGGTGAATGCTAACGCAGGGCTCTATTACTTGCAATTTAATTATTTGTTCCTTGTAGATGTACTACGGACAAGATGGAAGCAGTTGATAAGGATAATGAATTAAATACTAATGGTGAGTACAAATGATATAATCTAACAATTTTAATCAATCACTAGTTGGCTAATTAATTAGCCAATGAACTATTGATTGAAATGCATATCTAACTAACGGAAATAACACAACCTGCCATTGAGATCACTTAGGTCAATCTTACAAGGTAGATATAGAAAAAATATCTAGTGATGTCATTGTGTTGATTTGTCTAGGGGAAATTACACTATGTAACAAAATTAAGGTCTTTGTTTGTCCTTGAGTTGAAACTGTTATTTCCTATTTGCCTATGTCCAGAAAACATGAAAAAATACTTTTAATCCTTTTTAATTTTGCTTTTGTCTCCAGGATAAGGGTATTTGTGAAATTTACAATTTTCATCATTTCTAATGGTTCAGGCCCAGTTATCTTCGTGCAAAGTACGAATAACCACAAATGTCAGTACTATTTATTTTCTAGTATGTCAATGCATTTCAAATCAGTTTTTATAATTTCAATATCTTTCGTACTATTCGAAAAAATAGGCTTCATATTTCAAAAAGTTGATCATTTTTAGTGTTCTATTTAAGCGGCTATATTTTTTTGTTTCAAGTTTATTGACTATAACTAATATATAATATATATTTTGTGTATATGTCAATACATTTCAGAACAGATTTTATAATTTCGATATCTGGCATGAAAGTAAAGAAAAGATCAATTTAGTCTGAACAAGTGTTGATCAAATTATATAAATAATGCATCATGAGGTTGCGTTACCTATAATTGTGATTTGTTACGAAGAAAAAAATGTTTGCCTTTTTATTTGCAAGTTCCTTAAATAATTTGAATATTTGGGGAGTTACTGTGATTTGGAAAATGGGATTTAGATTATTTAAGAAACTCCTAAAGAATTCCATTAAGGAACTTGCAAATAAAAAGGCAAACATTTTTTTTCTTCGTAACAAATCACAGTTATAGGCAACGCAACCTCATGATGTATTATTTATATAATTTGACCAATACTTGTTCAGACTAAATTTATATTTTCTTTACTTTCATCCCAGATATCGAATTATAAAAACTGTTCTGAAATGCATTGACATATACCAAAAATATATTACATATTGATTATAGTCAATAGACTCGAAAGAAAAAAAATATAGCCGCTTAAATAGAACACTAAAAAATGATCAATTTTTTGAAATATGAAGCCTATTTTTTCGAATAGTACGAAAGATATTGAAATTATAAAAACTGATTTGAAATGCATTGACATACTAGAAAAATAATAGTACTGACATTTGTGGTTATTCGTACTTTGCACGAAGATAACTGGGCCTGAACCATTAGAAATGATGAAAATTGTAAATTTCACAAATATCCTTATCCTGGACACAAAAGCAAAATTAAAATGATCAAAAGTATTTTTTCATGTTTTCTGGACATAGGCAAATAGGAAATAACAGTTTGAACTCAAGGACAAAAACTTTGTTACACGGTGTTATCAATGGACTATTTGCTTACGTTTCTTCAGCTTGTTGTCTTGTCCTATAGATTTTAGCATTTAGTTTAAGGTGATTTAAAATGAAATGAATATAAATGCGTGATTAAAGACATGTTTCGATAAATTATAAGTTTTCAAATGTTATTTAAAAAAAGTAAAATTGTATTAAGAAAAACCTCTTTTTATATCTAATAATTAAATGAAAATTATCAAAAGAAAAGGTTAAAAATAACTTATTATTACTCAAGAAAGATCTCCGTTTATTTCTAATAATATTTTTTATTGGATATGGGTATAAATAAAAAACTTTTGGAATGTTCTTAGCTCTCAGTTTCTTTTTCTTCTAGTCCATAGCAACTCCAAGCTCGACACTTTCATACAAGAATCAAAAAGCTCCAAGAACGCAAACTTTTAGATCAGCATCAGTTCATATGGCTGAAAAAGTTTGAGGATCTAAATTCTGAAATCGAAGTCCTTTCCCTTGAGTCCAGTTTAGCCCCGGTAGAACTTCTTCTCGAAGGCAATCTGAGTTGTGGCCTTCCTCACTAGAAGGCATTGTTCTTAAATACTCGGCACTCTCAGAGTACAGCGATCGCTTTACAAGGGAATTATCTCTAAATAATGTTTTCGGGGAAAATAAGAACAAAGCATACGATTAATACAAGAAAGCATTCAAGAATTGAGGTAAGATCAAGGTTTCGGTATAGCTCTAAATGCTCAGGACCTATAATGGAATTTTAATATAATCATTCCTCGTTATTTTTTTAAATTCGAGTATGGTTTTGTATATAGGTATTTTTATATTATGATACTAGTATAAAGAAAATGTATTTTAATATTCGTTTATTAATTATTCAAAATTTGAATGAAACAAAATAATTTACATTTTAAAGTTTAAAGATTTGAGTTAAAAAATAACGCGAAAACAACAAAAGTTAATGTTCTTTTAATGGTGTCTTAAGCTCACATACAAATTGAGAGAGTTATATATCAGTCAGGACTTTAATTCAATCATTGGACATTGTACGTTTTTATCCAGTATCATCTATAAAAAGTTGTAAGGAATTTAATGCTGTAAGAAAATAATTATGATAAGGGAGCTCGATAGCCGTGCGTGTTAAGGCGTGTTCAACTCTTAATGTTGGGGGTGCAGGTTTGAATCCCGAGAGGGGATGGTCATTTTTGATCTACCTCATTAATAAGATCCTAGGTTCGATAAACTAATTTTAATGCTATAATGCTTATTTATATTATGTCGGATAAAATTCTATCGAACCAATTAGGCAAAAAAAATAATTATGATTCACATTTAATTGAATAGTTTTAAACATCCAACATCCGAGATGGATATCGATTCTATTTTTTGTCATAAAAACATAAAGGACATAAAGTGTAAATATATTTACTTATTCCTTAGGTACGGCAAGGAGTACTAAAGAGATGGAGGGAACACTCTAATGTAAACAATAATATTTATACCTATGTAGTCACACTTTTACACAGTTTTTATACTACTAAAAGAGATGAAATTAAGTTTCTCAACGACGATTCCAAAAGCTTATAGACTCCACGGACTGATTAGTCACCGGCACAAATCCTCACTTCATCCTTAGGGGGTTGTAAGTAGACGTGGAGTCCTCTTCCTCTTTATTGGACTCGAATGTCGTCGTTGAGAAACTTAATTTCATCTCTTTTAGTAGTATAAAACTGTGTAAAGTGTGACTACATAGGTATAAATATTATTGTTTACATTAGGAGTGTTCCCTCCATCTCTTTAGTACTCCTTGGGTACGGTTACTCGAATGACATATCTGATATAGAAACAGCTGCTGAAAATAGAGACTTCCATATAACACATAAATTTTGTCAGTCACAAACCTCTCAAGGAAGAAAAACGAGATTATACATTCAAATACAAGAATGCTGACTTTTCGCTTACTGTACTGAAGTCATTAAAAAGAAAGAAACACATGACAATATATTTTAGATAAGTCAAATAATACTCAAACGACTAACATTTCACTAACCATTAAAACATGAAATAAAAGTACCTTTTATTCTTTTTATCTTGCAAATACTTAAAGATTTAGCTATTGTTGCTTTTCGTATTGCATCATCATAAGTGCTTCAACTTATCGTTAATTCCTATAGCGTGTGGACAAATATTTCGATGATATGTCACAAGGCTCTTCCAAGTGAAGCGAAGAGAGAAAATATTATGCTTTAAATAATAGAGTTATTATTTAACTAACAAGATGTATCTCATAAAAAGTGTGGCTCTTAAGGCTGAAGAATTCAAGTACGTTTTAGAACAAAAAAAATTATATTATGCCAAGCATTTGTATGCTTCCAACGAAATGTTAGATTGGCAAATGCATAACCTATATGATGATAGCTTTTTTAAAGTTGTAAACAATGTTATAATGCGTTAGTCAATTAAACATCAGCTAGATGATACAGCATTATCTTAAAGACACATTTACCAATTATCAAAAAAGAATATATGCTTTTAAAAAAGTAGCTGTTTTATATTTTAGAGAGGATTTGCTGCTTTGCTGTATAGGTATATATATTTGTCGAGACGTCATTTGAGGTTAGAAGAAGGAACCATTCCATCCGTAAGAAATAGGCGAGTAAAATACGGCTTAGGAAGCAATGGCCAAGAAAATATAGACCTGGAAGAAATGACCCAAGATAGAAAGGAAAAGATGACACATGGAAATAATGGCCCAAATAAACATTTAAGCCGTCTAATAACATCAACATGAACTAGGAAAACATTATCAAAAATTAATAAATAAATTACTTTTGCGTTATTCACTTAATTATATATATATATATATATATATGCACAAGGCTTAGTTCTATTACACTCAAATACTTTCTTACCCACACATTTGAACCATTTTCCCTTGAGACATCATTTTCCGGTTTTATCTTCGTCCTAGTCCATTTTTTGGGTCATTTCTTCCTAAGCCTGGTTTTGCTGATCCTTTCTTCTGGACACCATTCAATCCCTTCGTTGAAGGGTATACATGCATTCAGGAACGGAGTGGGAAGAAATTATCCACCGGGACAATTATGCCCTCGCCGGCCATATACAGGTCGTTTATGTTTCTTGAGGCCAGCGGCCCACCGGGAATAGTCCCGGTACTCCCGCTGGCCACTCCGCCCCAGCATGCATTTATAAAGCTATTACTTGACCATAATAATAATAAACCTACTTGAGAATATATGCATACAATATAACAGTAAACCTTTTAAGTATTGGCTTTTAAGAAATAGGTTAAATTTCTTAATAGAATGAAAGAGTGCTATTTGGTCTCCTCTAAATGCGGCTCTGAGGGTCCAAGCCCCAATATAGAAGAAATAAATTATCTAGAGCCCTCATCAACACCGCCAGAAGAAGCCTCTGACCTTCCCGCTATAGAATACTTCCCCCCTCTCTCTCAACCATTCATGAAGAAGACAATGAGGAATTTGTCCTTGAAGAAATCTTGGGTAAGTCTGAGCCGTCAATAAAAGTGGCTCAACAAAGTTAAATATATGTTGTATAGATAAGGTCATTTTCTTTTTTATTTGTAAGCCATAGGGAAATAAATATGCCGAAGCTTACCAATATTTAAAAAAGGACGGAAGACTGTCAGCTGATAATTTATAATTTTTGTGTTTTCATCATTAAAAGTATGTATTACATTCCTTAAATTCTCATTAAACCCAGATCAAATCTAGTATATTATTTTTTAAATAATCTAGGCAACATTGAAATGGACTAAGCACAATGAAATGAGAAAAAAGAGAGTAAAAGGCAGTTATTAAATATGCAACACTTCCGAATCGTTCAAAAAATCAAATGCAAAGTCACGAATCATGCGCAAGATGAAATGACGAATGAAGAAGCTAAATCACTATATTATAGTATTTTTGTCAGGCTGTGATATCACTAAAGAACTTCATATTTTTTATTCCAGTGTACATAAAAAAGTATATATACAAGCACAAAGATAGATTTAAATGATATTAATACGTAAAAAACATAATTAAATAATTTAGTTAAAATATTTTGCATCAATATGTACAAACACTAAAATACAATTTTAATAAAAATGATTTGTCAGAATGAAAAAGCATATATGAACCATAAACTATCTAAAAATCATTTTATTTTTATCAGATTTTTAAATTTTATATTTTCTCCCCCAACGAAGATGACATTAATTACTTCTTATAATTCTGTATAAATTTAGATCAACCACATATCTACATATATATAAATTAAATTTTAGAAATCTTAAATTTACGAGATCCTATCCTTTAAATGTGTTGCATGTTAGTTTAGTACATTATTTCACGTGCACTTATATGTTTCACGTTCTGACACATGTATGTGATCCTATCCTTAAATGTGTTGCATGTTAGTTTAGTACATAATTTCACGTGCACTTATATACGTTCTGACACATGTATAAGTGTTATCTTGTATATTTTTTTATCTTTTAATTTCTTTAATATTTACAATTATTTTTATATATATATATATATGATTGATTTGCCATTTTCAGCCAGTTGTGATACACTAAATAGGTATCGTTTTGCATTAGTGTGCAAAAAAATAATTTTAGTCTAGAGTTTACTCATTGAAATATTAAAAAAATATGAAATAGAAGAAAGTACTTATACGTACTACATATACCTCGTATTACATATTTTTTCAAAACACGAGTAAATAATTATTTTTGTCCTACAAAACATTGTACCTGGAAACTATAGTTTTGTTGTTTTTGACATCGAAGAATCCCTGGACAAATAATAATCTTTAATTTCAAAAGTTTCGCATCTAAATCGCTTTTTTATTTGAAAAGCTTTACTTATGATATGCTTGTGTTAATAAAACTCTTAACAATTTATTACGTCATCGTTTGCTATTACTTTGATTCATTTCTATCGATGTTACTCCTTCTTTAACGGTACTGTTTGAAATGAGTGTGTTTTAGAAATGCTTTAGTAAAGAGTTATGATTACATAAGTGGGATTAAATGAGAGATGAAATTTTAAACCTTAATATATTTTAATATATAATATCTTTATGGAAATAATGATTGTCTTTGAAAAGCATAATTATATCTACATATTTTCATTTTATTTCAAGACAATGCATCATTTGAATCTTCCTCGACCCCGGAATCACCTCAGGAAGAAGAAAACACACAGTCCAATACCCTTGAAAAAGTCCTCACAGATGTACACAAATTCTATGCAAAGAAATTAAATCTTCTTAAGCTAAAATATCAATGCATTCAAGTGGCAAGCCTACAAATAAGGAGATAGAGGCCTACTTTTACACAAAGCAGCTCTATGAAGGGCATCCCAATGATGGTAATCTCTGGATTGATATGTATAATCGTTTGTTCGGACATACGGGACTCAGGGGCCAAAGGTATGCAGAAACATTTGTTATACGTTGATCTACAAAATTTAGCAAATAATTTTTCATTGGAATTGTGCATTAGGAAAAAGCCTTATTTGTGTGCTTCCTAAAATACATTGTGTTTTTAATATCATAAGCCAGATAAACTCGTTCTAATATTATATGGTCAATTCGGGATAATATAAGGCCATGAAATAAATATCAGATGTAATGTTTATATATGAATTAATAAAATTATAAACCTTTCACTTTCTTTAAAGTTATCACTTCCAAGGAACCCACACTAAATTTCAAAAGAAAGCTAAACTTTTGGTTGGTATTGTGATATTCTATGTATATGTTTTTTATATAAAAAGAATCATCTTGCTAACTTTAAGTTTGGTAGGATTGCTTACGAAAAATTCGTTTTCATTCAATGAAAGAAGTTTTTAGTCTTGAAACAACGTAATTGTAATGTAAATTTCCCTTATTTCCTGGTACTATTTGTTTATAATTTTATAAAAAAAATCGTTGGAAATAACGAATATAATTTATTTGACACATAGATAATCCAAACAGTTTAAGCAAAAATGACGCACAGTTTAATGACCTTTTTCAATTTAGTTGTTTCTTCATACAGCAAACCAAAGTATACTCCTCCCAAAATGGTACATCTTTGGGTTTCACGAAACTTTTCACTAAGGCAGCAATATGCAGCGTGCCTCCAGGTATGTTGACTTTTTGTTTTTATTGAGACATGGACACTTCTGAGACGGACACTTTTTAGGAAAACACTTAATGCAAAAGCACATTGGAGGTGGATTTATGTAACGTTCAATATAGATACATTGATACATCCAGATAAAGACTTTGAAGCTTCGAAACAGTCCATACTTTTTTCTTTCATTAATTCACCTCAATTTTCCTTCCTTACAATTATGATCGAGATATTTTTCTACCATTTTTAATCCCGCCTGATATATCTTTTATTTTTTGTGAACAGAATGTTAATAACTTTTTATCTTATTTTTTCGGTAAGTATTAACTAAATTTTGTGCATGGTGTGAATATGTTCCTGTTCTTAAGAGAAAAAAATATTTACATTATTGTAGTAAAACCATATCTTGGTATTGTAAAAAAATATCAAGAATTATGGAAAAATATTGACTTACGACAATCTTATGTACTGAATTGTTTTTTTAAATGCTTTCAACAAAGTCAATATATTAAGTTGTTAAATGTTGAAATTAATTGAAATCCAAAGAAATACGAAATATCAGAAGCAAAAGGTATACTGAACTCTGCATTAAGTTATCATGATGTCAGAGATGAAGTAAGTTATTCTTCCGGCCTAGTCATCCTGAATGCTTCATTGACCAATAAACGTCATACATTCAAATAAATTTTGATCTTTAAAAACATAAACACTACCCTTCGTCACCTCTGACATCACGATAAATAGATTTATACACGTACAGTAAATCTGAAGCAAATATATAGTGAAGATTTAATCTTAGAAACAGGGATCAGGATTTATTTTAAATCTAGACATTCAGCTTTACGCAAGAAACTCCCATTCCAAAATGGTTCCTTATGTAAATATTCATTGCATAAATCACGAAATGAAAAATGTCTCTTCAAATGAATTCATAAGTATATTATAATTTAAAACAAAAACATGTACAAACTAGAGGCATATATACACTCAGAGAGTGCAAACCTCCGCCGTCACGGGGCCCTTATGAACCTTCCGAGGCGGATTTTTCACGACTTGGGCGGCGTAGAGGGACGGGGGAGGGTTCCCCTCGACGGAAATTCCGAGAGGAAGACGCTCCCGGCACCCGATTTCACGGCACAGCGACATCTATTGGCAGAGTAGGCTAACTTGAAATATTTATTAGTATTTAGCTCGTTTTGCATCTTAATTCTGCACTCAGAGATGCCAAAATTTAATCCCTTGTTACTTTTGGCATTTCCAACAACTCCACAAAGTTTCATCCGAATCCGTTCCGTACCTTTGAGTTATCCTGCTGACAAACAAACCAACAAACAAACCAACGCCAGTGAAAACTAGAGGCATATATACACTCAGAGAGTGCAAACCTCCGCCGATCCCCACCTAATGAATCACTTAACAGAATTACAATCCAATCATATATGTCTACATAAGTAAGTGTGTTTGGTGAATAATGAGTGAGGAGAGAGCAAAGAAAACATAAAGAAATATATACACTCAGAGAGTGCAAACCTCCGCCGTCACGGGTCCTTATGAGCCTTCCGAGGTGGATTTTTCACGACTGGGGCGGCGTAGAAGGAAAGGGGAGGGTTCCCCTCGACGGAAATTCGAGAGGAACGCTCCCGGCACCCGATTTCACAGTACAGCGACATCTATTGGCAGAATAGGCTAACTTGAAATATTTATTAGTATTTGCTCATTTTGCATCTGAAAAAAGCACTCAGAGATGCCAAAATTTAATCACTTGTTCCTTTTGGCATTTCCAACAACTCCACAAAGTTTCATCCGAATCCGTTCAGTGCTTTTTGAGTTATCCTGCTGACAAACAAACCAACGCCAGTGAAAACAATACCTCCTTCGGCGGAGGTAAATATATACACTCAGAGAGTATGTACCTCCGCCGATCCCCACAACATTCCTATTCAAACATTCTCCCTTTCACACGCCCGATTTTATATCTCTAATCATTGTTTCCTCTCTGTTAGCTCATTTTGCATATTAAAAAGCACTCAGAGATGGGAAGACGGAAGAAGTTTAAGCTACGTCACTGGGTTAACATAGTCCTGAGCTGATATATGAACAATAATACGTCAATGAATATTTTTTAGCGTTTGTTCTTTCCTACTCCCTGAATAGAGACCCATTTCATTATTATTATTATTAGTATTTTGCTCATTTTGCATATTAAAAAAGCACTTACAGATGCCAAAATTTAATCACTTGTTCCTTTTGCCATTTCCAACAACTCCACAAAGTTTCATTCGAATCCGTTCAGTACTTTTTGAGTTATCCTGCTGACAAACAAATAAACAAACAACAACCGCCACTGAAAACAATACCTCCTTCGGCGGAGGTAACAATACCTCCTTCGGCGGAGGTAATAAGTAAAACAACTGAAAGAAAAAGAAGAAGAAAAATGCTCGTAAAACCCCATCTTAATACAATAGTAGATCAAGGAAGTCCCAAAATAATGCCTCAATAAGAATATATCCACTGTTGTCTTAAGAGGGGAGGGGGGGGGGGGGGTTTGGAATATAAATAACCTATGAATCATTAATGGCTGACCGGACAATTTTAAAAGGGTGTACCTGGAGAAGGCTAATGTGTTGTCTATTGTTAACAGAAATAACACAAATAGGTTGTCATCCATGGTTTTTAAAGGGTTGATGAACGTATTCATTTATGGAAGTCCTGCATACTTACATATATTGAGAATGGTTAATGAATAATTCATTTTATGAAATATTATTGGAATCAAATCTACTTTCGAAGAGATCAGTATACTTTTTTTAGGGGATAAATCAATATATATAAGAATATTCATCACAATACGAATTCCAGAATATTGAAAAGCGCAAGTGGTTTTTTTTGTAAAACATTTGAATAACTCATGACGCATATACAAAATAACCGTTAAAAATATGACAGTTGATTTGACTTCATTTGATTTGATTCTACAAACTAAAAACTTGCGTTGTTCATATTTAAATAAATGTGTCGTTCATAATTCAATTATTGTATCATTGTGGCTACTTCAATATCTTAATTATAAGATCAATGAAATTATATAAATGGTGTCCGGAAGAAATAGCCAAGGAAAATTCGACGTAGATAAAAAAGAGCCCCAAAAATGGACAAGGAAGAAATGACCTGAGATAGAAAAGGAAAAGGATAATTCAATGAAAAAATGGCCCAAATGGATGGTTAGGCAAGTATTTGAGTAGAATACAACAAAGTATGATACAAATACTTTTTTCAAATAAGTTAGGCAAATAATGGCAATAAATATTTAATTTTCGCAATTATAGATGAATTATTGTTTTTTTGTTGTTTTTTGGATAAATATTTATTGCGTAATTTTTGCCATGTATCATCATTTTCCTTTTCTAATTTGAGTCATTTCTTCCTGGTCCGTTTTTTCTTGGGCTATTTCTTCTTAAGCCGTATTTTCTTCGACCCTTTATATCTATATAAATATGTTTGTCACAGCTCTGTGTTATTTGTTTTTTATATTCTGAAATAAAAATTGATTTTTTCTCAGAGTTCTTATAAATCAACTATTTGGTTATTATATGTTTATATTTCATTCATATATTAATTTATCTTTTGAAAGTACTGATTATTTAAAAAACGCCTAAAAAATTCCTAATTATAGATGCACAAATGTTTTAAATTTACCGAATTTAAGAGTGACATTCATTTTTGTACGTACTAAATTTGTGTAAAATCATTATGAATTGTGAATACATATAAAAGCTTCGTTTTAGGACCTTCAACGAGAAGCCCGCCGAATATCAGAAATTGTTGAAAGAGCTGAAGCCAATCGAGTACAACAACAGAGAAACAGGGCCAAGTTTTCCAAAATCCGTAGTGATCAGAAAGAAGTCTGTGCAAAACTCCGGGACACCTTAATTCATTTGAAAAGCCTTCGCCTGGAGCGGAAAGGGGAGGAAGAGGAACAAAAGGATCTGGCATTGAAGGCTCAACTGGAGAAAGACGCCATTAAAATACAGAAAAGGACAAAATATTTTAATGAAAAGGTAAGCGGTGCATTTTCCACGACTACTTAGATGCGTTCCGTGAGGCTATAGCAGATCAGACACTGACATCATCAGTCAGATTTACAAACATAAATCCCTTCTAAATCGGACTGATGACGCCAGTGCCTCTACAGGCATAGCATCACTGAACGCCCCTGCAACTAAGTAGTCGTAAGGCCTTTGCTTCACCTTTAATAATCGATTAACTGATTCATACGTTGTCCAGAAGAAATGGCCTATGAAAATACGGCCGATGAAAAAGTAGGCCAAGAAAACATGGAGCAAGAGGAAATTACCCAAGATATAAAAGCAAAATCATGACTCAGAAAAATGGCCAAAAGGCATAGGTTGGCAAGTATTTCAGAGGAATACAACTATATAATGAAATACAATGGCAAAAAAAAATTATTTTAGTAATTATATATATATATATATATATATAGGGCTGTCTTTTTTTTTTCAATGTTTGAAATGTAAGCACATTGTGGATTTTCTGTTTCTTGGTGATAAAAGAAGACGACATACAAAGTTTGAACAAAATCGGTCAACATTACGAGGACGCACAACGAGGTCAAAGTTTTAAAAATTTAGTAAAATATAGTTTTCCGCAATTTCTTCAAAATGGTGGACGTTACAGACTTCAATAATAATTATTATTTAAAGGAAATCTATTTACTACAAGACGTATGTTTGATGTTTTTTATAAAACAAAGTTTTCAGTAAAAACAAAGCAAGAAAGGGAGTGTGTATTGTTAGCTTATTTCATGCTTTTTTGTATCAATAACTTCACTCGCCTGTAGAAGATGACTTGTTCGCTTCAGAGTAAAATAGTACTTTTAAGTTTAGTAAAACTTTAGATGATAAATCCAAAAATGACCTTGGTTGCATTCTATCAATTCAGAATTCAGTACAATCTGAGTTTACATCATATGATTCAGAGCCTGTATTGACCTATAAGAAATCGATTATGAAAAAAATAAATCATAATGTGTTTCTTAGATGTACGTCAAGGTATCCTCTCAAAATTTACTTTGTCTCTGACGCATTTATAATCCATTATATGCGTCATTTTGTACGCGAGATAGGCTTTTTTTAATGTACAATAACTCTCTACTTATTAAATTGATATGATTTAGTATACCAAAATATTAAAGCTGGTTAACCAAGCTTTCATTTGATATATTTTGTGTTCTAAAAATCGCTATACTTTAAGAGATATAAGCAAATACGTACTCTCTCCCAAAAATTGATCTTTTGATATGAGAATATACGATTACCATTTGGTAACGGCAGTTAGTGTAACCTGGATAGAAAGAGAAGAGAAGAGAGGGGTATTTTGCCTCACTTCTCTCCCTTCTTTTTTTCTTCCTATCCAGGTTACACTAACTGCCGTACCAAATGGTAATCGTATATTCTCATCAAAGTCGCTAACATTTCAAACATTTGAAAAATAAGACAACCCTAATATACATACATATATAATATATATATTATATAGTATATATATATAATGATATTCCATGATTCCTTTAATTGAGATGACATATTACAAATACATACAATCTTTGTATTAAATTTTACACAAATATTTTTAAACAAAAATGATAGCACATTTGTATTTACAATGTATTATTGAATTTCACATACTTCTTTGTGGCCTTCATACAGCTTTAAAGTTTAGTAACTGGAGATAACCATCTCTTCCAGCTCAGACAATAGCTATTGGCCTGTATGCCTTAAGAAGAGAGTACTACGGGGATGTCCTTCCTTTTGAGATAAAATTTATTCTGACTTGTACCTGGCTTGATCTTTGTCTGATAAGAGAATCCTACCTTGTTTGCGGTCCCCATGAGGTATTCACAAGCTGTATGAAGTACCAAATGGGTATCTGGGAAATTTATATGAAATACATTTGGTAACTTAGACATTATCTATCATTTTTGTTTAAGAACTTATTTATGTAAAATTTAATCTAAACTTATATTTATATATATATATCAATTGTGATATCGTATATATATATTATTAGGGCTGTTTCTTATTTTTCAAATGTTTGAAATGTTAGCAACATTGTGGATTTTCTGTTTTTTGGTGATAAAAGAAGACGACATACAAAGTTTGAACAAAATCGGTCAACATTACGCTGAACAAGGTCGCGCAACGAGGTCAAAGTTTAAAAATTAGTAAAAATATAGTTTTCCGCCAATTTCTTCAAAATGGTGGACGTTACAGACTTCAATAATAATTATTAACTAAAGGAAATCTAATTTACTACCAGACGTATATTGATGTTTTTAAATAAAAACAAAGGTTTCAGTAAAAACAAAGCAAGAAAGGGAGTGTGTATTGTTAGCTTATTTCATGGCTTTTTTGTATCAATTAACTTCACTCGCCTGTAGAAGATGACTTGTTCGCTTCAGAGTAAAATAGTACTTTTAAGTTTAGTAAAACTTTAGATGATAAATCCAAAAATGACCTTGGTTGCATTCTATCAATTCAGAATTCAGTACAATCTGAGTTTACATCATATGATTCAGAGCCTGTATTGACCTGTAAGAATCGATTATGAAAAAAAAAAAAATAATGTGTTTCTTAGATTTGCGTCAAGGTATCCTCTCAAAATTTTACTTTGTCTCTGACGCATTTATAATCCATTATATGCGCATTTTGTACGCAAGATATGTTTTTTAATGTACATATAACTCTCTACTTATTAAATTGACATGATTTAGTATACCAAAATATTAAAGCTGGTGTACCCAGCTTTCATTTGATATGTTTGGTGCTCTAAAAATCGCTATACTTTAAGAGAAATAAGCAAATACATTTTTGCACGTACTCTCCCAAAAAAAATTGTCCTTTGATATGAGAAATATACAATTACCACTTGGTAACTACTGTTAGTGTTACCTGGTTAGAAAGAGAAAGAAAAAAAGAAGGGAGAGAATTGAGGCAAAATACTCTCTCCCTTCTTTTTTTCTTTATCTTTCTATCCAGCTAACAGTAACAGCAGTTACCAAGTGGTAATTGTATATTGTCATATCAAAAGATCAATTTTTTGGGGAGAGTACGTGCAAAGATGTATTTGCTTATATCTCTTAAAGTATAGCGATTATATATATATATATATATATATATATATATATATATATGTTGTTGTCTCGTGCGATGAAATGAGCGATAAACGATAATTATCGCAGAGGTCAAACCTATTATCGTTTATCGCAATTTTTTTTAAATTATCGCTCATTCACTTACCGTTAGTCTAAAAAAATGAGGAACGATAAACGATATATTCAAAGACGACTTTTGTAAAAATTCAAAATGTGCACGGCGGCAATAGTCACAACAGCCCACCTGACGTTTTCAAACCAATTCAAGTTGAGAGTATATATAGGGTGGAAACTAGAAGGAGCAACACTGGCTTGCAAGTGAACCCTGAAAACCCCCTTATGAGAACTGCCAAGTGTGTGTGTAGCTGGCCAATCACAGCTGCAGTGAGACAGTCTCGCTGGAGTTCTCGAGTTAGCAGGGTGTGTGCCACTCTCTCCCATGCACCGTCTTTATGTTCAGTTATTACCAGGCTTGTGAGTGATCAGAAAAAAATAGCGATCCGATCAAAAGTAACGATCAGGAATTCTTTGCTATATTGTGATATAACGGTCAGGTACTTTTCCGATTAGAGATCCGATCAATTTAATTCCAATCAAAAATAATCTATGACTAGATCTAAGTAAAATTAAACAAACATACATAAAGTCAAACCTGTTTAATTGATCATCTTTAAATAACGGTCCAAAACACTCAACAAAAAAATACCCCCAGAAAAACTAAGCATTTTACTAATTCAGACATACCGTTTAAAATAAGCAAATGATAAACTTAATTTTTGTTTAAGTTGGATATTGTAAATAAATAAATATATAAAACAAGAGCATTTAGTTGCTACTTTCAATTTTCATTTGCCTTATTATTACACATAAGTAGAAGTTTCTTCCCAAAATTGAATAAACTTTCTTCCAAATGATTTCAAACTTATTTTAAATTTATTTTTGGGTATTATACATACTCAAAATATAAGTAGATAATGTAAAATATTAGATCAACAAATAAACATAATTAAAACACTTTATGTAGGATCAAAATGGATTATAGAATGCATATTATTTTTAGTGGAAATATTTTAGAGCGCTTGTAGTGTATAAACCCAAATCAACAAGTTTTTTTCATTAGTCCAGTTACTAAAATGATAATACACTACTATGGTGTTCTCTGGCTCCTCAATTGATGTTTGTCTGTATATTTTAAGATGGGAAAGGCCAATATAATGATTTCTCATAGCCTATTAGCTCCCAAAAACTTTTCTATTGGCGCCTGTCTGTAGACACTGGCTTTTCTTTGAGTGCTTATCAGTATGTTATGTGTTATTCTTGTGGCCGTGGGAATGAATTTTGATCAGTAAAAAATATAGTTTGTGTAAAAAAACTGCTTCACATTTTTCCGACCAACAAGCCTGGTTATTACTCGTAGGTCCTTCAAAATGAATGACAGATATTCACGCATTGACTATTTTTTCACTGGAGCCCAGAGGGGCAGCCAAGAGTCTGACGATGTGCCTTTGTCGCAATCAAGCTCAGCAATGTCAGTGGGGAGTGAGAGCAGCGACACCCTCATGGCCCACACCAACCATGGCCCTTCATGTTGAAGCATGTGGCCCTGCCCTTGAAAAAGATATCAAGAAGAGGTTCATCAGGGAGATCGTCATCTCTTTAATACCTGACACTCTCCCCTCCAGCAAGAGCAAGGACATGGTGACAGAAAAACCTATAGAAGCCAGCGACGACCCATTTGCCTTCCTGGAGATCCCCACTGTCATAGAGGAGGATGGGCCCACCATTGAAGAGCTCATCAAGAAGGAGGTGGACACCTGGGCAGGAGCAAGGTGGCAGAGGTGATGCCTGGGCAATTCCCCAACATGGATAGGATAAGTGGATCTCGCTGTTCATAAAGTACAACACGGCTTTGCCCAGCTCTGCTGCTGTAGAGCGCATGTTCAGCACTGCTGGTGACGTCTTCAGGCCCAAGCGTGCAGGCATGACCAGCGACTGGTTTGAGAAGCTGGTCTTCACCAAAGGAAATATGCAACTCCTGGATGCTGTCCTAAGGAGGGAGAGGAGGGAGGGAAAGTCCGAGTCAGAGAGAGAAACTGATGTGTAGGCCATAGACTGTTTCCAGTTTTTGTCTAGTTAAATTAATTTTCACTCTAGAAAAATAGTTTTTATGCTTTTTATATTTCAACTAAATAAAGGTACTTATCATTTATCGCTTTTGTTATCACAAGTAAAATTTCATCGCTATCATTTTATCGTTTACCGCTTACCGCAGGTAGGGTTTTGAAAAAATTTACCGTTTATCGTTTATTGCAGGTTGAGAAAAAAATTCTCGTTTTATCGTTATCGCAAGTTGAAAAAAAAGTTATCACAGAAACCATTGGCAATTATTAAAACTGTTCTGAAATGCATTGACATATAGGAAAAATATATATTCCAAAAAGGTCATAAAGGCCCCACCTTTTTTCTGACGATGTTTTAAGTTGAATTTTAGGAATTTATGTAAAAATGGGGTCAAATTAGGAATTTCAGTCTAGGGCACAAATTATGTTATATAGTGTAATTAAAAGTGAGTAAGAAACATACAAATAAATGAAACCAATATTATTTGAATAATTACCATATTTTGCAATTTTCTAATTCTTAAATTTACCATTCCTTAAACTTTCTCAGGCTTGCAAGCGTCAGCTTTTTGGCGTTCAGTTCATTTTTCAGCCTTCAATCACTTTTTTGCGTTCCGTTCAGCGTTCAACTGTTTTTTGGCTTTCCGTTCAGCGTTCAATTTATGAATCCTTCCTGGAGTGTTTTGGAACCCCATTGAAAAATTACAAACTTACGTTATATTTATTGGTCATTTGATGGGTTCTTTTCCGAAAAGCAACCCTTTAAGTGCAATATGATGCTTGCACTTTGGGCCTTTGAGTCCCGTCAACCACACTAATTAAATATGAGGTTTAATATCTTCCACCAACAATGAGGATATGTATAAGAAACATTTCAAAATTAAAGAAAGTAAAATTGTAAAATGTGATTTTAAAAATGAATAGCCTAAGACCATTTTTTTAAGTCATCATATCAATAAAAAAACGACTATTTTACACACAACTGACTCTATTCTTTAAAACGAGCTCACTTACGTTTTTACAATTTTTCTCTTCAGTAAAAATCTTTATATTATTTTAGGCCAATATACAAACACTTTGAACCGTCAGTACTCCACAAGTAATATAAAACAAAATCAACTAAAAGATCGATAATTAAAATAAAATCGACATTTTGATAATAACTAATAGGAAAGTCGATATGGATCCCCTCCCTTAATAAGATCATTTCAAAATTCAAATTCGATTCTATTCGTGATTTGTTTGCCCTTTGATTAATAAATAAATGAGAAAAAAGCAGACAATAAATTTGTCAACCTTCGTTGTCGTTACTATACTTGTTCATTTTAGTCATTCCCATTAAGCACTCTACAACACGAGAAATAGGCTATGAGAAACATTAATTCTGATTTTTTTGTCTTCAAACATACCAAAAGGCGCCAATGGAGAAGACACAGTTTTTGAGCTCATAGGCTATGGGAAACATTGATTCTATTTTTTTGTCTTCAAACATACCAAAAGGCGCCAATGGAGAAGACAGAGTTTTGGAGCTCAAATGCCTAGGGTAACATTAATTTGATTTTTTTCCTAGAAAAACAGGCACAATTGTAGAGCGTCATATTGAGAACTTCCGAAGATGCCAAGAAGGAAGTAGAAATATATTTGGTGGATTATTTGGAGAGCCTGGAAATGATCTTGGCATATAGTACGGTCAAAATGGGGGCAAATGTTTCTGGTCCTCCGTCCCTATAACATTTACATTTTAATAGTAGGAATCCTATTGCTTCCCCATCATATCATTTCTACGTTTATTTTATTTTCCTCCATCAAAAAGGAGTAATGCACATAGTCCCATATATCTAAAGCCATTTAGGGCCTTTGAGGCTTATGTTAGACGTCCCCAAAAGTGTCAGATATATTGTTGATTGAAACAGCAAACTATTTTATTTAAATAACTCGGGACAAAAGACATGCCCCTTTAAAATTGGTGAACCAATAAGACTGGGGTTTATAGAGAGACACAATAGTACAGTGAACGGAATCCAATCACATTGTCAACAGTTAATATACGTAAAAGAACCCTCAGAAATGCAATTTTGTGCCCCTCAAACCCCGGCAGTCTAAATACTTTTCAGACCTACCACCTACAGATAAAGAGTGGTAGCTTGACTTGCTGTTAATAAGCAGGTCAATCCGCTACACAGCTCCCCCCCAGCACCTCAGCAGGTGTGTATAAAAAAAATATAAAATATAAATTAATGATGGAAGGGGTCATCCGGCGAGGTTTCTTTCGCCGAGGATGAAAGGGTTGAGGGGTCATCCGGCGAGATTTCTTACGCCGTGGATGAAAGGGTTGAGGGGTCATCCGGCGAGGTTTCTTACGCCGTGGATGAAAGGGTTGAGGGGTCATCCGGCGAGGTTTCTTTCGCCGAGGATGAAAGGGTTGAGGGGTCATCCGGCGAGATTTCTTACACTGTGGATGAAAGGGTTGAGGGGTCATCCGGCGAGGTTTCTTAAGCCGTGGATGAAAGGGTTGAGGAGTCATCCGGCGAGGTTTCTTACGCCGTGGATGAAAGGGTTGAGGAGTTATCCGGCGAGGGTGGAGGCTCCTCCTCCTCCACGCTAACGGAGAAGTCCGGTCGGACCTCGTGGAAGCCGGGAGTGTAGAATTGTGATGTTCCGCGGGCGTGTTCCAATGGGTCCCTCAGAGATCGACTGAGGGAGTCGGGGTCACCAATGTAGCGCGAAGGAGGAGGAGAAATGACGACTCATGGTTGAGGTAAAGAGTGTGTTTATTAACCTCTTGCCCGCAGCTTATATAGCCGCAGACAAGAGGACTTAAGAGATAAAGAACCTGCTGAGGTGTGAGAAAGAGTGGTAGCTTGACTTGCTGTTAATAAGTAGGTCAATCCGCTACAGGTTCTTTGTGCGTATCTTAACTGTTGGCTGTGGATTTGTAACTACAATATCCCATTATTGTGGCTGGTGGGCTCAGATGGTCCAAAGGGTACGTAATTGCATTTGAGGAGTCCTTATTTTAGAATTGTTGACTTTTTGAAGCAAAACTATTTTGAATGAATCCTTTTAATTTATCATTAAATACCTAATATACTCTATAAGAAATTGAACGCTGAACGAAGGGATATTTCTTGGCGTTCCGTTCATTGAACGGCGTTCAATTTTGCGTTCCGTTCACAAGCTTGCATTTTCCCGTATATGTCACTGATTGATAAATGTAGAGAAGAAGGGGACAGTCGACCGGCGCGCTATTTCTTGTACATAACGCGTGCAGGTGCTTCTCCTTTGCAAACACACTTCTCATGCGGCGTAAATTTTTTCCACTCGACTCTCTTTGACTTTTGTTTGCCCTACATAATTGCGTACGTCCTCTTTAAACAGAATTTTAAAAAAATCTGAAAAATATATAGGTCGAAAACGCAATATTACCGCCCCTTTTTTACGTCTCCACCATTTACTCAATATACTATAGACTAATTTATCTCTGACGTCATAGTTAATAGATGCAATTACCAGAACAGTAAATCCTAAATGATAGTATTTATATGGCTATGGTTTCCACTAATATTTTTTTAATTAAGAGGATAGATATCATTTTGTATAATAACAATACAAACGAAAATTTGCCACATTTCTTTTCAATAGTTGATTCAGTTTAGGGTCACAACTACTTGATTGAGAAAAAAAACTGGAAACTTAACAGGTGTCTTGGAAAGTTCAAAAAACTTATTGACGAACTAGCAATGAGAAACTTAAAGCAGATTCAAATTCCTTATATTATGATAAATCTGTAACATTAAGACTATTTCAATGTTAACTAGAAGCACTCAGAGAGTGCAAACCTCCGCCGATCCCCACCAAATGAATCACTTGGTCTTTTTGTCATTTCCAACCCTCTACGCACTGTCCCTTTATTTACACTCTAGAGGTACATGGAAAGAAAAAGAAACTGACGTCATCAAAGAGGAGAGCACAGCCCAGCGACATCTATTGGCAGAGTAGGCTAACTTGAAATATTTATTAGTATTTAGCTCATTTTGCATCTTAAGGAAGCACTCAAAGATGCCAAAATTTAATCACTTGTTCCATTTGGCATTTCCAACAACTCCACAAAGTTTCATCCGAATCCGTTCCGCACTTTTTGAGTTATCCTGCTGACAAACAAACAAACCAACCAACCAACAAACCAACGCCAGTGAAAACAATACCTCCTTCGGCGGTGGAAAAAATAATTAAACTACTTCATAACAAAATGGCTGTCTGAATTGCTTTCCTATTATCGATTGAAGCATTTTGTACGAATGACAATCTAACATTTTTAGGCATAAATTTTATAAATCGTCATTTTGTACGCGAGATAGGCTTTTTTTATGTGCATATAACTCTCTACTTATTAAATTGACATGATTTAGTATACCAAAATATTAAAGCTCGTTAACCAAGCTTTCATTTGATATGTTTGGTGTTCTAAAAATCGCTATACTTTAAGAGATATAAGCAAATACGTACTCTCCCCCAAAAATTGATCTTTTGATATGAGAATATACGATTACCATTTGGTATCGGCTGTTAGTGTTACCTGGATAGCAAGAAAAAAAGAAGGGAGAGAGTATTTTGCCTCACTTCTCTCCCTTCTTTTTTCTTCCTATCCAGGTAACACTAACAGAGGGAGCTCGATAGCCGTGAAAGGGAGCTCGATAGCCGTGCAAGAGAGCTAGATAGCCGTGCGTGTTAAGGCGTGTCCAACTCTCAATGTTGGGGGTGCAGGTTCGAATCCCGAGAGGGGATGGTCATTTTTGGTCTACCTCATTGATAAGATCCTAGGTTTGATAGACTAATTATAATGCTATAATGCTTATTTATATCCAATCGGATGCAATTCTATCGAACCATTTAGGCAAAAAAAAAAAAAAAACTGAATTGATAGAATGCAACCAAGGTCATTTTTGGATTTATCATCTAAATTTTTACTAAACTTAAAAGTACTATTTTATTCTGAAGCGAACAAGTCATCTTCTACAGGCGAGTGAAGTTAATTGATACAAAAAAGCTACGAAATAAGCTAACAATACTCACTCCCTTTCTTGCTTTGTTTTTACTGAAAACTTTGTTTTATTAAAAAACATCAAACATACGTCTGGTAGTAAATTAGATTTCCTTTAAATTAATAATTATTATTGAAGTCGGTAATGTCCACCATTTTGAAGAAATTTGCGAAAAAATATATTTTTACAAAATTTTAAAACTTTGACCTCGTTGCGCGACCTCGTAATGTTGACCAATTTTGTTCAAACTTTGTATGTCGTCTTCTTTTATCACCAAGAAACAAAAAATCCACAATGTTGCTAACATTTCGAACATTTGAAAAATAAGAACAACCCTAATATATATAATATATAATATAATATATATATATATATATATATATATATATATATATATATATATATATATATATATATATATAATATATATAAAGAGAGCTAATAGGAAGGAAAGCTTCGACAGCTGAAATTTTCATAAAGAAAATGAGAGGATCAAAAAAATGAATAGCTCGCCCAAAGCTAATTATAAGTCAAAGAGCTTAGTTCACACTAATATACGTAAATATTAGTTATTAGATATATTGGGATGATTAAAAATATCAAACATGTTATGTTTGATCCTCTGGGAATGAAAAACATCACTTCCAACTTTGTATTAAGCACTCTGTACATTTATGGTTTGATCCCGTTTGTTCTTTTTATAATGCTTGTGCGATTTTTATAATTACAGAAATTAGTCATAGAGGAGCATCGCCGGAGAAAGACAGCTGAGATCCAAGTCCAGACATCCCGCCTTCAAAAAGAAGTAAAGATCCTCCTTCAGCAACAAAGGGAGGCTGGCCTACGGGACATGATACGGGTCAACTTCCGAAAGGTCTTAGCCGAGGGGAAAAAGAAGAGGCGGAAGGAGGCAAAAGAGGAAAAGGAATTCGATGTACTTGAGCGAGAGGCGAGACTGGAAACCTTAAGGAAGATATCCCGACGTCGAACTGAAGCTGTAGCTGCCAAGTTGAAATTACATCAAAGCCCTGAGAGAGAGGATGATGAGTCCACATTTTCTAAGAGCACGCTGGCTTACCAGGAGAGAACGAAGAAGGACTCGGATCTCCTTTTAGCTCATTCACCCTTTAAGGATTTATTCACTTATAGTTCCAGGGAAATCTTGAGTGATAGTCGGGTTCTGGTAGAGAATACCCTAAGGGAGATGGGGCTCATTCAATGTGACTACGCGCGAAAGCAGATACTCACCCTTCCGCCGCCAAACAAACCCAGACCTGAGCTCAAGTCACAAATTACTTTATCTGTTGAATGAATGACATTAATTTTACTTTGTAACTACTATATCACCCCCACCCCCACACCGCAACTCAATGCGTCATCAGACGGTAATACACTTTCAAGGAGCTAACTTTTATACCGAAATCTATCAAATTTACACAAAAGCAAAAAAGCTTTTAGAAGTTATTCCCCTTCCCTTCTCGTAATCTCCATTTTCATAATTCATAATAACCGGAATAAAATACTTTCCCATCTTGGTGAGTTGTGCGTTTAACCCAATAGGATACTCCAAATATTTTACGAGAGATGAGTAAAAAGAGTGTTGAATGTATGTACATGGATTTACCCACGAAAAACAAAATATTTCAATCCTTGGGATTCTGCTGTTTAAATTCAAATTTAAAGTTTCTTCCATTTTTTGTAGTTCAAAATAAAAGCGACTAACATATACGAATGGATCTTTTGTATAGATAATTTCTTAACTTGAGGGCATTCCAGACATCTTCTGGTTCATTATATAAACAAATGTACACCTTTACTTGAAATAAATTGTGGCTCAACACTACTATTTTGAAGGAAATAGTTTTATTTCATTATAACCGCTTATAACAATAGTTAAATGTAATGCACGAACTTAACTTTATATCATTTTCTGGTACCTTAACTTATATGGTTATCTGAAAACGTAGGATTTAGACCAAGATGATTACAGAAATTGATGATATAATAGTGAAACATTTTAAGCTTTCAAAATACTATTTTAAAAGCTGAAAGAAGAAACAATGGGTCACTCTTTCCAAATAAAGAATAGTTTTAATATTTATTTATTTTTCATTTCATTAATTAATAAAGTAAATAATATATATAAGTCCGTGACAAAAGAAGATCTTTAACAAATCAAATAGATAATATATCTAAATCTAACTCCCAATTAAAGCTTTAAAGTAAAGTAGCGCATCAAGAGCTTTTTGTTCTGATTTTTGATTATTCTTGGCTTCCTTTCGCTTTATTTATCCGCTAGAGGCGTTGATGTTGATGCAGCTAAGTAAATAAATATGAAGGAATTTTGAGATACATCAAGTGCCCTTGTGACGTATTAGTGACGTAGACTAAAAACAATTGACTCAATAACATTGTCGTGTCTATTATTTTTATTGCTCCGCGGAACTTTGCGCTCGATACTCCACATGAAACCTCACCTCCTTAATTATCTATAGAACATTCAAGTAAAATCAAATGTTTTCTAATGCAGTTGCTTTATACATTAAAAAACTAATTATCGTTGTGAAAATAAGAAAAAAATAGTAGTAGTGAATGCAATTATTTAAATGGATGTTATGAAAGAGATCAAAAACAACCTGGTGTGACGTCATATTTTTTAAATCCCAAAGCGACATCTGCCGGACAAAAAGAAAAAAGAGACTCAATGAAAATCTTTCCAAGCTATCTGCCCCGATGCGCTACTTTACTTTAAAGCTTTACTCCCAATAGCAAAAAATAATAATGCCCGCACTTACTAACAGACTAGATATGGCTGTCCCAGAATGCTTTCATAACATGATAATGAGGGGAAAAGAATAATGGCTGACCATACAAACAATAAACAGTTAAATATGTGATACAGGCTGAATTAATCTTTCTTATGAGATTGAACATCCAAAATAGCAATCCCTTTTTGATAGATAGGACTTAGATGCTAAGGACTGTTGTAAGTTAAACAGCTGTGACTGCTCGTATATAAGAAGATCTCCCAATTGCTGAGCACCCAATGAAGTACTGAATGTACATAAAGTTAGGAGTAAAGTGATTATACGAGGTTACAAGATATTTAATTTTGTTATAATTACATATGTATATTTCCAAATACGAAAGAATGAGAGAGAAAGAAAAAAATAAAACTATAATGTGATTACTAACTCAAAGAATAAACTTTAAATAAATGCTACAAATAGGGAATAAGGGGTTGAAGAAACGGAATATAAATATAGGTCGCACAAAAACTATATTAATGATGAATGTGTGAGTATATAAGTGGGAATCTTTTTTTGAATAGGGCTCTTATTGCAATAGAGTATAATAATTATTAACATAAATATTGAGACAAGGTACCCAAAAAGCAATGGAAGTGCAACTGTGATCAGAATGTTGTTATTTCCCCACTCTACGAGAGTGAGTGAGAGAGAGGGTTTATGGTAGTCGTGAGGGGAAAGAAAGGATAAATAATAAATAGATGATGATATTACATTCCAAATATATGTACAATAATACTTGTAAATATCTATATATATCGGAGTATTGAAATAGGGGGTGGAGATGGACTTCAGGCAAGTCCGGCTTGGAGCTCAACCTTAATGACCGAAGAAGGGAGGTTTCGGTGGGTGGTAACGTGTTTGACCATATGCGCCTTTTGTCGGAAGGACCGCTTACAGAAATTGCAGACAAAGGGCTTCTCTCCAGTATGAATTTTGAGGTGTTGCTTAAAGTTAAACCTCTTGGAGTTGATGAGTAGGCGGCAGACAGGGCAGCGCTTGTCCCCAGTCCAGTGGTCGTTCATGTGAATGTTGAAGCATTGGAGGTCATTCAGCTTGAGACTGCATTTGATGCATTCCACAGGCCATCGGTTCTGCTGGATTTGAACCTCATACTTGGACACACTTGCATCGGGGGATTTGTGAGGACTGCTCTTATTGCGATTCCCCTTACCGGGAGACTCTGGATAGCTAGTCTCACAGCTGTCCATTCGTCGCTCAGTGACTCGTCCATTGACATCTTAGTCGGACTGCTTTCAATTTGGTTGGTGATTTTGAGTTCCCCGTTGGACTTTCGTTTTTGGGGTATGTAATTGTTATTATTGTTGTTGCCTGGGCTTGAGGGATGGAACTCCTGATTGGAGTCCTCTGACTTCAAGTAGACGTGGGGTTGATCCTCCACAGTCTCTTCAGTGCTCTCCATTTCTTCGTCTTCGTCATCTTCTTCTCCTTCAGTGCCGTCCTTCTTGTAGCGACGTTCAGCTTGACGTTTCTCGAAGTCGTTAATTTTTTTAATTTGTTTCTCCAGGAGATCGGCTTGCTTCATGGCATTTGGACCCAAGATGTCGGCTTTCTTCTTCCAGAGGCCACTCAGAGTGAAGGGTAGGGAGTAGTCGCTAATGTTGTCGGGATAAAAGCCCTTATGAGGTGACTCGGACTTAATGTCGTCCGCATTGTAATGAAGCTAGTAATTCTTTGACCGAAGTTCCTACAAAAAAAAGTGTTCATGATTTAAACCGTTCGGAATTAGTAGTAAAAATACGGAAACAAATAGTAATATTAACAGTATATTGTTTTTGGTTATAATAAAGAGTGAAAGTGAGCCGGAATGCTGTATCGGCATGATTCAAAGGCAGGTACGGTTTTTGAAATATCGATAAAAATTCTTTAAAACAATTCAGACCATTAAAAACATAAATTACTCACAATAAGCTTTATTCCTGGTTATAATATACTTAAATGCCTTTTATAAAGAATTATGATTGGTAGAAAAGGGGGAATGAAGCAATAAACATATTTAAAAAACCCAGCAGATGTGGCGGCAAAAAGTATAAACCTCTTTTCCAAGGAATATTATTGGGTTGTAGAAATAAGAAGACAAAAAGCCAGAAGAAATAATGGTGAAAGGAACAAAATCTTGATTTGTGTACAATTCGAATTGGCCAGAACTAAATATCTTTGCTAAATTTAATTATACTACCAAAAGCCTTGCACTATGAACGATATTGTTACAATACGCTCTTGTTGTTAACACTTACTCATGCTCCCCTGTAAAAGGAGTATCAAAGTTCTTAACGGCCTCGGTAGTGTTCTCCTCATATGAACCTTCATCGATCGTGAGCTGTCCCTGATCTTCATCTAGTTCATCCTCAAGGGTTGCCTATGCAGAAGAAATAAAAAAGAAATAAATTTGTCAGAATTGATATGGATTCTCATTCAAATTACCTGTTGTGAAATGGAGCAAGCTGCCTCGATTTCCTCGTCGGATACATAGGGTATTACTACATAACAGGGGTGAACGATCATGTCTTCAAAGTAAAAATCTTCCATGATGGGTGCATATTGAACTTCTTCTTCTTCTTCGAAATCTTTCTGAGAGATTGCTTCCCCTTCTTCTACAGCTTGATTCTCTCCTTCTTCTTCTCCTTGATTCCTCTGGATTGAAGAGGCAATGAGATCCGTTTCTGCTTTGTGTGCATCTGTAATATGACGGTACAGATCATTTGATGAGGTGAAGGACTGGTCTCCACAGAATTGACAAGCGAAAGGCGGCATTTTTTGATGATGAGCGCATTTAAAATGCTTCATCAAATGTGCCTTTTGTCGGAATTTGTTTAAACAGAGAACACAGGTGTAGGGTCGATCCCCAGAGTGCGTGCGTAAGTGAACATTAATATTGGTCTTGGGACTCAGGACGACCCCACAGATGGGACAAGGCGTACAGCCACCGAAGCTGCTGCTGCTGCTTGGACGGACTAACGTCAAGAGGAGTACTTGCATTTACAATGGACGAAACAGGAGAAGAAGACATAGACAGAACAACAGACAGGGAGCATTTACCTTCATCATCAACATTCATCTCATCTTTTTCGGTTCCGGGAAGAGGGCATCACGGAGATTCTGAAGCCTCTTGTTCACGTTGGGATGTTTTATCTTCTGATGGAGCTCCAGGTCCGCCAGATTGGGAAAGTCCTTGGTGCAGAGCTCGCAGTGAGGGATACGATGATAGGTGCTCTTGGCGTGCTCAATCAGGGCAAAGCGATCCGAAAAGATGAGTCCGCACTCGGGACACTGACAGGAGGCATTGCGACTCAGAGGGGAGGCATTGGTCCGAGAAGCCGGCCCGGGACGACGATGCTTGGAACTGTGGAAGCTCTCAATGTGCTCCTTCAATTCCGTTAGATCCGAGAATTTGTCCTCACAGACTCTGCATACCGGAAGAACGGCACCGTGGGTGGACTCAAGGTGGTTCATAATAGACGTTTCCATGTGGAAAGGATTCGGAGCATATGTGACAGGTGGCTATCATCATAGGAGGAGGCACTCTTTCACCGGAGTCGGAGGAGAGTCCTTGCTCTTAGAAGAAGAAGAAGAAGAAAGGAGACCCGCCAACTCTTCTGCACTAAAGTTATTCTCCACAGTTTCTTTTCCGTGGACTTTGTAGAGGTGCATTTTTAAGTTATAATGCCGTGTGAATCCCTGTGAGCAAAGCGGACACCACACAGCCTTCTCATAGCTTGGGCTGGATCCACTCTTAGTCGGAGATCCATGCTCAGCCGTCTCCAGATGTGCCCGAAGCTCTGAGGCCTCCGCATAGACATCCTGACAGACGTGACACCGAAAGGGAACGCTCTCATTCTTGCTCCCGTCCATGGATACATTCTTGTGAACCTTGAGGTGATCCTTGAGCTTGCTGGCTTTGTTGAAGAGGAGTCCACAGATGTCGCAGGAAATGGTGTGAAGGCGGGAGTGCTCCAAGAGGTAGTCCTTCTTCCCGTACACAAAGCCGCAAACGTCGCATTTGTGCTGGATGAACGCCCATGGATAGGCATGTGCTTGCGGAGGGATTGAGACCAGAGAACTCACGAGAGCAAAGCTCGCACACATAGTAACCAATCCCGTTTTGATAAGCACCTTTACTAATGTCAGGTAAGAGATCTGGAACAAAAAATATGAAGATATTATATTTTATTTAATAGTCGAAGTACTAATTTATATTGAATTTATTTTATATTATTATTTAGCTATATCTATTGGATATTTATGTGCTTCTATATATATATATATATATATATATATATATATATATATATATATATATATATAGTTTAGTAGCCTGAGTATGGCTACAACCTATGTGGATTTTTCGGAATATAGAACATCCAAAATAATGATAATATCGACTTTTCCTTCAAATCATTGTTAATTTGAGGACTCACCATAGACACGATAGTTTCCTGTTCCATTTCCCTGTGGACTCGCGGCCGTTGCCGTTGTCATCATCCCAAGTACAGGGACTTCCTCGACTTTGGATGCCGTCGATGGTGCAACATGTGTCTTGAGGTGACCCTCAAGTCCCTTAGCTGCTCCATAAACAAACCCACAGAGATTGCAGACATGTTGACGCTTGAGCTCATGAACCTTCTTATGTTTCTCATAGAACTCCTCGAGCTTAAAGGTCCGAGGACATTTGGAACAGGCAAAGTTGAACTCACTACTCATGGTGAGAGACACTTTCTAATTGAGTCGTGGATTTCAGAAATGAGAGAGAGATCCCACGGGGTGAGTCTAAAGATAGTTTCGGAACTCCTACTCCCAGTGAGAGCACAAAAGTGAGTGTAGCTACGTGCGTGGATGTGGGAGACCTTTTTTTTCTTCTTACTTCTTTCTATTTCGTCCCTCAAGGAGAGATAGCACGCCCGATTCGGACCTGGAACAAGAAGAAGGGGACACCATCATCGAAGGAGCACTCCTCTGTGTACATGTGCCCCTGCTCTTTCGGAGGAGGGCTTACTAACCCCGGCGTGTCACCTTCTTTTCCACATGGGAAAAAGCGCAACAAGTTATTATTATTGTAATAATAATAATAAATGTTCTCAAATCCTACATCTTCCTCTGCCCTTTCTAAAAAGAAGCCCTTATTCAAAATACTGCGTATGAGCTCATAATGTGAATATGTCTACTCATTATTCTATGCATTTTATAAGAAAGGCCTCTCCTTCTTTTTGGCCTATTATAAGTATATGTCTCCTCACAAAGAAGCGTTTTAAGAATCATCAAGGCAGCACTTAAAACATTCTTCTTTTCTTTCTTCTTCTTCTTCTAGTCAAACAACTCCAAGTCTCCTTTCTCTTTTTCTCTTTTCTCTCTTTCTTTCTTATCTCTGTGCCCTCTCAGAGCTTCTTAATTCTTGTTATTCTAATCGCCGTTCTTCTCATCTTAAGTTAACAATAAAAGAAAACCTTGATAGATGTGTTTTTTCCTTTATCCTTGGATGTTGCCAACTTGTTGAGTACATTAGGAGCAAGTGGATTGATGAAGCCTTTCCCTATGCAAAATATATAGTTTCTTAAGATTTGTGCTATCTTTACTTTCAAGGTCATCATTCAGAGGACTTTGTTTCGATGCCAATAAAGATGATTTATAGAGGTTCGGCGTAAACTTTAAATATTAATAATGACTCTCTTTTTAATTATATATGTATGTCTGGTTCGAAGATCAGAACCTGGCAGATCATCGATGATGAAGAAAGAATCACTATGGGTCAGTGTAGCACAGGTGTTTTTATAAATAATTCTTAGTTGAAATTGCTAGGATGTAAATACTTTCTGATAATACGACCAATGAAAAACACTATCTTGGTCAATAATAAAGTTTTCCAAAAAAACGATTTCACCTTCTCCTATCCATGTCTCCGTATATATATATATATATATATATATATATATATATATATATGGGATTACGTGATAATTATTAGATTCCGAAGGCTGTAATATGTTTTTTTATTAACGGTCAAAACCTCTCATGGCCAATGACCCATCAGGTTTCATCAGACCCAACTATTGTCGTTTAAGGTTTCAAACCAAGTGCCAGTAAGCCCTTCTTTGGTTTTACACAATGTCACAATGATAACAGTTTAGAGCGTCACACCTACCGCCACAACGGGCTCTTGGCGTTGCAATTATACCATATTCAAAAACTGTGTCCTTGTGCTCCATATGTTACAATTACAGCATAATTAAGGGTCAAACCAATTGCTAACTGGTCCTTCAATCACAATTATGACAGTTTAGGGAGCCAAATCGTCCTTGCAATGAAACATCGGTGTCACAATACAATCATATTTGGGTTGTTCCACGTATCAACATTATTGCATATTTGAGATGTAGAGCAACCGCCAGTGCGCCCTATGTCGCGATATTACTAATTACGTGCTCTTACTGTAACATATATTATTATGATCATGAGCTGTACCAATGAAATGTAGCAGTTGTTATATGAACATCCGTCTTAGTTTTAAGAAGTGTAAATCTCAACTAAATCAATCCCTTCTTATGATTCAATAATCCCCCCATCTTCAAAAGAAACAATGCATTTCTCTCTCTCTCTCTCTCCCCATTCTAAGGACAGAACCTCCTTTTATCTTTTTTTTTCAGTGTCTGTTGTTTCTTCTTCTCGGAGTTCATTACTATGTTTCTATCTTTTATTATTATTTCCAAGATACCATCTATTCTTGGAGGGAAATGAATTCCCTTCAAGACAGGTAGAAGAGGCGTACGGCAGCCTACCAAGGTAAACCCTCCTAATAATAGTTGGAGTAGAAGAAAAAGAAGATAATAATAATATGAACAATAACAAACCATGAAGAAAAAACCAAGCCTGACGATAGTTGTTGTTGTTGTTCCATTTTCAAGCAGTATTCTTTGAATGTCTTAAATTTTTGCAAGACGAGACATCAACTTTTTCCCCTCCGCTCTTACTCTCCTTTCGTTTTTAGCAGGCAGCTGTTTAAAAATGGCGGCCCTTTTTTGCATCCACAAATTTATTATTGGTTTATTCTAGTTAGTTTATGACAATGAAGCATATCATCGTAACTTAACTCAAGATCCATTGTAAGTGGTTTTTGTCGTATCAAACAAATATCACTAAAAGGCACAAATGTGGAAATGATTTTTTAATGTTTCTCAAGAGCTATTTTCTGTCTCCTTATATTTCTCTTGTGTTGCAGTCTGGCTTGTTAGTCGAATATTCAAAGTGGAGGCGGTAAATAAATACCTCCTTATTTCAAGGTCTTTTTCATACATTATTCTTATATTAAAGAAAGTTTTTCTATGAAGAACCATTAAAGCAATTATTTTCTTGGCCAATGCAGCTTTAAACATACATGTAATTTCGATCAGTACCTGTTTATTAATAGGAATTTGATATATATTGTATGAAAGTCACGTGGAATCTTTTGCTGCTTGTAATAGGTAGGCTGCAGGGGCTCTTGAATTCATATCGTCGATGTTTCTAGCCACTTGAACAAACGATTTTATTCGTAGAGATACCTCCTTATGGTATGGAAGTATTTAAAAGCCGTTTAAAATATATGTAAATAATCCTTCTGCAAGCCACATTTCTTAAACTGCGTCGTCCGTAAATTATGTATAAGGCTACAATTTTTTTTAGAAAAGGAAAAAAAGAGAAGGTAGATAGAATTGAATATACTTCCCTCGCTAAGAGGTGAATGTGGACTTTTGAAATTAAAAATATGTAATTTCCAATGTTCTCATTTCAGTGTCTGAGCTTCTTATTTCATTCTTACGTATCATACTTGTATATAAATAACAAAATAGGCCTTAGGAGTATAACCAAATTCTTGTGATATTATTCCCAATGTAACTCGAGTACTTAATATGGGTAACAGTTATTAATTACCAGAGTTTGGCTGTGCCGAATCTATAGCAGGTATCCAAATAATCGAAATGGTTCAAAAGTCCAAAAAAATGATTTAAAATTGTTGTTTACGGAACTGTCTTCGAATGATGGTTCGAAAGGTCGGTTCGTAACAGTTAATCGAAACAGTCTGAATTACGAGCCAGTATCAGTAAAATATGTGAATTGGAGATTTTTATTCTTCTTTTCTTGTAGTAAACTAATATTTATTTTTTTGCCTATATGGTTCGATACAATTGTATCCGATAGGATATGAATAAGCATTATAGCATTAAAAGTAATCTATCGAACCTAGGATCTTATCAATGAGGTAGACCAAAAATGACCATCCCCTCTCGGGATCCGAACCTGCACCTCCAACATTGAGAGTGGAACACGCCTTAACACGCACAGCTATCGAGCTCCCTCAATATTTTTGTGTAATTATTCATAGAGGCTGAAGTTTTGGAACTTATAGTCCTTAGGAAATTTTAATTCTACTTTATTAATAGACGTACACCAATGGAGTAGTCATTGATTTACTGTTCATTGGTGATGGGACACATTGATTATTGCACTTTTATCTGAAAATGAATCTATAGGAAAGCAAGAGTTTTGCTTTCATAGTTGATCCTCAAAGCGAAGGTTTAATTAATTAGAGAATAATTAGTTCAAAGTGTCAGATATACTGGTTCGAAACAACAATTCCAAAAAGGGTTCGAAGGTTCGGAATCAAATTGTAGGGAACGTCTACGTCAAAAATGGTTTGGATATTTGAGATTCGGAACCAACTAAACCCATGTTTTGGAGGGTTGCGATAGAAACCGAAAAAATCGGTTCGCTTCCTAGCTCTAATAATTACGTTACCTAAAAGTTGCAGTACTGCAAAACTGCTATTTTAGTCAAAAGATGTATAAAAATGGAATTCCTTGTGTGAATGCATTCATACCACCTTAAGTTTCCACTTATTGTCTGTACGAAAATGTTTGAAAGTAGTATCTTTGAACCTTTCAAGTATAGTGAAAAAGTAAGATTCATTTATGTTTCTGATAAATTTAGCTGATAAGAAAGCCGAACGCCCTTTGACGTTAGTCTAACCGTTATGCGTCTGAAGAAAAACATTAAATGTCTCTATTCCTTTGGTTTCTACCGGCTTCTACGGATATATAAAATATCCATAATCCTGGATATACCTAATTATTAAACCCTTTCATAGTTCGGTTAATTTGAATTAATGCAACGGGATAGACGGAAAGGGACAAAAGCAAAATTCAAATGGCTACTATTTCTATATAAATACGATACGCCATCAGTGTACTTTCGACGATTGTTTAAATTTCTAGCACCAAATTCAAATGATGCAAAGCTTTTATTTCGTAACTGTTGAATAAATACCACGGAATCAAAGGTAAATAAATGTGTACGGGCGCGCTTGCTCCATTAACAAAATGGATCGCTTGCCCTATTTGTGATTATACTTACCTGTGAGTTCATAAAATAGCTTTCAAGAAATTGAAAAAATGCATTTGATAAATTATATTTGAAAAGGTCGGAGTATATTACATATAAACACTATCATAGTACTTTTATCCTTGATATGAAGTCATATCCTGGAGCATTCAACCCATAGGCAACCATTACAAATGCAACACGTCAGTGATGTGTAGTGACTCATCGGTTAGATTGAACACCCTGTGTGTAGGGTTCATGTTTATAAATTTGAGTGAAAACGAGAGTGCCCCAGCGTCCATAGGCCTCACTGTAACACGTGTATGTTGCTTGTAAGACATTTCCCCTACTAGAGACAATGAAGTTTAACTTTAACAGGTATAAAGTTTTGAAATAGTCATTTGTATGGAAAATACCCCAAATATGACTATTTCAAAACTTTAATATCTCGTTTAATTTTGTATGTACATAAAAAAAACTATTTTGAAACTCTTGATACCATACCTAAATTTTGCACCCAATAACTTTAAAATAACATTTATATTGAGGACATGAGAGGCGATCGAATGGTGATTAAAAAATGTACAACATAACTTTAGGGTCCAATGAGCAGACACTTCCCATTATTCGATTTCGTTCAAACTTTCACAAGATGATCTCTATGCACTATGGTAAAATCCTTGGGAGAGTCCGACTCTCAAATTCGAAAAAATGTGAAATTAGAATCACCCTTATGTTATTTTCATGATACAGGAGAAAGTTTATGCCTTGTCATTTACACCCAGTCAACTCAGAGTCATGGAGATACTAGAGTCAGGTCACAATGTTTTGTTTTTTAACGCTATTGTATTGTTGATACAAGCATCTGTTTTCACAACCATGTGTCGTCAAAATATATTCTTTTTTCAATGTTACTATCCTAGTAATGTCTATGTTAGTTATGTATTACATAATCCACTCAAAACCTCCTTTTCAGAGATGTATGAAATGAGGGCCTTGAAATGATAAATAAAAGTATGCATAAGGGGATCAAGAGGGACAATGTAGGGGATTTACCTCATCGGAAAAAAGGCTCACTAGTGATCATGAGTTAATACAAAAGTAATTTTTATTAGATGCTAAGGATTATGTTGATTGTATAAACTTAAAAAAGAGTTTATCCCGTCTTTTTGTATATTATATGCCTTTCAAGCAAGAAAACATATGGAGTGACATATCGGGTCTACATCAGAAAGTGATGGTTTTGAAAGACTGTGAGGGAGAGTGTAACAGAGCAACACTTTAAAGGATTTACTCCGACAGGTAGACTGTCAGAGGGTACTTATTTTTTAAACAAACACACACTTCATTCTCTGCGGTAAGAAGAACTCAAGTCAATGGAACCTTCAAAGCCAAACATCTAATTTATATCCCTTGAAGTTGTAGTAGCGTCATATGGCAACAAGATACCTTCAGTCTACATCAAGGAAAGAAACCAACGTAAATGTACATATTCTATGTACAAGGTCCTCAAATACCATTTCTATTTGTGGGCTATAGTCTTCAGAAACAAAAAAAAACATGCGGAAAAACCAAGATGACAAGATCAATAAAAAAGTGTAACATTTCAGAGGCTTAACTGCCTTCTAACATTTACCCTCAACTAGCAATTTGTGATATCTTTTAACAAAACACCTAATCCATATACCATGCTTTGAATGCCGTCGTCAAATAGGAATTGATATTTTGATATTAATCCACAAACTATGAGAGTTTATTTGCTGCCATTTTTTTTTGGATAAAACTGAAAACAAATAATAGATACCTAACACAAATTTAAAACATATATAACAAAATTAAAATCTACTAATAACATTGATTTATTTCAAAGATTTTTTTGCCAATTTACAATTTTTTGTTAATATTTATCATGAAATCACTTAAAATATTTTTTTATTAGATGGCCTTAATAAAAATAATTTTGTAAAAATAATGTTATTTTTGCCGGCCTCTTCTTCCTCGCAGAGCGATATGAAGTCCTCGTTCTGGGCCGATTTTAATGCTCCAGTGGGATGGATAAATTATTTTTTATTTGATACACTCAAGGCCGAACTAACTGTGTTTGGTTCTCGTATTTAAGATATTAATCAAAACAAAAGGTGTGCATAGAATGCTGGTCATTATTGGATATCACACTTTATTTCTAACTTGATAATCTGCAACCTTTAATCTTAGCCAGGCTTGTGAGCGTTCAGCGTCAAAAAAAAGATAGCGTTCCGTTCAATGTTTTTGCGTTCAGCGTTCCGTTAGCGTTCAGCGTTCAAATTTCCGAAAAAAGTGATGACGTTTTTTTAGAAAAAAAATTCCCAAAAAAGTGATGACGTTTTTTCTAGAAATGAATTTCCCAAAAAAGTTATGACGTTTTTTTTAAATAATTTCCAAAATAAAGTCCAAAAAATGTTTGGAAAATTGAACGCTGAACGCAAAACTCTTTTTTTTTGCGTTCAACGTTCAGCGTTCAAAAAAAAGTTGTGTTCCGTTCATTGAACGTGCGTTCAGCTGAACGCCGTTCAATTTTGCGTTCCGTTCACAAGCCTGATCTTAGCCCATCTTCATTGAATAAGAGGATACCAAAGGTATAATAAACATATTGGATTGAAATGTAATTTATGTATCTTATGAAATAACTGTAATCTTACTATAACATACAATTAATATAACGTTCCTCCGTCCCATATATATATATATATATATATATATATATATATATATCAGGATTGTGAGCGTTCAGCTTTTTTTTCAGCGTTAAAAAAAATTAGCGTTCCGTTCACAAGCGTTCATATATATTATATATATATATATATATATATATATATATATATATATAGAATGAATCACAATGACTAATGAGTATTCGATTAATGCATTTATTATCAGTATATATGGTTTACTTATATCGAAGATAGTTCAATGCTATTTATAACTCTAATATGAATACTGATGCTTTGCATTTATAAATAGCGTTTCATGTTGTTCATTACGGCTATTTATTTATTTTTTAAAGCGGACGGATCAAGTTAAATTATCATAAGGAACTTTCTCATTCAATTGTTGGCTTCCCCCTCCTCCATATAATATATACTTATAATTATCCTATCAATTACCCCACCCATGTACTATAATAGGCGTGGAATCGTTTTTGAAGTAGACGAGTCTCGATTCTCCCCTCCTCTTTCCTTAATTGAGAGAGCGCCTCTCAAAATCATCTAGATATTTCTAGATATGATCTCTCCCCATCATGAGAGCCAAAGTTCTTAATTGAGAAGGAAAAGAAAAGAAAAAGAAGGAGGGAGTAACAACAGCTGACTAACTTTGAGCCTTCCATAATGCTGCTGCGTCTCTTTGACTTTGATTAGAAGTGCACGAGGCGGATTTTGTTACTCAATTATACTTGCTGTTAGTATTAAGGCTTGCTCCCCTTGTTTTGAGCATGTGTGTCTGTTGTCTCCTCTTGATCAGGATTTTAATATAAAATGTTGTAATAGGAGATACAAGGATGAGGACGGGGGGGGGGGGGGGATTGGTATCATGGTTACAAACCATTTGTAAGGGTTTCAGTAATATATGGCTATATTTTGCTAAACGGCTTATATTTACAAATATGCGTTGTGCAGAAGTTCCCTTTGGTGAATTTTTATTTTGAAAAAAATGCGTTATAATAAAATGTTATATGGAGGAAACCTTCGTTCCCTTGCCGGGTGACTTGGATGATCCTTTCTCCTCTGTAGAGGTGACTGAGTGAGTCGGATCGATCTCGTCATCGAGTGAATGAACCATCGGAAGTCGCTCAGCCGTACAAATATAATCATTGACCCTAGAATTACCAAATAATAATAACATACCTATAGTTGGGATACAGGCTTGCTCAATAAATTTAAAGATTTGTATTTTTTTATGTTTGTAAAATAAAAATATTCAAAATAACTTATTCTTGCGTTAAAAAATTAGAAAAAAAAGTTAATTTTATGATTTATCTTTAATCCATGTCTAAGAGACCTGAAGAGATGTTAACAACTATTTCAATTTCTATTCATATATGCGTATATTTATGAATGTAGTAGACACGCTGTTGATACAAGTCCTCGTACTCCCAAGATGTGAAAGTGATGAATCCATCATTTGAGTGGTAGAGTCTAATGAATACATAGACATAATTGTATAGAAGTAAAAAAAAAAAAATACTCTTTTAAAGAAAATAACTCTATCATTAAATGCTTTATTTAAGTAAATGCATTGTTGCACTTGATCAACAAGGACTTTGATTTTGAAGCGTATTTGAGATCCCATATGTCATAAATGTGATCAGCTGTGCCTAAGAGCTCATTCGTGGTGGGTTCAATGAATAAATCTGTCATATTTGTGAACAGCTGAACCTGAGAACTCGTAGGTGGTGGGTTTGAGGCACCAATATGCCATGATATTGACCGGCGAAACACAACGGCCCATTTCCAGTGGGGTGAAGTCCTAATAAAGTGTGTGTGTGTAGCCGGCCGAACACAATAACTCATTTGAATGGATTTGTAGCCCAAATATGTCTTAATAGTGAACGGCAGAACCCCTGGACTCACTGCCGCAGGGTTTCAATGCCTTAATACTCCTTCGTTGAGACCTGCAATGTCCCACAAAGCAAATGGATTTATTACTTAATGTACAATCAAGTGTTGAAAGAGTGGAATCCCAATATTTTTAGGTGTATGTTTCATAAAGAAAGGGTTACAATCATTATTCAGCAATATTTTATTTTGTATTGTGGGCAATTTTACCAAAAAAATCAACCAAATTCCTAAGATACGCCAATATTTCGACAAGGCATGCTATCCAAAGTATCGACGGGTTGTATTATATCCCAACGAATTTCGCCTTTATTTAAATCCCGACCTCCAGTTGACGCTTCAGCCTTTCCACTAGGAACGATAATTCATTCTTTGTATCACGCATATATGAGGGGTTTCCTGCCATTAAACTATCAAACCTAATACATCATTTAAGAATGGATGCTTGCCCAAGGAAGAAATAGTTTCCTCGTGTTTGATTGTTACGAGGGGAGCACGAGAGACAAGTAAGAAGAGAAAGAAATTTGTTGATTGTCCTGGGAACCAATAACTTACATCGAGTTCTCTCTCTCGCCCCTTCACTTCTCAGGATCCTCACATAGTGATGCTCCCCTTCTTATCAAAGTGAAGGATCTGTCAATTTGTGTAAGGAAGTCATAAAGTTATGGTTACAATATAAATATTATGTAACCCTTACCGAATCGATAGCATCAAGTGGTCATGAAACTCACTTGTTTCTCATGATATCATGAGAAAATATTCCAGTATATTCAGAAATTATATAGTTCAGGGGCAAGGTCAATAGATATTCAGTTATGTGGTTTTCATGTTTAGTAAAAAATATATCATATTATTTTTGTGACGTATCGAAAGTTTATTGTAGCCATACATTTTGATGGCGTAAGGTGGAAGGCGCACTTTACTAAATGCGTTTCTTTCTGCTTGCCGGTATGTCGTCATTTAGAATCGCCGGCAAGCGAGTAGTCAGTTTTCTTGTCAATATGGACAATCCCAGTTTTTCTATAGTCCCTGGTCAAAGGTGCAACGTATGACTCTATTTATCTGGACATCATTTATGTCGAATGTGGTTTTTCCTATATGGTTGAATTGAGTTCCGTTTGTGTGAATACAAATATGCATACTAGCATTACCATTGGCCTATCAAACCTATGTGGTTTCAATGAGGCTGGTCAAAATGGACCCTCCATCACGGGAGGAGTCGAACAACCACCCTTAAACATTGAGAATTTAACCCCCTTACGCTTTTTTTGCCTATTTGATTCGATGGAATTACTGTATGTCTGTGGATATGAATAAGCGCTAAAGCGTTAAATGGTACACAGTATTTTTACTCCAAGATAACCCCCACCACACCAGAACTTAATCCGTCAACAATTGTTAAAGGTTTATTTTGAATAAGTACCTTTACGCAGGTTTTATTGTCATTTTCTAACGATTCAGTTCCTTCTTAAGAGGATCATGGGTTGATCAGTCATTCGGTTCTTTCAATGAATTATATATGTATAATAGGGTTGTTCTTATTTTTCAAATGTTTGAAATGTTAGCAACATTGTGGATTTTCTGTTTCTTGGTGATAAAATGACGACATACATCGTTTGAACAAAATCGTCAACAGTACGAGGTCGCGCAACGAGGTCAAAGTTTTAAAAATTTAGTAAAAATTTAGTTTTCCGCAAATTTCTTCAAAATGGTGGACGTTACAGACTTCAATAATAATAATTAATTTAAAGGAAATCTAATTTACTACCAGACGTATGTTTGATGTTTTTTAATAAAACAAAGTTTTTAGTAAAAACAAAGAAAAATGAGTGTGTATTGTTAGCATATTTCATAGCTTTTTTGTATCAATTAACTTCACTCGCCTGTAGAAGATGACTTGTTCGCTTCAGAGTAAAATAGTACTTTAAAGCTTAGTAACCTTTGGATGATAAATCCAAAAATGACCTTGGTTGCATTGTATCAATTCAGAATTCAGTACAATCTGAGTTTACATCATATGATTCAGAGCCTGTATTGACCTATCAGAAATCGATTATGAAAAAAATAAATAATAATGTGTTTCTTAGATTTGCGTCAAGGTATCCTCTCAAATTTTACTTTGTCTCTGACGCATTTATAATCCATTATATGCGTCATTTTGTACGCGAGATAGGCTTTTTTAATGTACATATAACTCTCTACTTATTAAATTGACATGATTTAGTATACCAAAATATTAAAGCTGGTGTACCAAGCTTTCATTTGATATGTTTGGTGTTCTAAAAATCGCTATATTTTAGAGATATAAGCAAATACATTTTTGCACGAACTATCCCAAAAAATTGATCTTTTGATATGAGAATATACAATTACCACTTGGTAACGGCTGTTAATGTTACCTGGATCGAAAGAGAAGGGACAGAGTATTTGCCTCTCTTCTCTCCCTTTTTTTTTTCTCTTCTATCCAGGTAACACTAACAGCAGTTACCAAGTGGTAATTGTATATTCTCATATCAAAAGATCAATTTTTGGGGATAGTCGTGCAAAAATGTATGCTAACATTACACACTCCATTTTTTCTTTGTTTTTTAATGAAAACTTGTTTTATTAAAACATCAAACATACGTCTGGTAGTAAATTAGATTTCCTTTAAATTAATAATTATTATGAAGTCTGTAACGTCCACCATTTTCAACAAATTTGCGGAAAACTATTTTTACTAAATTTTTAAACTTTGACCTCGTTGCGCGACCTCGTAATGTTGACCGATTTTGTTCAAACTTGTAGTCGTCTTCTTCGTCAAAATATTAAAGCTGTTAACAAGCTTCATTTGATATGTTTGTGTTCTAAAAAGCGCTATACTTAAGAGATATAAGCAAATACATTTTTGCACGTACTCTCCCTAAAAATTGATCTTTTGATATGAGAATATACAATTACCACTTGGTAACTGCTGTTAGTGTTACCTGGATAGAAAGAGAAGGGAGAGTAGTATTTGCACTAACTTATCCTTCGTATTCTTGCTTTCACACGGGTATATGATATATATATATTACATATATAATAGTATATATATAATATATATAATATAGATAATATATATTATATATTTTTAGTTCAAAGGTTTATTACTGTATACCGTATACATACATATATACATATAATTACAAAGACATAATATAATAGTACAATACATGCATAAAATAAAGAGCGCGACCACACAAAGGGGTATATGCGCTACAACAGTAAATGTTAGTTCTAGTTTATAGTATAGTTTTCTTCAATAATTTTTTTCATTTTTTTACATTTCATTAATTTTAAAATACGAAGTACTTCATCTTCTTCTTGCGATGAATCATGCCTTTCATACGATAGTGCTGGACATCTGTTGATAAGATGATCTGCACTCTGAGTCTCTTCCATGCAGACGTTACACATTCCATCAGTTGACTTTTTCCATTTGCTTAAGTGAGCGAGGAAAGGTCCATGGCCGGTGTAAGCTTGAACTATAAGTTTAAGGTTTTCTCGTTCATATTTGACAATCTTTTGTTGAGGCTTTTCTAACATTAGATGAGTATGTTTCATACTTTGGTCTTTTTTGTATCTGTTACACCAGGCAGCATAAAAGAAGTCATTTACTTCTTTCTTGATGTAGCTTGGTGATGTTCCTACAATTTTCCTGTTTTGACTTTCTGTGCCACTCTTTGCTAGACAATCTGCAAATTCGATTCCTGTGACATCAGAATGGCCTTTGCACCAATCTAAGTGTATCTTTTTTTCTTTTCTCTTCATGCATTATTTTTTGGCATCTTTTGACTACGTCACTCTTGGTGAATGGGTTTAGGATAGCTGCAATAGCTGATTGAGAATCCGATCGTATTACAACGTTTGCTGATGGTTTTTCCATTCGAGTGAGCGTTTCTATTGATTGTGCAATAGCAAAGACTTCCGCTTGGAAAACTGTAGCTTCTTTATTTAATGATACAAAGGAGTGATGGAGTGATGTATCACCTCGGGTAATAGCCCAGCCAGCACCAGTATTGCCATTTTCATCTTTGGATCCATCTGTGTATATAACAATGTCAGGTTTGTTGACTTCTTGGTTATTTATCCATGTGCGACTACCTTTGATGTAATCACTGGATTGATTTAACTGTAGTTGAGTAAGTAGTTTATCACTCGAGAAACGGTGGCCACGACGTTTGGGAAGGTCACCAATTCCATCCCAAGTGTCTTGGAGGAAGTGTTTAGTTCTCCACCTTGATTTTGTAGCCTGGGCTTGGAGGAACAAGTCGAGAAGAATTATGCCCAAGACAGCTTCCATACCTGCTGTTGGGGTTGATCGAAGCGTTTGGGTCATTGCTAAAAGTACTTTTCTCTGAATGGTATTTAATATTTTAATTGCACATTTCTTTTTAGCAATTGAATGTCCCCATATGAGGCACCCATAGGAAAAAATTGGTCTGGCCATTGCTTCATATAGCCAGATAATTTTTTCTGGTGTTAGTCCCCATTTTTGGCCTATCACTGCCTTTGTCATGTTCCATAGACGAGCTATCTTGGCAGCCTTGTCTTTAAGGTGTTCCATCCAGTTGAAACTTTGATCGAAAACCACACCTAAGTTCCTAATTTGTGTTGAATAATTTATCTTTTTGTCGTTAATTTCCAAATGTGGAAAGTGTCTAGATCTCAATTTGTAGGCTTTTGAGAAAACAATGGCGCTACATTTTGCTGGGTTAAAGGTCAGACCATTCATTCTACCCCATTCAAGGACCTTGTTAATAGCTTCTTGCATTTTGTTGACTAGAGTGGGGGGATGTTTTCCACTTATTAATAGAATAATATCATCAGTATAACCCACTACCCTTACTGGTCCTTTCTGGAATTTGTCAGCAGTGAATCCATGACGGTATTCCATATCAATGGTGAAAGAACTCCTCCCTGAGGACTTCCGCGCCTTGGAGTGATGCAAATTTTTTCACCTTTCAACTCAGCTGCAACTGCAACATATATATATATATATGCAACAGTTACATATATATACATATATATATATGTATATAATATATATATATATATATATATATATATATATATATATATATATATATATATAGTGGTTTCTGCGATAACTTTTTTTTTCAACTTGCGATAATGATAAAACGATAAAAAAAAAGTCTCAGCCTGCGGTAAGCGATAAACGATAGGGATAAAAAATACTTGCGATAACAAAAGCGATAAATGATTAGTACCTTTATTAAGTTGAAATATAAAAAGCATAAAAGCTATTTTCCAGAGTGAAAATTAATTTAACCAAACAAAAACTGGGAACAGTCTATTGCCTACACATCAGTCTCTCTCTCTGACTCGGACTTTCACTCCCTCCTTAGGACAGCATCCAGGAGCTGCACATTTCCCTCGGAGAAGACCAGCTTCTCAAACCTGTCGCTGGTCATACTTGCACGCTTGGGCCTGAGGACGTCACCAGCAGTGCTGAACATGCGCTCTACGGCAGCAGAGCTGGGCAAAGCCGTGTTGTACTTTATGAACAGCGAGATCCACTTATCCCTATCCATGTTGGGGAATTGCCCAGGCATCACCTCTGCCACCTTGCTCCTGCCCCAGGTGTCCACCTCCTTCTTGATGAGCTCTTCAATGGAGGGCCCATCCTCCTCCATGACAGTGGGGCTCTCCAGGAAGGCAAATGGGTCGTCGCTGGCTTCTATAGGTTTTTCTGTCACCATGTCCTTGCTTTTGCTGGAGGGGAGAGTGTCAGGTATTATGGAGATGACGATCTCCCTGATGAGCCTCTTCTTGATATCTTCTTCAAGGGCAGGGGCCACATGCTTCAACATGAAGGGGCCATAGTTGGGGTGGGTCAATGTGGTCATCAAGAGGTCCTCATCATTAAAGAGGTGCATGAATCTGTCGCAAAAAAGATGCAAATTTGAAATTTTGGTTTTCAAATATAAGAAACAAACTGATTTTTTATTTAGATACCCATTAAATGTTTTACTTTGAAAATGATGCAACATACCTGATGTTAAACCCATGGACATTGCCATCCTGCTCTAACAAGGCATCCACCTGGGGGCCAGCATAGCACAACTCGCCCTCCTTCTTGATGGCCTGTAGCTCTCTCTTGAGAAGTATCACGTAGGGTAGGAGGATCCCCATGTAGGCGTTGACTTCAGCCTGCAGCCAGTCTAGGCAGATGGCGACAGGCTTCATCACCTAGCAGTACTTCTTGCAGAATCTCCTTGTCGTCCTCAGTAAATGCAGGGGCTGCTGCCCTCTTCCCAGTTGCCTCGCTCTTAATGCCATCGTTTATGGCCTCCATGGTCTTGTTTGGTCATGGTTTGTTGAGTGCTTTAGACCGTTATTAAAGATGATCAATTAAACAGGTTTGACTGTATGTATGTTTGTTTAATTTTACTTAGATCTAGTTATAGATCATTTTTATCGCAATTAAATTGATCGGATCGCCAATCGAAAAAGTCCCTGATCGTTATTTTGCAATATAGCAAAGAATTTCTGATCGTTACTTTTGATCGGATCGCAATTTTTTCTGATCACTCACAAGCCTGGTAATAACTGAACACAAAGACGGTGCATGGGGGAGAGCGGCACACACCCTCCTAACTCGAGAACTCCAGCGAGACTGTCTCACTGCAGCTGTGATTGGCCAGCTACACACACATTTGGCAGTTCTCATAAGGGGTTTTCAGGGTTCACTTGCAAGCCAGTGTTGCTCCTTCTAGTCTCTACCTTATATATACTCTCAGCTTGAATTGGTCTGAAAACGTCAGGAGGGCTGTTGTGACTATTGCCGCCGTGCACATTTTTGAATTTTTACAAAAGTCGTCTTTGAATTTATCATTTATCGTTCCTCATTTTTTGGGACTAACGGTAAGTGAATGAGCGATAATTTGAGAAAAATTTGCCATAAACGATAATAGGTTTGACCTCTGCGATAATTATCGTTTATCGCTCATTTCATCGCACGCAGCAACCACTGTATATTTATATATATATATATATTTGTAAAAAACAAAGAAAAAATGGAGTGTGTAATGTTAGCATATCTCATAGCTTTTTTGTATCAATTAACTTCACTCGCCTGTAGAAGATGACTTGTTCGCTTCAGAGTAAAATAGTAATTTTAAGTTTAGTAAACCTTTAGATGATAAATCCAAAAATGACCTTGATTGCATTCTATCAATTCAGAATTCAGTACAATCTGAGTTTACATCATATGATTCGGAGCCTGTATTGACCTATAAGAAATCGATTATGAAAAAAGTAAAAATAATGTGTTTCTTAGATTTGCGTCAAGGTATCCTCTCAAAATTTTACTTTGTCTCTGACGCATTTATAATCCATTATATGTGTCATTTTGTACGCGAGATATGCTTTTTTTAATGTACATATAACTCTCTACTTATTAAATTGACATGATTTAGTATACCAAAATATTAAAGCTGGTGTACCAAGCTTTCATTTGATATGTTTGGTGTTCTAAAAATCGCTATACTTTAAGAGATATAAGCAAATACATTTTTGCACGAACTATCCCCAAAAAATTGATCTTTTGATATGAGAATATACAATTACCACTTGGTAACGGCTGTTAATGTTACCTGGATAGAAAGAGAAGGGACAGAGTATTTTGCCTCTCTTCTCTCCCTTTTTTTTCTTTCTCTTTCTATCCAGGTAACACTAACAGCAGTTACCAAGTGGTAATTGTATATTCTCATATCAAAAGATCAATTTTTTGGGGATAGTTCGTGCAAAAATGTATGCTAACATTACACACTCCATTTTTTCTTTGTTTTTTAATAAAAACTTTGTTTTATTAAAAACATCAAACATACGTCTGGTAGTAAATTAGATTTCCTTTAAATTAATAATTATTATTGAAGTCTGTAACGTCCACCATTTTCAACAAATTTGCGGAAAACTATATTTTTACTAAATTTTTAAAACTTTGACCTCGTTGCGCGACCTCGTAATGTTGACCGATTTTGTTCAAACTTTGTATGTCGTCTTCTTTTATCACCAAGAAACAGGAAATCCACAATGTTGCTAACATTTCAAACATTTGAAAAATAAGAACAGCCCTAATATATATATATATATATATATATATATATATATATATATATATATATATATATATATATATATATATATATATATATATATATATATATATATATATATATATATATGTGTGTGTGTGTGTGTGTGTGTATATATAACATCGGTATGCATATATTCTCACTGTTTCATGTATTTACTATTAAAAATAAATACACGTCTTTTGCTAAAACAGTCTTATATATGAAATATAAGTTGTAAATTACTTTGAAAAATATGAATCGACAAAATATAAATAAACCTGCAGTTGAGATTTATTATAAATACAAATATTATATGTATACAATCGCGTCCGAATTAGGCACATATTTATTCTTTGTATGTATTTAGTTTTTGAGTGCTTCTAACATCGGTATGTTCGTTATTTAAGACAATACTATTATTTACAATAATGTGGGGATTTTGAACTACAGTTGACAATAAAAACGAGAGTATATATCTAAAATTGCAAACATAAAATCATTTTATGTCATTTTTTACTCTGTTTATATTAGAAATAGTATTTAAACATACTTAGTGTATTCTACTCAAATACTTGCCTACCTATGTATTTGGTCCATTTATTCCATGAGTCATCATTTTTCTTTTCTACCTTGGTCTATTTCTTCCTAGGCCGAATTTCCTCGCCATTTATATATATATATATATATATATATACAAGAGGGAAAAAATGAAAGGACTTTACAAATCCCTTTCTTTCTAATGAAATTCTTTATTACTGGAATTCCATCTACATTCCAACATAACCTTAATATATTTTTAAAATATTCATTTATTCTTTCGCTTTAATAAGTGCAAAGTCATTTTATACTCATTAGTAATAAATATAGAATAATATAATGTGAATTTTATAAATAATAAACTCGTATGAACTTTTAGTATGAATTGTTTTTTTTGTTATTGTGCTAATCAATTTGTTTCAAGGGCATAAGTTGAAAGTCTGAGGTAGTTAATGTTATTACAAATTGGTCTATTTCTTTTCTATCAAACCTTTTCTCATTTTGTTTAACCAATATTTCATTTTTCAGGGAAGTCGAACCTATCAAAACGCTATGGTGTTTTCGATTTAGTTCATTGTATACTGATGGTTGTCTTATCGAATATAGTTATTTTTAATTATTATTATCAGACAATGGCCATGATACTAAACTGTCAAATCCCAAAGCTTTACCATAGAAGGAAACGACACTCAAATATGAAAGTTTTGCTCACACACAATAGTTATTACATTTGACAAAGAACTGGTTTGTTTATAATTATGAAGGTTTCTTCATTACATTTCTATTCATGCAATCAAATTATAAAACATAAATATTCTCAATAATGACCAGGCTTATGAAAATTGACTGAACTTTATAATTACCTACATATATTGATACCTCCCTGACACGCCCGGAATGTTAAAAAAGTAACCATAGATCATTTTATGGTTTCTATTCAACCCCCATCAATAAACTTAACTTTTACAGTTGGCACGTCATATTTCTTTATTTATAAAGTGAAGATATAATTATTTAAACTTCACATGAATCAAATGGATGAGCATTATTTCCATTAGCGGAAAGAGTTGCTTCCTTAAATTAAAATATGTGTGCCATTTGAAAAGCCCATTCAAGGATTTGAAAATGTTAATGATGGAAGCCAATGAGAAGAGACATGGACGATATTCTTTGTTTAGAGCAAATGTGTACAACTAAACAACTAATATGTTAATGATACCCTATTTCATAATACCAACAGCCTTTCTTTTATTCCTTTCTTCCAGCCTCTAACGATAAAGGAAAAAGTCCTTGCGTGGTATCTTTACAAATGGTTCTTCTGATTTCTTCCTCTTTTTTTTCTTTGTTTCTTTGTTTTTTCTCACCTAGGAAGCCCCTCCAAAGCAAGAATCAAGCGTAAATTGATACCTGGATTGAACCTATTTGTTGTTTTATTTTTTCCTCCCTTATTGCAAACAATCGCATTAGAAATAATAAAATTCGGAGTCTTACACGATAGAACTTACATCTAAAATATATAATACTCTCTTTTTCTTTTTACCAATCACGGTTAAAAGAAACTCCACTTTTATAAATCTTATATCCAATGGTATTCTAACTGGTTCCATTTGTATCCCACTTTATCCACTCTTACATATATTCAGTTATGCCAAGGGATTAATACGAGCTGAAACCAGGATGTCTAATGTTTAAAAAAATCTGTGATAATAAACCCAGGTTTTATTGGGCTTTTCTTTTTTTGTTGAAAAACCCCACTGAATTAGGATTTTTTCAAATATCAGACTTTTTGGGCATTTGGTATATTTCTATTATCATAGGCTAAGTCACCAGAAAGCTTTTTTTGTCGTGGAATGAATGGAACCATCCACTATACGTAAAAATATTTCCCATCCAGCATGTACGTAGTTGTATTGGATTTTTTTTTTTGGGGGGGGGGGGGGTATCAAATGTTTTGCCTGAATTCAGAATGTTTGTTCATTATAATCTCTGATTATTCCTTCTTTTGATGACTCTTTCAAGGGATTTGAGGTCCTTTTTTTGTATATTTGATCAATCATAGAAGTGGATGTTATATCTTAATATGACTAAAGTTTTCCTTCGAGAACAACCATCGTCGGAGTTCACCGAAAATAAAATAAATACAATACAGTCAACATACCTATATGCTTATCCAAGATTACTGTGAGAGGCCCGTCCCTGCCTTAGAAAAGGGAAATATGTCATTGAGAATCCATTCCCACCGAGTTAGGCCTTATAAGTAGAAAGAACAAAATGGTTGTTCTCATAAACTTTGAAGTAGGCATGACTTTTTATGAGGTAAAACTGTTTTCTTTCTTATTGCATGCCCAATAGTCATAAAGATGATTCATTTATTGACAGATACGAGCAAATAAAAAAACACTCATGATTTATTTTATTGTAAGGAGTAGCTTTACATAATTAATCCTAATATGTAATATATGCGATTATGTAGTCCATTCCAAGGATTTCACCAATGACGTCATGGGTGTAGGCCAATGACGAAGAGACGATTAGTATTTTTAAGGATGCATTCCTTCTCTCTGAATTAATGTCCACTCTTCCACAGCAGCGAGTGAAGTGATACTTTGTAGCATAATCCCAACTGCTTTTATTTATTATTTCCTCGACTTTTTGTTTTATCAATCACGTTATTTAAAAACCCACTATTTTTATCCATATTTAAAAAGTATATGATTTCCCGCCATCCTTTTTATTTAATTTTTTCTTCTTTGTTTTACCTTCTCCAAAGCGAATCCTATTGGCACACACTGCACCCAATTGTTATTACTCTCTCTATTTTTCAAAAGGCATTTATTACATAAAGAAAATAAAGTAATACACTTCTTCTGAACCCATTGAACTATGGTTCTCGACCTTGAAGAGTCACTGAGTTGAAGGAGATCCTTAAAGAAGTATACCTGCGTACAGAGAAAAAATACAGTTAGCCTTCTAAGTATAATACATGGTCTTTCATACTGACATTCTAAGTATTAATATATCCTTTGTCACCTAGTGGAGTCAAAGGGAGTCATAAAAAGAGATTTAATTTTAATAAAAGCAAGGTATATTTAAAAAAGGTTCGTCCATATTGCCAAGAGAGCTGATTACTCGCTTGCCGGTGATTTTTAATGACGTCACACCGGCAAGCGGGAAGATTAACATTTTTGTAATGTGTTTCTTCCATAGAGATATAAAGACATAGAGAGCTTATTCCCTCCAATTAGCAGAGACACATCATTCAGCTGTATTCTGGACACAATGACGTATTTCTCTGAAGAATCCAATAAGCTCTCTATGTCTTTATATCTCTATGATTTCTCCCCACTCCCTTCTTCAAAAAACCATTGCTTCAATAAACTTTTGATGACGTGAAATTAAACATAAGATATCTGGAAATAACATACCTGGTATTCTGCATACCTTGAATAAAATATAACTAGTTTGTGACAAAAATATAGGTCAGAGTGAAGTATAAAATATGAATATTCTACATACTATTTGGATTTAGTTTGAAAGTTGATTTCATTAGTAATGATATAGTCGAAGTATTCTATCCATAACATATAGCCAATGAGATATTATACCATCCCATAATGCTCACTACCCCTAACAGTGTTTATTACATTAAACTCTTCATAAGGGAGCCAAACAGATGACCAATATTACAGTTTTTATAGCTGGAATTTAATTTAGCTCTGGACTGCTTTTTATTTTAAATGTTATATAAAATAAGTATCTGTTTATATATTATTGAATAAATGATAAATTTGTAGGCTTGAATGAACAATAATATGATTTTTTTTACTTACGGTTTGAAATAATTCAGTAGGGCGAATGATCAACCAGTTATTTATCCAAATTACAGCATAGTGACACTGGGCTATCTCTCTGATTAGTGTAGATAATATCATTTTATGGACGATAATAAACATCCGAGTCTCTCCAAAAGCAGAGGGTCGTCTTTTTATTCAACTCATTTATTAATTCATAACTGTGAAGCTTGGAACTTAATTCCCAATCATCATTGAACTGTTTCCCAACACAAAAATTGAGAACTGTCTTAGAATTCGATATGTAAAACGTTTTTAAGACATCTAGATCTACTAAACCTTTCTCCATCCTTCCTTCGAACTAAATAAGAGGTTCGAGGCTAAGAAACACCCACACTTCATTGTTCGGAGCCTTTGAATTGAAAAATTGCTCTGATCCATAATAATATTCCTAGGATGTGTTTCATTTTAATAAACATGCAGAAAAACGAAAGCATGAAAATGACCCTTGCAATGAATAAATGAAATTAAACTCTCATATTATATGTGTATACTCGCTTATCCAAAATCCAAGGCATTTGGTATCTCTATGTAATGACATCATATACAAAATGATTCAGCCCACACACTCAGATATAATTGATGATGTTTGTACGCCCTCAGACTTACGTCAACATTGGGAAGGTATTATTAGCTGATATTTTGAAAATCATGTAACTTTTTTCTTATTAGATAGAATCTTTTTTCAAAAAGTATTTCGCTTTTTACATTCGTCAGGCTGCATGCACCAGTCGAGACATTTTCAGACTGCTTTATTCTTAGAATGAATAAAACTTATTTCGTTGTTGTTGCTCACATTACAAAAGCATGCTTGAAATACATTTTTAGCATTCAATATTATCTGTAGGCTAAAATATACAATATATAAAAACTTTTAAAATTAGAGCATTCATATTTATGAGTTACATTTTAACTTTTCGATAATGTTTACTAACATCGGATAAATAAATAAGTTGTTGTAAATGATAGATTGATTTGAAACGGAAATCGAGTCGATGACAGAATTAAGTAGGATATGGATGAAATGAATAGAGAATCTTTTAGAGTGAACAAATTTGAATAAAAGTATTTATAATAAAAAATCTCTTCCTTAAAAGGTACAATCTTTAGTTGAATTAAGAATGATTCGATGTTAATGGTCAGAATGGATGGGGTTAAGGGAGCTCGATAGCCGTGCGTGTTAAGGCGTGTTCAACTCTCAATGTTGGGGGCGCAGGTTCGAATCCCGAGAGGGGATGGTCATTTTGGTCTACCTCATTGATAAGATCCTAGGTTCGATAGACTAATTTTAATGCTATAATGCTTATTTATATCCTATCGGATGCAATTCTATCGAACCATATAGGCAAAAAAAAATGTATGGGGTTGGAAATATTTGAAATAAATTAATGCAGTTTAAGGACCGATTCTAGTAAATTGTGTCTCAAATAATAAGTTTCCGATTTATCAGTTTATCACTAGCGGTTCTGTCTTCCAACATCATTTTTTTCATAATACGATTATGCTGACCACTATTGTTGAATAATGACCGTCAGTTAAAAAATCTCGATATGTATATCCACCTTAGTCGATGAAAAATATTAATTCCATCAAATTTCATTGTGTTTAGTTCTCTTATCCTTTTGCTGATGTGTAGCTGGTGTCTCTGAAAATGCCTCACAATTGTGTGAACAAAGAAGACAGCTTCCGTTACATTTGTGGTGAAGTAACTTTTTCGTCACATAAACATGAAATGAGTATGATGGTTAAAAAACATACTACATCTAGGGAACCAACAAAAGCTGGGCTCCACATGTTTGTTGCAATACCGGTGGGACAAATCTTCGACAGTGGCTGAGCTAAAAGAGAGAGTATATACCATTTGCAGATGATCTGGAGGAAACCTTCTAACAATTCCATCGACTGCTACTTCTATCTGATTCCACCAATCGACAAAGGTTTGACTATGAAGAAGCTTCAGAGTTTGCAGTACATTCCCTCAGCCAGTATCCTATCAAGATATCTATACCATTAGAAGAGTTAACAATACATTCAGAAAACTCTGATGATGAGGGTTGGACAGCACCTGTACCAACAAAAAGTGTGGTCCATCACATGCCGAATCTAGCGAGTCTCACATGGTCACAAAGAATGAATTGAACGATTTAGTTCGTGATCTGGATCAGTATAAGTCAAAGGCCGAGTTGATTGGATCGTGACTGCAACAGTGGAAGCTCTTGGCAGCGAATGTTTCCATCTCCAGCTTCTGCACCAAACAAAAAGACCTTGAACTATTATTTTCTATGGAAAGTGACTTCGTATTTGGCCACAGAGTATCTGGATTGATGGAAGTTCTTGATGTTAACTATGATTCCAGGGATTGGCGCCTCTTTATCGACTCATCAAGGACCAGTTTAAAAGCTGTCTAGCTAAATATGAGCAATGTTCAACCTTCTATCCCATTGGCCATGCTGCTCATGTGAAGGAAACCTATGCAAATATGAAATGCATTAAGTATCATCAGCATGAATGGCTGCTTTGTGGTGACCTGAAGGTGATTGCACTTGACCTTGGTGTTCAAGGTAATACACCAAATACTGCTTCTTTTAGTGTGAATGAGATAGCTGAGCCTAGAACTACTCATTATACCAGGCGAATCTTGTCAAAGAGTCAATCAATGCAGCCAGGAAGTAAAAATGTCTTACACAAAGCACTGATTTATTACTACAAAATCTTGCTACACCTTACACATGAAACTGGGTTTGATGAAAAACTTTGTCAAATGCACATCCTGACTTCCAGTATCTTGGAAAGAAGTTTGCAAAGCTGAACGAAGCGAAGATTAAGAAAGGCATGTTTGTTGGGCCACAAATTCGTGAGCAGTTCCAGAGCTTACTTGTGGTAGAAGAAAAGGCAGCATGGGAGGCCTTCAAGGAAGTAGTTGCAGATTTCCTGGGAAACAATCATGCGGAAAACTATGAAGAACTCGTAGAGAACTTGCTGTTTGCTATACTAAACAGAGCTGCAACATTTCTCTACAAATCCACTTTCTCCACTCTCACCTCGACTTCTTCCTGAAAATTGTAGATCTGTGAGGGATGAACATGTGGAGCGTGTCCACCAAGACATTACAATGATGGAAAGAGACACCAAGATAATGGATCCCATCCATGCCTGTGGACTTTTGTTGGACGCTGAGGCGAGATGCAACATCAAATGAGAACAGAAGACAAGCAAAAAGACAGAAAACTAGTAGCTAGGGCTATAAATCATCCAAGTGTACTCATGTGTTCTTATAAGGAAGTCTTTTGATGTCTTGTTATGTTGGAAAGCCTGATTATTTATCAATATTATTATTAATGTTTTGTAAAAAAAAACCTGGTTATTTAATATAAACGTATCTTTAAAATGAGGGCTAATCCAAACATTTAGATGTGATATTTGAAATCATCGCAAAAACTTGGTAAGACTTGGCGAGTATGATTCCAGAAGCGAACCACTGGGGAAAATTTGTTGTTCAGTGTAATAAAAGTTTAAGTATCGTAAGTAGCGTCAATATTTGCGCAAGAAACAATTTCAATTGCTGGTATTTCCCTGTCAGTAGATAAAAGATTTATCTATTCACTATCAGTCTGAATCATTTGGATATAAAAGTATTTGAACAGTTACCTTCCAAAGATCACCCAACGATTTTCATAAATTATAAATCTGTATGGCTTTCTGAACTAAACAGAATTCCCAGATTGGCAACCCTAAGTATAGCAATCAGAAAAAGCAATCTCATGAGAAACAAATTGTATGAGAAGCAAGCCGTCACATATTCCATGCAACTCACAAACAAAGAAGCATGGAACACACCCTTTCCAAAAAAAGATAAAAGGGCGTCATCACAGATACCATCCCTTGCTATGCTTTTGAAATGATTTTTTTTACATTCATCGGTTTTAATATCATAAGTTAATTAAGACAACAACATCCCTACAAGACTCCTGTTTTTCCCACGGAATATATATAGTATTTACCTATGAGATGGTACAAGGAATGTAAGAGGTATATTTTTAGAAAAGTTCTCATGATAGCAAACAATTGTTTTATAACATGGTTTAAAAAAGAAGTTTATCATCATAAATCTTTGTATGTGTATATATAAAAGAGAAGGAGAAAATATATTTGTTTTTCAAAGGAAATTTTGAGAGTCATGAGGGGTAAAAAAAAAGTAGAAAAAAGAAGCTTCGGTGTGACATAGTATGTGAAGGAAATATGCATGGGTCCATGGCGTGCGAGGAAGAGCGTCTTCAAGGTTTGGAAAGGTACCTGCCTGCCTCCTCCTCCTTCTTCTTCTTAGATGATACAAGAAAAAGGCTTGGCTGTTTTTGCTTCTGCCTTGTTATGGCAACCATACATAAGGGGGCTTCATGGTTTGTATCTTCTTCAAACTATCTCTTTCCCTCTCTACCTCTCTCTCTTAAGCTCTCTCTCTCTCTCTCACACACACACACACAACATGGCGTAGGCAATTTACTTCTATGTAGGAGTCACCTGGCGTAGCCAGGCCTGGTTTGCCTCTTCCCTTTACCACAATTCTATGTACTCCTATGCCTCACAAATATTTCAACATATGTGCTTCACATCCATAAATAACTTTCTATATTTTTGCACATTGCTTTTCAATATAGAACCTATATTATGAAAATATTAATAATTAGATATATTCAACGATCATGTTGAATGTTAATATAACATGATTCTATCTTTTATATTTTTTGTACTGAGGTTGCGGTATAAAAATATAAAATATATGTCCCAACGAAAAAAAGTGTCCCGGTCGTTTCCTGATATATATATATATATATATATATATATATATATATATATATATATAGGCTGTGGATGATTTTAATACCGACTTGACATAGAAAGAGAAAAAAACTGAAAACATAGAGACATCTCTCTGGCCTCTCTTTTATTATAGTATTAAACCTCACAAACCTCTCCCTTTTTCATAACAAAGCTGTTATTATTATTATTGCGTTACATTAAACAGCTTGAGTTATTTAACTCTAGAGGAGGAACCTTGATACGGAGTTCCCCCCCCCCCCCCCGTGTCCGGAGTCACTTATTCGACAGGATTCCTGGACGAGAGGAACTCCATCGTCTCTTGTCGGGACTGACTTGTTCTTATGGTAAGTAGTTCAATGCCTCCCTCGTCACGGAAGGCTCTCTAGGCTTCCTCTCAAAGCTTATTAATTCTCTTAGCATTTTTCTGGCCGATTTGACGACGAAAGTGAAGGAGGAAGACAGTAAGTTCGCCCCTCATAATTAATCTAGAAGATAAAAGAAACAACGCATCAAAATGTATTGAATTTTTTGTAATAAATGTATAACATAATAACATGATTACTAAAAAAATCTGTTAGAATATTTTTTTAAGGGAGAGGTTTCTGAGGTTTAATACTATAATAAAAGAGAGGCCAGAGAGATGTCTCTATGTTTTCAGTTTTTTCTCTTTCTATGTCAAGTCGGTATTAAAATCATCCACAGCCTATATATATATATATATATATATATATATAGAGAGAGAGAGAGAGAGAGAGAGAGAGAGAGAGAGAGAGAGAGAGAGAGAGGTAAAGTATTGCGTTTCCTTCTTTGAAAAGGACTACCATTTTTAATAATTGTAAACAAACTATCATTAAAATGTCTACCAATGCATATATTTTTCGTTCTTTTTTTTACTGTAGAGCTTTATACAGTTTTTTATCATCTAGATCAGATGAAATTGTTAACATTGTCGGAGGCAGCCGGGACAGAAGAGTACTCGGACATCGAGGACGTCTGGGATCTCGCTTATAGAAGAATTTTTAACCAACTCTCATGAGTGACATTATGGGGGAAATAATATCTTGGGGCTACTTTCTATTCCAACATACACAGTTATGTGGATACAGCTTCTTGAAATGATGGTGGGGGGATATTGACCTGGTTTGAGACGTCAGAAAGAGGAGGAGGAGGAGAAGAAGGAACACATAATAATACAACCTTCTTCTTCTTCTGGACGCCATCTTCCTTTAACTTTCACGAAGGCGTGCGATGGTGTATGTACACCATACAAGGCAGACCATTAAGTATAAGAAGACTGGTTTTTCCCCTTCAAAAGGATCTACTACAGGCAATCTACCAAGAAAGGAAAAAATAATATATATGTATATAAATATATATCACAACAAGTGTATTATATATTTTTTCACTCTTTTAGAGTCATAGAATGATTATCTTTGATGCTTCTCTACCTGTGTGCCTGCCTACAGGTGGAGGGGAGGGCTTACATTTAGTTGTTGTTTTTGTCTGATCATGGTTGAGTGCGTTGAAAGGTAGAGATTTTTTCTTTCTCCTATGTTGCTTTGTGACGTAATAACAATAATAATGAATATCTCTACAGGGATCACACAGAGACGCAATTAAATGCAGGTGGAATGCCTTTAGGAAATAATGACCGGGCTTAATAGTGTTCACTTTTGAATGACGTTGAATTAGTTATTAAATATTAAGCCTATTTTTGAAAAAACAAAAATTTAAATAAAAATCCATCAGATATACCAATTGCACAAAAACACTGCATTCTGTAGCGGTATTCGGTATATTTTTTAGTTGAAAATGATCGATAGAATAAATCTCACGCTAGATTATAAATCGGTGGTCCTATTTGTTCATTTGGTAGAGTGCAATGAAAATGATCATACTGTGATTTTATTTGGAAAATATATCAATATAACGATCAGAACGTTTTGCGATATTGCGATCAGAGATAATATAATATCACGTATCCTAATTAATCACTGTTAAACGAAACTCTGTTCTTCCAGTCAGGATATTAGTAAATTAACTTTACCATTTTTGTATCATTCCTTAATATTATATATATATAGACATATATATATATACAATAGGAAACAACCAGGAACCCAGCCCGGCCCGATGTCTAACATTATCGGATTTTTGTGTGGGAAAATTAGAAACGTAAAAATCACCCGGCCCGTTGATTTTTAGACACCGGGCCGGGACACTCAAAAAACAGCCGGGACCCGGGCCGGGTACCCGGTCGTTTCCTGATATACATATATATATATACGCAAATAATCAATATTGTGTTTAATTCATATCAAATTTTATTAGTTCCCAAGTTTGTTATTTCGAGTTCCTTCAATTCGCTTTGTGAAGTGGCTGATGATGAGTTGCAAAAAGGATTTGCCATAATATAAACAAGGAAGGATTTCAAAATGGTGCAACTCTTATAATTTGTATATACTTTAGCATTCAATGAATTATTTCCAGAACCTTCAAGGACCATCACTTTTGATGGAATATAAACAAAATGCTGGTCTACAAATATTTTTTTATGTAAATATGGATTATTATGTATTGAAGCTATAAGCATCAAATAAACAATTAGCTTTTAATTTGTTATCAATATAGTAATATTGATGATCCAAACAATTTATATCCTGTCTCCTTCTAAGATATTATTCGAGCAAAGGAAATTGAATCCGTTGGAAGGATATTCACCTGAATTAAATTCATCGGTTCCCTTGTGACTCAAATACAGAGTATTATTGATTCGTATCATCAGATTTTCTCAATGTCATCACTGGCTAGTAAGATTTCTCAGACATCTAAATAAAAATATGAGGACTTTTGAACTATATTCAATTTTAGTCTTTTTTCTAGTCCTGAATGATGGGATAAAATTATGTTCTGATCTGTTTTTATATAAAATTGCAAAAGTAAAATTATTAATCTTCCATAAACAAAAAGGGGTATTTTGACAAAATTGTTCATTAAATTAATTCTGTTAAAAATGAATTAACTAAAGCTTATCGCAACTAATTGATATAATGCAGTAACCAATCTTCAAAAAATTAAATGTAAGGGTGACAAAAAGCTAGAACGGTAGGGAACAACGTATCGGCAAAATATTCAAGACAGGTACATTAAAACATTGACTATACAAAAATGTTAATAAAAGTTTAGAAAATTAAAAACAAATAATACCGGAAGAATTTTATTTTACCCCTATTTACACTAATATTTTAGAGTATGAAGATATAGCGATGGTCTACGAAACGTTCATTTTACTATATATGCAGTCGACTGGACCCAAATATTATCCCTGCTCTGTCATTGTACTATTGCACCATAAGATGCTAAATGGCCAATGATAACTCTCCATGTAACTTTTCTTTTCAAACGTATAGGGATACGTATACGAACAGCACTCCAGTCAATATTAAAGAAATTCATTTATTTTATAGCAATATCCTTTTCATCGATAACAAAAAGAGAAAAAAGAAAAAGGTAAAAACAACAGGTACTTCGAGAGGGATACTGGCACCACTCGCGTCAATACCCTTTTTATACTTGTTGACAACAAAACATTCAATCATTAAAGGATATTTGTAAACACATCAATATAATAGTTCCAACATTATACCCGTATAAATATTATGGTCATATTTATGTGGGTAGGATTGGACGAATGAATGTATATATTCAAGTATGTAAAAAATTGAAGGTATATATATATATATATTATAATAAATTGTTTGTATCTATTATTTTATATATGGATGGGTTTTGATTTTTTTTCACTTCTACAAAATGTCAAAGTAATTGTGTTAAAAACGAAACATAGATAGACATTCTACTACAACATTAATATTTCGGAGAAGAACAACAATGATTCTTACAAAATTGAAAATAATCATACATTAAAAAGAACTACAAAATCGCACAATGATTCTCAATTTATTAAAAAGTATTATTTTGACATTTTAGAATCCGATGTAAAATCTTTGAATGAAATAGTGGACTTGATCGGAAATATTTGACCTATTCTGAAGGTATGTGAAAAAGCCTTATATCTGACTGCAGCTGATAACAAAATTGTGCGTAGCTCCGTTGGCTTCGCACACTCCCATTTTTTTAAGAGCTGACAATCCGTGCTTTGCAATTCAACAAAGCGTAGTTTATAGTTTTATAGTGATTGAAACGACGCCCTTTTCTTTTTTGAAGTCGAAAAAGCAACATTTTAAGTCCAACTGCCTTTTTATATCCCTCATTACAATTATTCAGACTCTGACTTTTAAAGAAACGAAATCCTTGAATCTCGCTTTTTTAAGAAGTGTTTTTCCGAATGATATCCACTGTTGAATCACTAAGAAATTTGGGCTCACACTTCCAGATTATACTCTGAGCTGCCGTCCAAATTTTTAGAAAATTCCTTGCGTGGAGTCGTTTATGAGATCAGTTCCCAACATTGATATTATACATGGACTATTGTATGTGCATTGTGCAGTCCTCCTCCATTCCCGGTCAGGGATTTTCAGAATATCTTGATATATATTTGAGAATTATCCGAGATAAAAGAGTCAGTCCTCCCCCGATTGACGACTTTGGTCTCCTAATAGCAGGAAGGTAGTTTTTGAGAAAACGGATCGACAGCCAAACTTCATTTTCAACAAACATATAGTTTTCCGAAATCTCAGGAGATGCTCTGGCCTTATACAGAACTAGAGGAATGATGTGTGATATTATATAAGTTTATTCTTTTTTGGAGGCCAAAACTCCCCCAAACCCCTCACCCCACCCCAAACACACAAAGAAACCCGATTTCCAAGTGAAGACCAAGTTTTTTTTGGTTAAGTTGTTTATTTATTAGTTAAAATCCATACAATGTAAAAAATAAGAATACACTAGAACAGTGGTTCTCAAACTTTCAATACTGAGTACCACCTGAGAAACTATTCAGCTGTCAAGTACCACCATGATGTATTTTCTGTTTTTTTAAAGTGAAAATGTGGAAAATGAAAACATCCCCGCATACCACCAGAGAGTGCTCGCGTACCACCAGAGGGTGCTCGCGTACCACTGGTGGTACGCGTACCACCGTTTGCGCACCACTGCACTAGAAAGTAGGAGAAAAATAAAACACAATTTTAAGACAGTTACGTTAAAAACAAAACATAAATTAATATTATAATTCAAAAGTACTGTCTAAAGATAAAACCATAATATAAAATGACTTTATTCAAAATTATTTCTTATTCGATATAAAACGTTGATGTCGTCTTATTGTCGATTTGATGAGTTTGAGGTATTCAAGAGAATTTGAAGGAATAAATTTTATAAAATCTCCAGCCCATGTCCATGACGTCGTTGTTTTTGTTTGATTGAGGGTAGGATCCAAGAGTACGAATTGAAGTCGAGTCTTGAGTCAAAGGCGGAATCGAATTAACGACCCCATTCCCCAGAACACACAACCACTTTAACCATGATGTTGTCTCATTCTATCTCGGGAATCCAACCAGGTAGTAGCCATTGTTCCAATTATTTAAAAAATGCTGGAATCTACTTTAGCTCTTAAAGATGGTTGGTGGATGCTCAAGCATTTTTGAGCCATCATTCTTTTATGACAAAAGAAATCACACTCAGCCACATGAGATAAAACTTCTCATCACTTTGCTGACCAAAAACGACACTCACGAGTGAGAAATTGCTTCGACAATGACTGATGATATCTAAGAAAGTTATGACCAGTTATTATCTGTATTTGAATACATAGAGATTCACGACTAAGATTAATCGATCGTACATAAAAGATTGAAGAACTTACAGAGAGGGAGTAAATACTCGGCTTCGTGTATCAATCAAATTGTGCATGGGGGCAAGAAGATAACCAAACCTAACGACATCCTCACTTACTTTCATGACAGTTTTCGAGAAGTAGTTAAAACAGAGAGAAAATTATCCAAAGAAGAAGAACTCCACACAATGTAGGATCTTCACGCGAGAAAGTATTCTTGAATACATAACCAAAAAATTGAATGTTTGGAAGGCCTCTGGTATCGATGATATTGGAGGAGAATTATATAATATTCTTCCAAATGAAGTAGCTCCTTTTCTGCTCAAGCTGGGAGAGTCAATGGAACTAAAAGGCAAGCTCCCAAAATGTATAACAAAGGGAAGAATAGTTCTTGTTCCCAAGAAGGGGAACGGAACCAATTTCAACCATTTGAGGCCTATCACGGTCCTGAATTACTCCTATAGAATTCTCTCGGGCATTTTAGCTCAAAAAAATGGAACCTGAGTTGAACAAAAAGATAGGCTTACATCAGAAGGGTTTTCTGAAACATAGAAACATAGCAGATATGTCACGCAATATACAAGCAGCGGTGGAGTCCGTAAGAAAAAGAAATAGATTTGGAGCTGTTATAGGAATTGACTTCAAAAGGCTTTTGACTCCATATCTCATTATCAAATACTTTGAGCAGTGAGAAATCTGCTTCCACCCATTTTTTAAATCCAGTTAGAGCATTGTTAATAAATAGATCCTCAGTGATCTCTATAGGAGGTCAAGAAAGCAGCCCATCGGGCTCAAAAAGAGTTGTAGGAAGGGTTGCCCGTCTGCTCCTCTTCTATTTGTAGCGGCAATAGAGGAGCTAGTAATCCAACTGGTACGAAAATATGAAGGTTTTGGAGTTTGGTTAGGGGGGACCAGGCATCTAGTAGATCTATATGCTGACGACGTAACCTTACAGTGGAAGCAAGCTCGGAGCTACAACTCATCAAGAGAGTAGAAGTCTTGTTTAATATGTTTGATAAGTTTGAAAAGAGGTCTGGGTAGGAACTGAATCGATCAAAAACATTCATTCTTCCGATTGGATGTTGGGATCCTTGGAAGGACTAAGCATAGGTCATTGTTTAGTAAAAAGAAAAGTTTCTCAAAATCCCCTCCGTAACCGACAACTCGTGGACTCTCGCTTCGAGGGAAATCAAGTATTTCCCAACCAAGTCTCTCAGCCATATTAAGTTAATTTAGAAGTTATTTAAATTTTATTAGCTTTTTAAATTGTCTATTGTAGTATTTTAATTCAACGCTAAGCTTCATTATTTTAATGCTAATTTTAGTTTTTTTTATATCTAAGTCTGTTATACCATTGTGATATTATTGTATTTATTATATAATTTGTTTTGTTTGTTCTTTTGTCGTTGTATGAATTTAAGACTTAAATGTCTTCGTATGTATTTTATACGCAACTACTTCGACTTTTATATAAGAACTGAAATACAGGGGAAAAAATCAATCGTCTCGATGCATTAGGGGCTGGCTTTGGAAGCCATGGTTTACTTTGTCTACAGGAGCTATCCTGTGTCCATCGAGAGCATATTCTCTATAGAGACCCTCCTTGCCAGGTCTGGCATAAAAGAATCTGGAATAAGAATATCCTTAATAGATTGATCTTGATCCAGCTTTGGAAGTCGGTCAGTTTTCTCATTTCCTGGCCACCTACGTGGGCTTTAACCCAATGAAGGTTGACATGGTTTACACATCCAAGTGCATTCAAAGCATTGATGCAATTGTTCACAGTATGAGATTTTACAACAACCGAGCCCAAAGATACAAGAGCTGCTTGGTTGTCGACATAAAATCAACTTTTTGGTTTGAAATTTTCTTTTTTTAATAATAAATGAATACCAACTGTACATACTTTATTTTTGACCGAGCAATGTATTTCTTTGTAAGCCATTCCAATCGGTAGAATAAAAGTGATGGATCAATCTAGTACAAAACTAGACATTTCCTTGATTTTTTTTCGAAAAGAAGACAAAGGATTTCGATTGTCTTTTGTTTATCTTTTTGGTTCGATAGAATTGCATCCATGTGAAATTTTTAAGCACTTTAGTGTCAAAATTAGTCTATCGAACCTAAAATAAGTATGTACAATTGTCTGACTGCATGGTTATATGCTTGTTTGTATGTGATTTATTACAATAAGAGGAAAAAATGGCAAAGAGGGGCATGTTGAAGGAAAAAGGATCAAAATAGAAAAATAATAGAAAGCCAAAAAGTTCTAAAAATGCAATTAAAACTTTAATGATTCACAACTTAGATTTAAAATATTTTTTGATTACATTTCAATGCTTTCAAATGTATTTAATAAAGACATTGACAGAATAAAGTTATTTTCTTTTTAGGGAGTCAGTGTAGTCAAAGAAATCGTTTCCCCTTTAAACAACGAATGTGAAGAAGTTGTTTTTATAAACTTATAAATTATTATTCGATAGTGTATACCTATATAGTAGACATGCCAGTGCCGATTATCACCTTTTATATATTGCTGAGCTATCAGCAATCATCAAACTATCAGTACATTGTATGAACGGCATGCAGGGTACGCCACAACAATATCTAAGGCCTGAAAACGGCTGGTAATAATATGTAGGAGAATTTATCAAAGCATAAATTTGTAGCCTTCTGTTAGACCTCTCTGTGCCATTGCGAATATATTATTATCTCTCATAATGCCGAAATCATCACATTGAAGTTTTAAGATCTGTTGAATTTTTTACCACCCGGTATGTAAGATGGTATATATGTATGTTTGTATGCATTTATGTAAGTATTTGGGTATGTATATGTATATGAATTGTAATACATTATTTTCATATTATACATTTACATATTCTTGGTTGTGTGTGTGTATGTATGTATGTTTATGTGTATTCCAGTACGTATGTTTGTATGTATTTAGGTGGGAATGTTTGTTTGCATGTAAACTACATTTCGTTCGTTTTATCTACCAAGAAAAGCGTTTTCAAGGGCGTTTGAAGGTCAGGGCCCCCACTGACTTTTATCATGAACCCTCGCTCATCAAGAACAAAATATATATCTAGGTATGTTAGAGAGGAGAACTCGACCTGAGTAGAGCTTAATGTATTGGACGCTGAATGGATCCTCTCATCAAGGACTTTTTGTGGCATGGATGGATTAACACTCCTTTAACCTCTTTCTCTTTTACTCTAAGCAATAAAAGAGAAATCATTTATACATTATTAGGATATATATATCAGAGCTGGGATTCGTAGAAAATCTACCGCCGGTTCGGTATTCAGTAATACCTTCTACTGTTCGGTATCGGTATTCTGTAGATTTGATTTTATATCAAACAGTATCGATCGATATTCGGTACGGTAGATAAGAAAGAGAGAGAAATTTATTTAGTATCTGCTCTATGATTTCTTCATATGATTAATATCGGACAATTTATAGCAAAGGACAATTAAGTACATAATTTGTTATAAGTTATGGGAGATTATTGGAAATTTATTATATACTAATCTTATATAAATTAATAATGTATGTACTTGGATTTTTAGGAAATGGAAGGCTATATAATTTTTTCATTTAATGTCTGTTATTATACGTTGTCCGATATTAAATGTACTTCCAGGTACTCTACTCTAGTATTAAAATGGATAGCATGTGCTTATATTGAATGTATATTTATGTATCTGCTTTATAATTCAATAGTTGTCCATTGGATCTACGTAGTTGTTTATTTATTTTGCAAAGTTCAAGTTCTTCACACAAGGGAGCGCTTCCACTTTTATCTTAGTACTTAGTACAAATACCGTACCTATTGTCAATCGGTACGGTATTTGGTAGTTTCTACCGATATCGAATAATCAGTATTTGAAATCTACCTTCGGTAGTACCGAATACCGATTTACATTCGATAGTCGCAGCTCTGATATATATATATATATATATATATATGTATATATGATATATATCCCTGTTGATATGAATAAGGATTATAGTGTGGCAATTGGACCACCGAACCTAGGATCGTTTCAATATTGACCTTCCCCTCTCGGGAGTCGAACCCGCGCTTTCAACAATGAGAGTCGATCAAGCTTCCACGCGCTCTCTTTTATCAATCTTATAATTTTTCATTCCTATCATTACAGTTATTATTAAATTCTTGTTGATAATTTAAAGGCTGTTAATTACTGTCCATATATCCCTATACATAAGGAATTATTTTAATTAAAATACTATACAAATTTGGATAAAGACCTTATTTAGAAAAAAAAATCCTTGACAATATGTTTCATGAATGTCCTAATAAAACTTACATTCGAATTTATGGACATTATATTAATCAGTAATAATTTTGTTAGTTCATTTTCCTCTCAGAAATGATAATATTTCCCTTCATTCCTTGTAGAATACATTCTTCCCAAGGTATATAAAAATCCAAGTACATTTATTTTACGTTTTAACAGATAGTGAATCCACAGTATTTTTTAAATTATTTGTGACAAATTAAAAAGTCAATTGTATCAATTGATGACGACAGAGGGAAGAAACACATAAAGAAATATTAACCCGCTTGTGTGACGTCATTGAGAATCGCCGACAATATAGAAGTTAGCTCTATTGGCACTAGTGTCGTTCCTTGACTTTCAATATACTTTGATTCTTCCTTACTTCCTCCTTCCAGGAATAAATCCCTCACACGCCCCCCTACCGTTGATATATGGAGTTCGTCAAGTGTTCTGGCTGTCTGCAAGGGCATCTAAGTCATTTGCAAATTGTTTCATCATATCTGGCGATAAATGGATCATATTAGACTTTAGAAAGAAGAAAAATAATTCGTCAAATAAAATATGTTTATATGTATTTTAGATTCTCCTTATTTATGCTTTGTACCAGCATTCTCAACAGCAATATACAATTCCCTATTTAAATATCAAAAGATACGTTTTCATTACTACTATACACTTTAAAAAAGAACCCTTTGTTAATGTGATAGAGAAATACAAATCAGAGCAAAATATAATGTCTTTCATTACTTGACAAATAGGAATACAAGTCAACAGAATGTATCTACTTCCCTGCACTATCTAAATCAAAGAATTTTCTACATTCCCGTCATATGTTAAAGTGGTTATAAATGACATTCATGGGAAAGAAGACATGAAGAGCAGGCCGAGTCAGCCTAAAGCACATCCTGGATTCAGAGAGAGAAGGAAGAAGAGCGCACTCCTTAACTTTCTCTTCTTGTTGACTAGGCTGTTGTGCTGTTGTGAAGGAATTGCCAACATTATTTTTCACTTGATCCCCCTCTTTGCCCAAGAAGAAAAAGAAACAACAACCACCTAATGAATGTTGTTCACACACAACTAGCTCCATCTGGGATTCCTTTCTACTCCCCGCATAAGTCAGGGGAAAAGTTACTCGGCTACATTCAAAATCATCAGGTAAAGACGTCTGACCTCTCCCACATGGATAGCTGCTGGTCTCCTTAGGGGGGAACTTCCCTTCTTTAGGGGAGGGAAGCAGTCTTTCTACTGTGGCTATTCAAAAGGGAATACAAAAGGAAATGAACTCTTTAAATTCGTATGTCTGGTTTTACGTGTAGAATTGAATGGATGTAGTTAGTCCAATTCTTTTTACACAATTTGAAAAAGCTAAAGAAAAACACATTTACTTTTAGGTTTATATTTTAATGTAATTGTCTTTAGATTTTTTACATATTGTGTATTTAATTTTTATACTTTATTTCTAGTTTAATAAATATATTTTTTTAACCATAAAAACATATATTTTTAACCATAAAAGCATATCTAAAGGCTTGCTTATGAAAAATTGATATTAGGAATAAATGGTTCAAGAAAAAATGGCCCAGGAATAAATGATAAAAAAGGAAAACGATTACGCATGGAAAAAATGGTCCAAGTAAATTTAGCCCTGTTTTATGACAACAACAAGGAAATTTTTATCAATTGTAGCTAAAATAAAATTATTATAAATTATTACTCAATTTATATAAGAAATAGTATTTGTAGAATACTTGGTTGTATTCCACTCAATTACTTGCCTACCTATGTATTTGGTCCATTTCTTCCATGAGTCATCATTTTCCTTTTCTATCATGGGTCATTTCTTCCTAGTCCATTTCTTTTAAACTATATTTTCCAGGTCCATTTCTTCTGGACACCTGTTTTTATGTATTGTGTATTTTATTTTTATTCGTTATTTTTAGAATAATACATATACTTTTTAACCATACAAACATATAAAGGCTAGCAAATGAAATGAAAATGGAACGGCTTTTCATGTATTTAATAAACGAAACTATAAATATTATGCCTAATAATATAAAACGGGCCTTCGTTGAACCACGTTTTAGAGTTATTATGAGCAAGAATGCCAATTGAAATTTAATATGGTAAAATATCATCAAGAGATAATTTATGTTTGGTTACGATTCAATGACTGACGATATCGTCCAATTTAGCAACTCCAGTAACTTCCAACTATGTTAGTCAACGGTAGTTTAGCGTGAGAATCCCGTCTTCCTTGAGGTCGATTGAAGGGCAACTACTAAGAATTTCATCATATTATTAAGCCAAAGGATATTTCCCTCTTTTCAAAGGGTATTTAGTCATTGATGATGTCAAAAAGATGCATCCGTTGTCACTCAACAAATTATTGTGTTTGAAGCTCCTCGATACTGAAGTTCTATTTTTCTATTTATATGTCCAACTATTTCGAGGCTTTGTGTTAATGTTCTACAAAGGTAGTCATTACAATGTAAAGCACCAGTTCTAGGCTGCCTCTATCGTTTTATCGTCCAAACTTTGATAAATTTTCTGTTAAACAGATATGCAAATTTCCTCACAGTAGACGATTCAGGCCAAATAAAATGTATATCTTTGAACTTCCTAAGAAAAAGATGAGCCCAGAGCCTCATCTTTTTTTTCACTATTCACTATATTCACAATGCCTCATATTATTTGTAGATCCCTCATTAAAAATACTACGCTTCATAGATATAATGGACTATAAAATGCATTGTCCCATTTTAGTCAGTCCCATTTGTATCACACATTTTTTCTGCAAAATGAATATAAGTTGATTACCATCGGAACTACAAGTTGTAAATAGTCATAAATCTTTTTTGCTTACAATTATTTAGTATGGAAATTAAAAATCCGAATATTGATTCTTAATTTAAAAAGTAATATATTTATAGATGAAAGCAATCAATCAAAGTCATATGGAACTATAATAAATATAGACTCGTTATTTGAATTATCATGAAAACTATTATGTTATAGTTAATTCCTATATTTATAACTTAATATGTTACACCCCTGAAATTCAATGAGTATTAATAATCATTTGATATAATCAATAAACTCTATAGATATGCCTTGCATCAATGAAAAGAGAGTTAAATCTTTTAGTTAAAAATGTGCCAAAATAAATAAGTTATATTGTCTAGGCTGCTTTGTATATTTTACGACTAATCATTAAAGATAATAAATGCAGGAAAGGTAAAATAAAGTTAACTAATAAATGGTTATTTCATTTTATTTTTCAAGGTTTCTTAGTAATCACACTAGGTGATATTTCTTGAAATATGACTGATGCGTAGAAACTACCCGTTCATTTACTCATGCAACAAATGACAGCACGATATACATACATATATATATATATATATATATATTTCAGAAAAACAAAATGTTATTTGTTGTGATTATCTAACTTAAAGTATTACTTTTTAGCCTATTTTGTTTGATAGAATCGCAGTATCCTCTTAGATCTAGTGTAAAATTAGTCTATCGAGCCTACTATATTATCAATAAGGTTGACCAAAATTGACCTTCAACCGTCGGAAGTTGAACCTGCACCTTCATTATTGTGAGATGAACAAGCCGTTACAAACGAAGCGTTCTCGTTCTCTTTACTTTTGGTTTGTTAAATGTTGGAATAATGTTATTTAATTATTGAAAGATTTTAACAATCAAAACATTGTATATCAAATCGAAACCTTGTGTCCAATGTGGGGGAGGATAATCCATTTATCTAAGATTATTTCCATACTCAAGACGTAACTTATGCAAGGCTTACACGTTTGATGTCTTTGCCTCTGGCAATACCCATTAAAATGTATCATTCTTGAGACTACGTATGTTTGTTCTCGAAATAAGGACTTAGAACTATCACGCCTGTTGAAATTGGAAGCGAAAGTTGAAGAGGAAGACATAAATTTACATAGTTTGAGTCAGTGAGGACACTTTAAAGCAATATTATCTATTAAACATTGACGTGTTTGATAACCTTTCAAAGGAGCAACAGAAGCCTTGTATTGACATAACGCAATCTCACTTGATAAGGCATTAATAAAGCCCAAGAGGACTCAACAAGCAATAATTCATTATACTTTGATCCTCATTTCATTCAAAACGCGCTTTCGCTTCAGAATTTCGATATTCAATATTTTATACAGAGTGTACCAGCAAAATTTAGATTTAGTTTAATTGTCTCTGGTTACCTTGGGACGAGCTTTAGCGATTTTTTTACATTAAAACTTCCTGTTGTACCAGTCATTTAGAACACTTGTTAGAAAACATTGTTTTTAATCACTCCTCCCCATGAGTCATCAGGAGAAGAATCGTGAGATGATCGCTGAGCTCTTTAAGGCCAAAGTGGACAAAAAAAGAGATTGTGGAGATTGTTGGCTGCTTTCTGGCTACAGTTTACAATGTTTCAAAGGCTCTAAGGGATTGCAAAGATACTGGTAGGACACCAGGCAGTGGAGGAGCAAATAAGAAATGACTTAGGACTTTCTGGGAAGGTTAAGGAGGCGATGAAGGAGAATCACTCAAAGTCAATTCGGAGACTGGTTTGACCATGGATGTGGGTACTTCTACCATATCAAGGCTTAAAAGATGACATGAACCTCAAATCTTATGTCAGGAGGCCCAGGCATCTTTTGACAGAAGCATGAAGGACAAGAGGCTCGAAAGGTGCACCAAAATTCGCTCAACCTTTCACAAGAAGAAGTCTACTATGATAATTTTCTCATACAAGAAGATTTTTACAGTGAACCAGGTCTACAATCGAAGAAACGATCGATACCTTGTTGGGTTAGTAGATGAGGTCAAGGAGTCTACATAACCAAACACCAAGCCCAAGTGATGGTTGTAGGAGTCGTGGCATATTACGGGAAGACCATGCATCCGTATTATTTTCGGGTCGGTGAGAAAATTGACCACCATGTCTACGTGAAAGTCCTGAGATACAATATTTTACACTGGTTGAAAGCAAATTACCCAAGTGGTAACTATGAGTGGACTCAGGATGGAGCTTCCTCCCACGCATCAAAGTTGGCCCAGGACTTCTGCTCCAGGAATTTTGCCGATTTCTGGCCAGCAAACTACTGGCCACCCTAGAACCCAGATCTCCATCCCTGGACTTTGCTGTGTGGGCCTTTTGGAGAAGGAGACTAACAGCACTCCCCATCCCAATGTGGACTATCTCAAGGCCTCCATCACTGCTGCCTGGACCAACATGTCTACCGACTTCATCAAGAAGACTGTGCTGCTTTCTGCAACCGTGTTGATGCAGTCATTGAAGCTAAAGAAACTACATTGAATAAAAAGATTGCCAAGATCTTTCTAACCAAGATTTGGTTCAGATGCTTATTGATAAAGGGTCAAATAAAGTTTAGAAAAGTCGGGCAAAAATTAATTTACGATTTTCTAAATTTTGCTGGTACACTCTGTAGAGTTTATTTACTTTTCAAAAAACTCGAAAAAAATATTTTAATCAACTTCAATGATTTCGAAGCTTTTCCCTGCTTAGCCATCTGTGCTTATCAACATTTCTAGCGGGACATTATGGATTCATTGAATTCCTCTTTGACTTTTAAACTATCGTTTATGAACAATTGAACATTGTTTGCATAGTGCTGTAAGGTTCATTTATAATTATGTTTTCCTCTTAATTGAATATAACTTACATGGACAGCTGTTCAAGTAAGCATTTCGTTTACAGGTATCTGTATATATTTGTATGCTTTCCTGTTCGTTCAGAAGTTTAAGTAATTGTATGTTATTTTAAAAAAATCCGCATACAACCTGCACCGTAAATCATTTTATCCTGTGTTCCCTTTTATATAGCCACAGGTAAAACAACTTCTCGCCCCTACCTCTTAAAGGAAAAGTTCTCCTAAAAAGACTAGCAGCTATCCAAACCATGATGCAACATCTTGGAAAGACCAGACGTCTTCTACCTGACGATTCTCTGTAGCCGTGCCACTTTTCTTTTAAACATTTTTAGGTCGTACAAATGGTAGTTTCTTTGTAAACAATTGTAATTTTAAAGAACCAGAGAAAGTTCGGTACCATAATAAATTATTTAAACCCTAAAGAAAAAAACAGGCCTCACCTAATATAACTTTAAAAGTATTGATAATATTATATATTTTAAATGAGTACCGTGATAAGTTAAAAAACCCATTGATTTACTTGACATTTCATATATAGAAAAGTAAAATCAAGCCATTTGTATGCCTTTCTGCCTTCGCCATTAGTTGTTTGATTGAAGTAATCTTTTATTGCCATTGTGAGATAATTAATTAAAGTGTATATATATATATTAAGTCACATGTCAATAAATTAAAGCAAATACAAGTCTATTGCTTCATAAATAAAATTATATACACTTTATTGTGATTTCTTTATAGCCTTACGGGATGACGATTGTATTTATATCCATAAGAAGCAAAATCTAGACATAAATAATAGGAAATGCTTTCACTTGACATTGAGGCTAACTAAAAAATACATATTTAACTTTTGAGTTTTCTTATTATTGCTTTCATATTGAATTTGTAAAATAAACTTAATAAAAAGCATTTATCTAACTTTCAAATTGTATGTAGTACAATCCTTTTAACATACATATAGCAATGAAGTATGAACACATAATAAGTGTGTATATATTTACTGTGAGCTTAACGTTATTTTTTTTGGTATTCTGTGACAATCAGAAGGCCAGCGGTAAAATATTATCCGTGTTCAATATTCTCAGGCAAATCAACTGAGGTCATACATACTATAGGTCAAATATGACTAGACAGACGGGTTTTAAATCTAAGACATGTAGAAAGGCCATTGTAATCATGAAAATATCATATAGATGATCCATAGCTCCTGAATTCATGGCCATTAGAGGAGTTCTCTTGAAGCAAACACATTTTGAGAAATATCTCTTTATTCAATGATAAAAAAATGATATCAGATTTTTTGTGATTACCATATAAAATTAGCAATGATCCATACTAATAAAAGCCTTCAATTATTCATCCAATGTTTTATTCATTAAATCCTGTCCAATGAGGGCACATTACTTCAAAGTAATTCATCAACAATAAAAAGCCGATCAATAAAATTGGTTTTGATCGTGCATTTTTCCTTATAGAAAGATGGATAGCCTGTTCCTACTTTAAAAACTGCTCCTTGGAAGAATATCATATTTTTTTTTGTCAAAGGATATATCTTTCATAAACCCTCTAAATATACTTGATAAATGAAATTCAAGTCTTTAAACACTTTGCAAATTAAGTCTCCGTCTGTATATGTTCAAACGTATTGATAAAGTTCAAATTAACTTCTTCGCATTATCCTTAAAAGAAGTTACTGTGTGTGTGTGTGTTATCCTTTTTACTATCTTTGTCCTTACTTGTAAAATCATTGCTTGCTGAAATCAACTATTTAATTGTCACTAAAAGTCTATGCATACAATAAAAGAAGACACATATTATATAATCAATCTTACTCTAAACAAAACACTTTGAAATATAATAAAGAATGAATAAAACACATAAAATTAATCATGCTATGTATGAATGGTTTAAAAAAATAGTTTTTGAACATTTGGAGTAAGAACATTGTTTTGCAGCGTCTTTGTAGGAAGATATTTTATTTGGCTGGTGGCGGAGGACCAATAGACATTATCCTCCTGCGGTATCTTGAATTTTAAAGCTCTACAACAAGCTCTGCGACCAGTATAATAGCTCTCATTTATTGTGGTTTTATTAGTGTGTATGTTGAAAGTCTTTTATGGATCAGAACTCATATTTTACAAATGTCCATTCGTCAAACACATTTATTATCCTTCAATCCTCAGTTATGAATGAGATTCTACCGTCACCAAAAGTTGACATTTGTGCAGAATGCAAATCAATTGAACTGCAGTTGAACCCAAATATAGTTTATATTTTATAAATTAATAAGTTCTAATTTAAATTACAAAAAACAAGTATATTTTATATCAACTAATTAGACCTATCCTAATTGGTGCTCCCTTTCTCCATTTGAACTTCAATTCCTAATTTGGCAACATCAATATGGAAATGTGTCGGCCATAACATAAAATTTTATCCAAACAGTTCAATAATTCTATTTAAGGACATTGAGAGGATTTTATGAATGCATCGCTGTTTTGTATAGAATTTAAATTAGTTTTATCAATCGTTGTTTTACAAATAGTTGTTTATCTAGACTGGGATTTTGAAATAGAACGTCCATTGTCGTTTTTACGTAGCTGTTCAAAGTTTTTTATGTTATCTTTATTTTTTGTGTATGATACATTTTAAGCTGTATTTATTTTTACTATAAACAACTAAAAACTTATAAGCAAAAAAGTTGTCATTTTGAAAATGCAACATTTTTATTGCTCTAAAAAGCATTTACATATTACATGAAAGTGTATAAAAAACCAATAATGCTAAAATGTATATGTAAGGATTTAATTTCAAATTTATTCGTTATATGCTTATCAAATCATTTTTTTATCAACACAGTATTCAGGGTGAGTCCTTCTGCTATTTAAGGGTACTTTTACGTAAAATAATTGAAAACCGGTAGCTACTTTGTTTGTGGAGACGTTTTAGATAATTATATTTTTGAAAGTAACATTAGCCTCAAAATCTATGGGTTTTAATTTGACTCTGGAGCTAGAAATTATGCTCAGAGACATAATATTATTTGTATAATTTGCTGAATAAACTCAATTATTGTTTGTGTTTATATGATTAAGTAAAATCGCGTTCATTTAGATATAAATGGACATTCTGGCGCTATGATTTAAAAATGAAAATAATAATACTCTTACCAATAATATATATCAAACATCTCGTGAAGAGATAAATAATGTCTCCGAACCAAATACTAAATTAGGTTATCTTCTACGAAACACGAGTTCCTTGAACAGAATAAGCTTTTCTATGAGAAACCCAAAAAATATCTTTGTTGTTGCCTTGCACGGCTGAGTCCCGCATTCTTGAAGGGAACAAAAGTTCAAAATCGGAATAGAGAGGAATTTTTGAAGTGGCTTCAACCGCTTGGTATATATATATATATACTTATATGAAAGTCCTGATGATTAACAGCAAGTTGTGATGCATCGCTGTAGATGTATTACGATAACTTTTATCGAGATAATGGAACCAGAAAACATATAAGAGTAATATTTTCGTTAAATATTTAAATATTTTTACTAAACAATTAACATATTTTAATAAATATAGTCAATTTTGGTAAGTAACTATATATTTATGCTAAATTCAAGCAAAATAACTATAGAAGTATGCAAAATAATTATAGAATTATGCTAAATAGTTATTGAAGTATACAAAAAATTGTAGATTTACGATACAAACATATAGATATGTGCTAAAAAGATATAGATTTATGATGAAAACATATACATTTCTTCTAAGTAATTATAGATTTCTACAAATAATTGTAGATTTAAGCTAAGTAATTGTAGATTTAAGCTACATAATTGTAGGTTTATGCTAAATACTTAAAGATTTATCGTAAATAATTGCAGCTTTACGCTAAATAACTGTGCAACTGTAGTATTTCCAGTCATGGTATATTTTGTGAATACATGTCGATGTTTTGTAAATATTGTTGTTTTTGTTAAATGTTTATAGATTTTTGTAAATATTTTAAGTTTTGGATAAATTTTTGTATATTTTTTGTATTTTTAAAATATTTTGTAGTTTGTTATTAAGCTCATACATATAATTATTTATAAAATCATAACATAAGTTTTACGCTTTTCTGTGCTGTTGTTTCTAATATATGAATAAAAATCGATTTTGACAAAAATGGATTAAGGTATGAATGGATTTTTGGGTGATTGAAGAAAAAATTCATTAAGAAAACGCTTACATGCCTTTGCTTTTGGATGAGTACTTATTTCATTTTTAGCTCTCCTTTTCTTCATGCCAGGAGCTAGCTCCACATCTTTTCATGCATCCTCCAATATTCCACAGCACTCACACGTTTCCCCTCTCCCCTCTGAAACTTGTTGCTTCCCAAAGCATCTCTCTCCTTCCTTTTCCTATCACAGTAGTGTAAGCTGTTCTTTGCCCCCTATGTTTCCTTTGTCCAAGGGGACAAAGGAAGAAGCCTTTGCCCTTACAGATTGTAAGCATGTATATATTGAATGTGCACAAACATATTTCCAATTCTTAATAAATTGAGTCTTCCTTCTTGTTTGTTACAACAAGCAAAGTTTGCTTGATTCTCAATGATCGCAAGGAAGGATGTTATCAATCACAAGTTTTATTTAATTTATTTTAACCTATAATTGATTTAATTATTCAACATTTTAGCTTGTTGAAAAAAATGTATATATAACTAAATTAAAACATAAAAATAAAAAATACTAAAAGTTATTTTAAAATGCTAAAACATTTTTTCTAAAAAAACTAGGAATATAAACAGTTGTGGCTATTCTTCCAGCAAATTATCTTGCCTCCCCCAAACTCTGAGCAGATCTAAGTTCTGATAATATAATTCTTACCTTTAGCTGTCGCCGATTCAAAAGTTTTCTTGTTTTTTTTGGTACATTAACGTGGTTCTACTTCTTGTTACTGTGTAACACCTTGGCTTGGCGTCTTTCCTACTCCCGGTTGGATTTGATATTTAGTGCTTATTATTAAGGATGGCACTTTGTACTTTGCTCTCCCACAAACTCAAAAATATACAATATTTTGCAGTTGGTAATATTTATTTTCTTCCATTTTCTAAGTCTTATAGCTAAAGGGCATCACCGTCAAATATGATGAAATAATATAAACATTATTTCTTTCTTTAGGCGTGAAGAGTACTTTAACTTTTTTTGTAGTAATTGGTAATATTGGAATAACTTAATTCAAAGGATACGACAATGACGTCACGGATGTAGGTCTCTGAGAAGAGACAATTAGTATTTTTACGGATGAATTTATTATTCGGTTAAGACTTTTACCTTATCATCATCAACAAACAGTGTTGATAAAATACACATAAGATACTCGATAATAAATAAACATAACACTAGCCAGTTGCGTAAAAGCAATACATAAATTACATTATAGTTCATAATTTACGGATGAATTTATTATTATTCGTCGCGAGTAAAGTGAGGCTGTATTTCACAATGTCAACTGCTTTTGAATATTCATATCCTTTTCTTTCGATTAATCTCATTCAAGAAAAAAATCACCATTATCAGGGCTCTCAAGTCTTGAAGTGAGTTCAGAGTGAGATTTAACCAGTGTTCAAATATTTAAAAAGTAGTGATGACGTTTTTTTGGAAAAGAGTTTTCCGAAAAAAGTGATGACGTTTTTTTTTAGAAAAGAATTTCCGAAAAAAGTGATGACGTTATTTTTAAAAAAGAATATCAACGAACGCACCGTGATAATTTAATTGCGTGAGAAATACAATGTGTGGCGTGTAAGCGGGTGGAAATGCGTGTGTCACACGCCAAATGCGTGAGACTTGAGAGCTCTGCATTATATTATGTCTGTCTGTCATTGCAATCTTTTAAGAAACAAATAATGTATCTTTATACGAAGGACGCATTCATTTTAAAAAAGTACACCGTAAAAATATTTAAATTTTAATGCCTATCATACTAGAAACCGTAATGAGCCGTAATGAACCCATTTACAAAAGGAGATGCTTTAAAAGTAATTCTACAGAAAGGAATAGATAAAAAACTACATTACATTTTTTATAGGTTTTAAATCTCCTGCGATTTGCTAGAGTGTCTCATGCCGGGTTTCTAAATTTTTGTCTAGATAGATCAGGGCTTTGATTTTGCACTATTGTGTTTTGACTTTGGTTGCGACTAAACAGGATTGTTATCGTTGTTGGTCTGAATTGTACTACGTATCCGGCATTTGAAAATGAATTGTACATTCTACTCTTTTAAGAGGACAAGTTTTTCCTTGTTTTTGTGTGTGTTTAGGTGTCAAAAGGATTTATTTATTGCAATTGATGTATTATGAACGCTTGAATCTCACAAAAAATATTGGTCATCAAGCCCTTTGAAACAGGTTTTTTTTCGTTATTTTTTGGCAATGAATGGATGCTTTTTGAAAGACTTAAATAGAACTAAAACTAGGTATGAATTGCATTACACATTGAATAACGATAGGCATCTAAACACTTTTATCTTTTTATATTAAAAAATGGACTTCCATATTTTACAATTGTTCTCATGTGTGCTTTGAGCCTTTGTCTTCTGAGCATTAACTTATCATTCATGAGAAAAGGGGGGGGGACAAAGTCTTTTATATGATAAAGTTGCCTTTGTGTGAGCACAAGGCCACTGAAATGGAGGTCAGAATCATTCAAAAGCCTGCAAAGTTCTCTTCTCTTTATCAGTGTTTTATATTTTATTTGGCTAGTCCGAAGCTGAAAAATATGAACTTTTATTTTTATAACAATAATCTGTAACTTTTTTAACCAATAATTGGATAGTTCAACTATTGAAAAATGTTATCGTTCAAGAAATGTGTTATTTAAAATGTAATATTTAAGTATTTTTTAGACTAGATTATCATATTTACTTCCAATAGTTTTGGCTTTCTTTGACCACTATAACACAAATATCCGCTAAAAAATATTATAATTATTCAAAATATCAAAGGCAATTTTTTTGAAATCGAGTAAAATAATCAAATCCATGAATATTGAACAAACCCATCTTCTTAAGCATCTTTCCTACTGAATGAATAAAACCAATTAGTAATAACAAAAAATCATTGGACATCAAGGATATTGATTTGAGGTCAATTTTACAAATATCATTTAAAATAAGAAAAACGTCTATAAGCTGAACAACTGAATTTTGATGGTTTTATGATAATACTAAACTAATTCAGTTTGTGACTCATCTCAAAGGGAATCAATATCATGCATTTGTTAAGGGATTTTATTTTCTTGTATATAAAATATGGTGTCCAAGGAGGAAATGAACCAGGAAATAGGGCCAAGGAAGAAATTACTCAAGATTGAAAAGGAAAAATATGACTCATGGAAAAATATAGTCATAATAAATGAAGGGTAGGCAAGTATTTGATTGAAATAAAACTAAGTAATGTACAAATACTATTACTCATTTAAGTAACCCAAATAATGCCAAAAATAATTTAATTTGAAAATATAAATAAATGCTTTCTTTTTGTTGTTGTTATTAGACAAAGAAAATATTTATTTGGCCCATTTTTCCATGTGTCCTTATTTTCCTTTGCTATCTTCGGCATTTCTTCCTGGTCCATTTTTAATGGGCCATTGTTACCTAGGCCATTTCTTTCTAACCTCATAAAATGTATTTCTTATTGCATAAGACGAAATACTGACCCCACTCAAACCAATCAATATTAGCCTGCCCTTTAGTTTATCTTAACATAAACAAAATCTATCCAAAAAAATAATCATTTCGTCAATTATCTAAAAAATTCTTTAAAGTTATATTTATATTAAATGACTGACATTTTTGAATACTGAAGCGTGTAGATTAAGCAAGTTTGACATATATTCTTTAGATATATTTATATTGTATGTTGGATAGAAAGTGAAAGTTGTCATAAGTTTTTTTAGCATTATATATACTGGTAAACACAGGATAAACTTCTTTAAATGCGTAATAAGGATCTGAGTCTCTTAGGAGATAAAAATCATTCCCTTCAGAGGCTAAAGACATTTATTGCAATGAGAATCATTTAACAAGTTAAAAAACTAAATGTAAGGCAAAAGATATGATGCAATGAATTTGAGGAATTTTATTTGTTATATATAGTGACAGCTAATGCAGATAATAATTGAGCCTAACGCTTCTTCCTTATAGCAAGATAACACAATCGCAGGATCTGAATATCGGACGATAAATATCTCCAGTGAAGTATAATTAGATGTAAAGAATATATAAAAGAGCTTAAATCAGAGGGCAAAAAGTTTTCATTTGTCAATAATCTTTTTTATATAGTTTTCTCAGGAATAAATGTATATCTTTGCGTCTTTGACAGGAATTTTAAGAGAAGACTTTGAGCCCAGGGCCAAGATTCTCCATTTTTTGTCATATCCTCTTACGCCAAAAAATTGCCGCCAATCAGAATGACGGAAAGGGAGGTCGACTAGAAAGACCTGGTGGCACCCATTACTGAGTTACTGTACGTATTAGCTTACATATTGAGGTGTATGTATATAATATATATAAGTATGTTTCACGCCTCTTATCAAGCAACAACAACAAAAAAAAAATCATTTATATCTATATATACAAACTATATGATAATGTTAAAAAATGAGAGAGATAACACTCTGAAATATAGAGTGAGATAGAGACAGTAAGCACACATCTATAATTTGAGGAGGGGGGTTCATTGCTTTTATATTTTGTCCAATCAGCTCATTGATTTTATATTTATTTATATTTCGTCATTTCATTGACTTTTGTGAAGTTAAAAGAAAAAATACTGGGAATCCTGATGTTTTTTGCCAGGCTTGTGAACGGAACGCAAATGGAACGGCGTTCAGCTGAATGCACGTTCAATGAACGGAAAGCTGAACTGAACGCAATTTTTTTAACACTGAACGTTGAACGCAAAAACAAAGAGTTTTGCGTTCAGCGTTCAATTTTTCCAAACACGAAATACTCTTTTCTAAAAAAAAAATCATCACTTTTATTCGGAAATTCTTTTCTAAAAAAACGTCGTCACTTTTTTTGGAGATTCTTTCCTAAAAAAACGTCGTCACTCTTTCTAAAAAAAAGTCATCACTTCTTTTCTAAAAAACTCTTTTCGGAATTTCTTTCTAAAAAAAGCGGGATAGCTTCTTTTCTATAAAAAAACGTCGTCACTCTTTTTGGAATTTATTTTCTAAAAAAAGACCCTCTTATGTTGTGAATATAGACGTTCTGCGACCCCAGGTTGGGAACCCCTGTGTTAGATCCAGTCAACAAATTTATATCATTTGAAAATCGGTTCGGGCTCATTTTTATTATAAAAACTCTAAATAGTACTTCCATTTTTCAAAATTACACAATGTTATTTTTTTAATATTTGAACGCTGAACGCTAACGGAACGCTGAACGGAAAACATTGAACGGAACGCTATTTTTTTTAACGCTGAACGCAAAAAACTGAACACTCAAGCCTAGTTTTGCAGATATTTTGGAGACATCATACGATTTAGAACTTTCAATCCTAATGGGTGATTCTATACAGCATGCCGAAGGTTTCTGTTGTCGATTTTCTCTTTTATGGCCTATCCTTTATCTTCTTTATAATAAGATAATATATATATATAATATATATAACATAAAAAAATCTGCTTTTTATGGCAAAAGGATTAAAAGAGTCAATATTTGTTACATTCTCAATCACTTAAAACCATTCGAATAGTTAATATTGGGGTCATTTAATGGTATAAAGCTAATACGTTAATTCTAGCCGTAATATTTCTTCTTAGGAATGTTCATCAATAATATTATTGTTATGATCCTCTCATTTTCTAATTGAACATATCAGCTGTCGAAGCTTCAGTATTATCCTTCCTAGTAGCACTCTATAGATTTATATCTCCATGGATGTGTTTATGCAGATGTAAGCCTCAATATAATATATGTGCATACTTAGGAATAAGAAGAAATATGTACATTTAAGATTATGATACATTTTCTTTTTATTTTCCTTCTTCTTTCAGAAGAGTGTTGAGTGAACTGCTCAACATGTGGCTAACATTATTTCTTCAGGGGCAGAGAGAGAGAGGAGGTAGGCAGGCAGGCAGAGATGGCAGATCACTTTCTTCGCTCCTCTTTTCTTAAGAAGATGATGGGGACAAAATGGTGATGGCTACATGTTTACGTATATAGTTTTGTGTTCGCGCCCCAAGGCCAACGGAAAATATGTAGGGTGAAAGAAGAGGGAAAAAGAGATTTGGAACTCTCTCTCTTTCTCCCTGCTTTTTTTTAATGAGTAAGGGGGGATGATCCCCCAAGACTCATACATATAAATCTTTGAACATGTGGCAGTGTGAAACTTCATAGCTTTGAAAGCAACAGTTAGCCGATAACAAAGTCTATTTTAAAGCAGGTCGTTATTTGGGTTAATTAATGATATGGCTAATGTTTTATTTAAGGATCACAAACGGTGGACCTTTTTCTCGAAAGTGATTGGTTAATATAAGAGGAACGTGAATAGTAATAAAAATAATAAGCAATTGCCATCATGAAAAAAAAAACATTCCTTCACTCGTGGCTATATGAACATCGATTCAAAGATAAACATTTCATCCTTCAAAACGTTTAACGTCTTTTCTCATCGGTCACAATCAAAGCGGATCCTTTGAATGAACTATACCAATATCCTATATGAATATTAACTGAACCTGCACATCAAAGGAAATAATGTTTTTTCTTACTCCATGAGGATAAATGGATCAGCTTGTATCTTATGATACAACATCGAAAAAGAAAGAAAAATGTGCTGCCAACTAAAAGAATGATGTTTATGGACGAGGTTGCGAGAATGCCCATGGTAGAATTAAGCTATTTATATCCAAACTTTATTGGCAAAAAAACGTAATCTGATACATTTGATAATTCTGAAAAGTCAAAATATATAGTCTTTTAATAATAAAAAACTATAAGCTTAGGGTCAACAAGGCCTAGGAAAACTAATTTAGTCGAAACGCTGGTGTATTATACACCAAAAGTCGGTACTTGCTGGGAAGTTCGACCACGATATACGGTTTCACCAATTATATTTAGTCATAATATATAATCCAATGAACTAACTAGCTTCCAAGGATAACGTTCTTAGATAGGATCACCAGTAATTATCGAGTAAACATGTCATTCGTGAGTTTATGTCTGCAGAGTAATGAGACGGCTCTTCACTTCTTGGCGGAGTGTGATTTCTATTTTGTCTTAATTAATGACTGCTCGAAAATGCTTTAACCAACATCCTCCAGACCTAAAGCGATTCCAGCCATTCTTAAGAATTGACACATTGGATATCTTCTTTGGCTTACTGAGGTAGAATGAGACAACAACATGGTTGTTAGAGTGGTTGTGTGTTCTAGGGTGTAAGGTCTTGAGGAAGACTAATTAATTAATCATTAAATATACAAATAATAAGAACTGAGAAGAGGAGATCTGTATGATCCGGTTGACTCTTAGATCCTTAGGAGCGTGTATCTTAAATCTCTTAGAGTCATGACCACACAGAGGCTATAGGCTAAGCTTGTTAATTCGATTCCACCTTGGATCCAAGACTCGACGACCTCAATTCGTAATACTCTTGGATCCTACACTCAAACAAACAAAATATCTATATTTTTAGTGATTAAAAAATCTAATGTCTCAGTGTATTTATTGTTGATTCATTATTATCATCGTATAGTGGAATCAGTTTTTTTTTATTTAAGCACGGTATTTTATAATATCTTATAGCAACTAATTTATATTGTACTAAAAAATACATGATTATTCATAGATTGCTAGTTGGATTCATACAAATCTACTCGTGGATATTATAAATCAATGCTCAAGGAATGTTGTATGGGAATCGCCAATCGAGATATAACTAATAAGAAATGAACTGATTGTTTTGAATACTGTTTTTCTGAAGCTTACAAATGATTATATTTTGGGTCAGTCAAATATATTATAAGGCATGTAAAAATACAATTGATGCTAACATATATTTTAGATTGGAAAATTTATGTAAAATCATGCTGACAAACCAAAAAACAAATACCAAAAGGTACCATAACTGATTTTCGGATGTTAAACCCTGTCAGTTTACGCAGTTCTGTTCAAGTGAATTGGCTGGATCGTCCATTAAAAACATAGAGTTATAGGTAGTTTTTTTTCCATTATTCTTTATATATATATGTATATATATATATATATATATATATATATATATATATATATATATATATATATATATATATATATAAATATAACATAAAACAGAATATAAAATAGGAAAATAGTTCTTGCAAGTTGTCGTAAAATTGTGTTCTAACCCTGGGAATACTTAAAACAATGAACAAGTCTTAACATGATGTCAGGGACTTTAGTTACCGAACTCCATTACAAAAAATTAAAGTTGTCACAATAGCTGAAAAACTGTCTTTGTACAAAGGAATCGAGTGATTGAATGGTCATTATGGTAAGAATTATCTTTAAGGATCTTATATTCTTATATCATATTCTTTTCCTTGAGTTTAATATCATCGCAAAGGAAAGTTGACTTTAATACGATTCATAGGACATATGGGGGATACGGTCTTGCTCCAGAATCGGAAAGTGGCTGAAATACTGATCATAGGGCCTCGACAACGTGGATACAATGTAAAAAGAAGAATGAAAAAGTATAAGTAAACCAACTAATTTTTAAGCTTTCTCATTTTCTCCTTTGTGTTGACATTATAATTTTTTACAGTTCCTAAGGAATTACTCGTTTTTTTTGCTCAAAAAGACTTGGATGATGTCTTTACTGGTTCATTCAGAAGCTGAAAGAACGCTTTCTATTTAGAAAGGTTAATGCTTTACTCTATTTTGTCGAGATTAAGATTGACTTAAAACGGATATTTGATAAAATGTCTGATGAGGAGTTCACAATAGCTACTAAAGCCCTTGCAAAATCTAATTGGCACAATATGATATTATCATACTCTGATTTTTGCCTATTTGATCCGATAGAATTGCAGAGTCCGACTGGATATGAATAAACATTAAAGCGTTACAATTAATTTATCTAACCTAGGATATTTTTCAATGAGATTGATCAAAATTGACATTTTTCTTCTCGGGAGTCGAACCTGTACCCTTATCATTCAGAGTCGAGCATACTTCCACTATCTTGTTTTAAGGTTGGATGTTAATAATTAACTGATGATAAATATTAGAGACTCTAATGAAATAGATAATTATGAAAATTTCTAAAATTAGGTCCACAGGAATAGGATATAAAGAAAGTCTCTCAAATTTTATGTATAGATAATTAATATTTGTAATAAAAAGCCTTTACAGTTTGATTTATTTATGACTGTTATTAATGATTGAAGTACAAGTAAGGTAAGTAGATATCTTTAAATCGCATCATACGTCTAAAAATCGTAAGATCTGGCCTTAAATATACAAAATTGTATATACTTTTAATCAAATTTCCGATATTAGAGATTATAGCTAGACTAGATAAATTAAGGACATGAAACCTCTGGATTAAGTTGCGGTGATTTTGGGTAAAATGAGAGAACAAACAAACAAAAATATGATAACATAACGATTTTACGGATCAAATACATGAAAAGCCATTGCTTAATACTTGTTGCATTAGAGCGGCTTTAATTGTTATAAGTTTCAAGTCCTATATTTGCTTTTTCCTCAACGTACTAATAGAGTTGATTTTTTTTTTCTTCAGCAAGGTCTTTATTTCATTATTTAATAGACGTGATATTATATAATATATCAATAAAATAAAAGGAGAATTGTGCAGTGATTCATATTACTATAATGTTATTCAAAAAAAAATCCATTATAACTTTCAAGTCTTTCAATTTGTTGCATTCAAACAGCATAGAGTGTCATAAATTTGTATCCTTATAGGAGTATTTCTTTAACCGCATTAAATACATATACGATAATAAAATATTCCCTTTTTTCATTTCTATCAATATTTATAGAATGTCTTCTATGACATTGTAATACATTGCATATTCATTTATATTTGTTTGCAAGAGCAAAGTTGACATTTTATCAACAAATATTTTTACTCTTTATAGAACAATCATAAATTTATTATCATTTATTATATTCGAAGGACTTAACTACCTAAGGAGAAGACAGCATCATTTAACAGTGAGCATGAGCACAAAAGTGATTAGAATACGCTCATATCATCTTCTGAAACATGGTTCAAATATAGGGTTCTCACTGAGAAACATTGAGTCCTAGAAAAGTTCTTCTCTTGCCCACAGAGCCTCTGTGGATTTTAGTAAATAGCTACGGAACGCTTTTTATTTTATTGTTACAAGCTACAAGAAGTAAGTAACACAACTGAAGAAATTCTTCTACTTCACTACGACTTTTACAAGCCAACGAGGGATCTTTTTTATAGCCTTTTACACTAGTGATATAAGTATATTAAATACTCATATGTCTTTAAAATATATATATTTTAGTGCTAAAAAATTCCAAAGTAATTATGTTAAAAACAAAACATAAATAGACATTGTAGTCTAAAATTATTACTTCGGGGAAGAACAACACCAATTTTAACAATGATTGAACATAATCGAATAATAAAAATAAACTATAAAAATGCACAGAATATACTTTAAAAACGATAATCAATTATTATAAAAACATCATTTTGAAGTTTAAGAATGTGACGTAAAATCTTTAAATGAGATAGTGAACTTGATGGTAAATACTTGATCTCCTCTGAAGCAATGGTCCACGAATCGTTGCGAAAAAATAATACCGAAGGTCAGTTGATATTTTTATAACAAATACTGATCATTTTTTGGTTTAAAAACAAGACGAAGGAACCATCATATAGCATTTTTTTAACCTGCACAGAGCCGTTGTCCTTGAGGTGTCATCAAACACCGCAGCAGGGGGTCGAGTTATATATACTTATGCAATGTGTATATCTTAAAATCCATGCCATTCTTAATTTCTTTTTTCGTGTAGGAAAAGATGAAAACGACACGGGGAATGTTCTTTAATTAAAGAGGTTTGTAATAATATTAATAACAAAATAAAAGCTTCACATCCCATTGACATTTGAAAATAAATATAGGAGATTTACCTTGGTTCGATTTAATCATTTATTCTAGCGATAAAAAAAACCTTATCAGATAGGATTAGATGGTCTAAAAAACATTTAATATAGAACAATGATGAATTCAATATAACAACATATATATTTAGTTACTTCAAAATTATTTACAGTTCACAATAGAGATACAAAAAAAGAAAATGTACAATCACAAAAAAATATATATAACAATTATTGAAAATATAAAAGATAGCCAATGTGTAAACACTTGTAAAGAGGAATTATCCCACAAAAACATAACCATCGCTTCGCCATATCGTTTGCGGACGCTCCGGTCAGAAAATCACATACGATACCGTGAAGACGTTCCACAGGGCTATGTTGTTGTTTTTTGGGAAGAGAAACTCTCAGAAGATGGGTTTTGGCCACAAACGAGGCCCTGGTATCCATGAAGACGCCAATTTATTATGTTGCGAGTTTTCGGGCTTAAACATTTTCAAAGCAATGACAAGGTTGAGATTCTTCAGACTTGACCTGTCCTTTAGGTCTTTTGTAATCACTTGGTCCTTCCTCCTCCATTCAAGAAGCACTCAAGTGTTAAATTCGAGGTAATGTCATTTTTTTCGATATAATAAAGACACATATTTTTGAAAGAGGTCATTGAAGAATTAAACCTGCTTTTTTACATAAGAAGAAGTATAATGTCCAAATAATGCCAAAAATAATTTGGTATAAAATGTAAGTACCATCTCAAGGATTTCATTTTGTATATACATATAAAAATAAACGAGAAATTAAAGGTTGGAAACCGTCATTTTAGGTGTATTTTCCAAAAAATGACTATTTCGAAACTGATATTTCGTTTATTTTGGTATACATATAAAAAATAGAAAAATATTTGAAATCATTTAAATCATACCTACATTTGGAACCAAATTAGAAAAGCATTCATAATGCAGATATGGGAGATAATCGAATGGCAACAAAAAAAATATTACAACATAATTTTACTTAATAAACTTTGGGTCTGTTGAGGGAACACTTAACGGTTTTAGATTTCGTTCAGATTTTGACAAGGTGATCTCTATGCACTAAAATAAAATCCTAAGGGAGCCCGACTCTCAAATCCCAAAAATGTGAATTAATAACAACCCAAATTTATATATATATATATATATTATATATATATACCTATATATATATATATATATATATATATATCGTCTATCTCATGTAAACATGACGTAAAATATATCCTCAGACTCTTTTCCATTGCAACCGCTTTGCAGGGAATTTCGTTTGGTTTTTTAACTATTATTTTATATCATCTTCTTTTATAAACTATTTGCAAGGGATCCCGAATTATTTTAGTGAATATTATTGTTATAAATAATATCATACAAGAAAGTTTTATTTACTCAATTTTTCAACTATATGCTATTTTAATATTATCATAGATTTTCATATTATATATTATTTTATGCAGGTACCTTGTTAGGACAAGCCAATGTAAAAGCTGACTAGTTATTCTTTAAGTAAGACGAAATAAATTTGATAACTTACATCGTAATAAAACTACTTTTTAATAAATATATCGAATATTATGTAATTTGCTGTTAGTAGCTTTTAATAATATGATATATTTTTACTGTATATATTTACTATAACATTTATACAGTTATGTATACCGTTTTGATAAAGATAATATATACGATTTTGACCAGCCTATATGAGAACCGGACATATTTTGTAAATAAAACGAAATAAATTTGACTCTCATCGTGACAAAAATTACTCTTTAACTCTTTAAGACCCATAGGTATAATTTTGTTTAAATCAAACAGGATTGTAGAGCCTCTGGATGACTATATTTTTCATAATTTTTTTATTGTAAAACAGCATTAATAGTTTTATATAAACGGTTTTGGATGGCAAATTAAAGTAATTATAACCTATATGGAAAACGACTGCAAAAAGTAGCAGTTTTTCCGGTTCTAATAGGATTTTAATTGATATTTATCTGCCAAAATGTCCTATCCTTGTACCTCTTATCTATTTGCTCTTACTTCTATTTATAATAAAATTCTAGATAACTTAAGGGATGCCAGGTCATATAGTAATAGGAGGAGTAGTAAATAGAACATTATACACAAAGGCAATAAAACCGGTTTCCCTAATGCCTAAATTGGGTAAGGAACTCCCTCCCCCATTTCACATAGCATATTGAGTTGAGCATATTCCCTATACATTTATATATATATATTTGAGGGGAGGAGGACTCCTTCGTGTGCTTCCTAGCTCATTGTTCATGATATTATTTTTATTTATTGTTGATGTTAATACGACTGTTCCCAACTGAAAGCTCTTTTCCCTTCCTATGTACGCTGATTCCACTCATGACACTTGAGAGAGCGGGCATGCAGGGAGGGGGGAGAGGTCAAAGGAGGATTTTGTTGATATTTTCACACACACTCACACACCACATGTTTGAGCTCATGAGAACCCCAGCTGCTTCCACGAAATTGCTTTCTTTCTCATTCCCTATGTCTCTATACATATTTCTTTGTCCCCATTTGCTACGCAGATGACTGATGAATGCGTCAAGTAACTTTTTTTTTCTCGAAAGCTTCATGGCTGGAAACACTTATAGGTAAGGGATTGGATGTGTTTGGCTTTGCATTGTTGAAAGCCCCTTTTACAGGAGGTTGTGTAAGTTATAATTAGGGAACACAACAGATAGTAGTTTAGCAATAAAAATCATTTTTTCAGTTGGTAACACACTTTTCTTAATATGTCGTGTTATGGGAGTAATGGCCCATTTGTCGCCAATTATTATTAAAACAGATTAAACATTCATTACTTATCATATCAATACATCTTTAACATCTATGTTAAAGGAGTCCATTCGATTGATTTGGGTCAATGAGAAGATACTCCTATTGTTTTTAAGTATAAGAGTCTTATCATTCGATTGATCTCAACAGTCGCGTGTGAAGTGATACACTTTATTTAGATCAACCATTATTCACTCGTATTTTATTTTGACCAATCACATTCGAGGAAGACTTCCCTTTTTTCATCTTTAGTTTTAGTTTTAATAAGGAATCAACATCAGGATTATATTGTAGAACGTGTTTTAATACATTCCAACGAATATGATCAAATATGAACAAAGCTTGCTGGAAACCTTTCCCCAGTTATTTTTATTTTTAAAATTCTTCCCAACCCCATATATAAGTGTTCAGTGTAAAAAAAAACTATTCTTTAATGTGTGAGGTGATGATATCAATAATTGCCGTCAGTTTCTCCTTTCTAAATCAAGATTAAATGAAGGTTTGTTGTTTGAAACAGTAACTTTGTAGCATATAAACTAATTTCTCAAGCCGCATTGGGCATACTCATATCTCCAATATAAAATCTTAAAATAACAGTTTTGCTTCCAATACAGTAACTTCGTAGTCTTGCAAATTTGAAATACAAAAATACAAGTCCCAATTCAACAATATATAGTCAAATATTATAACTACCAAAAGTCCTACATTTATCAACTTTTACAACAAAAAAGAATACTCTTTAACTCTTATGTCAAAAATTCCTACCAAATTTTGAAATTTAGTATATATAACTCCACAAGTTAAATCAAAAAGTGGTATTTATTCGAACTACCAAAACTTTGATAGGAGATTCCCTGATTAATAGAAGTACAGAGTCTAAAACACTATTTGAGTAAACAAATAGTAGTTAGACTAAATAGATACTACAAAAACAAGTTATCACAACGGAAACTCTAGTAGTGAACCTCTTTATGCTTTCATCTTTTGTAGGGGTGCCAATCCAAGATATATATATATATATTTTTCAAAGGCAATCCAAGCCTTTAGAGTATATATATATATATATATAACATCAAATAACTTACTTCTCCAATATATGTGACGTCATACCTTAACGCCATAGTTCAAATTACGACTCAATAAAATGGAGGCCTCAAAGTGAATAGACTTGCATTAATATTTACATTTTTTAACGGCACCCTCTGGAGTAAAAAAATTCCGCTCATATTGAAGTATACAAAGCATCTAGGTGTCGCCCTCCTGAGTCATGTATTGTAATCAACATATAAAAACACAGCTTCCTCTATTTTCGATAGAAAGAGAGCTTCCATGGAACTTCCTTTGTTTAAAAAAAGCTTTTTAAAAAAGTGTAAGTCAGCTACAAGGTACCTTGTTCTTACACAAAGAATAAAGAAACTCTATCCGCATATATATTAAGTATGTCTAAGTATGTCAAAAGAATGGATTAGGGGCTAGGGATTAATCGCTTAGGGTTTCCTTAGTATTCATTATGTGACCCATGTGTTAGATCTATATATTTCATATACTCTTATCCTTAAATAGTTGTAATGTATCACTCTTAAAAATGAGTGAAAGACACAGCTTCTTTGTGAATCTAAAATAGTCTCCGTTTTGAATGTCTATAAAAAATAATAAATTTTTATATTTTATTTTAAGGAAAGAAAAAATCATCTAGTCAAAGAAAATTATATTTTTTAATGAATATTAAAAAATATCTTTCGATCATTATACTGTTATTATTTTTATATACAATATATGTATATATATATATAGGGTTTAAGAGTAACGTATTTGTAGGTTATGAGTATCGTTTGTTTTAGGTCGATCTTTGATCTTCGTAGGAGGGGACTTGTTGATTATATTCACTGATCCCTGCTTTTAAGTTACTCTAGAAAAAACGATAATACTCGTCACACTTTGAAATAGCGTTAAATTGATTCATGTCTTGCCTGACTTTCTGTCAATTCCTTGAGTAATAGCTTGACATATGTTTTAGTTATAATTTGACTTTTGGAAATGCACTGGGCAAATTGTAGTCCTCCGAACTACTTCAAAATCATAAAAGTGGATTGGAATGCGATTTGAAAATGGTTTAGAGACTTATGATAGATGCATAAAGTCCAAACAGTGATGAAGTCGCTATTTTTAGCCTCAAAAGTTACGTACTTTTTCGTTCGTTACCTTTGGCTTAATTAATAGTATTGCTCATTAAAAAATACTCAGTGTGGATTCCATCTCTCATTAACACAAAGAAAAGCATTATGAATAATGGCATATTCAGCTCTTTGCGTATTTGATATGTCTAATAAAAATATGATTTAGAGGTTTAATTTGTTACACTGATTTTTTGAGATTACATTTCTAATCAAATATAGAAAAGACGGAATCAACACGCAGCAAATTGCAAAGTTTTATAATAGTGCATGTAGTCATAATAATGGCAAACACTCTTAGAGTCATCAAAGTGACGTCATTCACGTCAAAAGCAACGCTTACATATTTGTAACCAACGCATGACAAACTCAAATCATGAGATGTTGCAAGAAATGGAGTCGTTACTCGTTATATAATTAACGATAACCAAACTAAGAACAAACCTACCCAGCGGACCCCAAAACAAGAATCTCAAATAATTTTATGAAAAGCCCACAGCATTCTTCATAATTTAATATATCGATGATCAAATAAGAAAAGCAACAATAAAGGTAAAATAAATTGCGATTATACATAAATTAACATTAATCCTCTAACGAGTATACGGAGCCAAGCATTGGAAAACTTACATTATCATACGCAACCATATTGTATTCGAAGTAATGACGTCATTGATTATCCAATGCACCCCCTCCCCTCTTTCACTTAGCTGGACAGAGCAATGGAGGAAGGAATAATTGAAAAAGTTCTAAGGTTATGTGAGTTAACATAAAAGATCCACAGGTAGTGTAGGGAAGTGAGGGGGGAAAAAGAAACAGGAATTCCAACGAATTCCTCGTATTTTTAGCTTATTACTACGTATACACATAAATACTACTCTACCTGGGATCCTATTTTAAACAACAACAAAACTAACAACACAATAGGTAGGTTCATGATGACGCCTCACATTTTTAATGGCACCCTGCTTACCTGCAGCTTCCTTGCTCGCTGCTGGATAAAAAGCCTTCTCAATACCTACCTCCCTCCCCAAAATAAAAGAAGAAGTGCTTTTCATCATGCATCCATTACTCATACTTGCCTATATGTAAGCATATGTCAGATATATCTATATATATATCTATATATATATATATATGGAAAGACAACCCACGCATTGATTTATTACCTCTAGCTATCTATCCAATGGATTGCCCCACTGGATAAACTTACAGAATAAAAGTCGTTATAATACATATATGCATATATATATATATATATCAGACTTTTGACGTTCGCAAAAAATTGTCGTTCGTCGTTCGCCAAAAAGTTATCATTCGTCGTTTGTCGTTCATCGTTAATTTAAATTGAATCGTTCGTCGTTCATCGTTCGTTTGTCGTTCGCCATTCAGAAAAATTGACATTTTTTTAGAAAGAAATTTCTGACAAAAGGTGATGACGGTTTTTTAGAAGGAAATTTTTCCCATGAAAAATAAAAATCTTTGTTTTTTTTTGGCACCAAAAACGAACGATATGGAACTTTCCTTATCGTTCGTCAAAAACTTTGTCGTTCGTCGTTCATTGTTTGCGAACAACAACAAAATGAACGATAAATCAACAATTCTGATATATATATTATATATGATAGGGTCACCTGATGAACGGGTTTGAAGCCAAATATGCATAATTGTGAGACTCAAGGACCAATAGGCGTTTATTTTTAAGGGGTGAAAAAAATTAAATGGGAGCATATTAAGAGATGTCCTTCTACATATATCACAAAATTGTGACAGAGGGATCTGTTGTGTTGGGATACCTTTAGAGAGAATATAATAAGCAGGCTTATGAGCGTTCGCCTTTTTTTGCGTTTCAGCGTTTCAAAAAAACTTAGCGTTCCGTTCAGCGTTCCGTCTCAATGTTTTGCGTTCAGCGTTCAATATTTAAAAACGAATTTTCCAAAAAGTAGGCGTAGTGATGACGTTTTTTTTTTAGAATAATTTCCCAAAAAAGTACTGCGTAGTGATGTTATGACTTTTTTTTTTTAGAAAAGAATTTCCAAAAAAGTACTGCGTAGTGATGATGTTTTTAAGAAAAGAATTTACAAAAAAAGGTACTGCGTTGTGATGACGTTTTTTTTTAGAAAATAATTTCCTAAAAAGTACTGCGTAGTAGTGAGGATGTTTTTTTTTTTTAGAAAAAAGAATTTCCAAAAAAGTACTGCGTAGTGATGACGTTTTTTTTTTTTTGAAAGAATTTCCCAAAAAAAGTACTGCGTAGTGATGACATTTTTTTAAAAGAATTTACAAAAAAAGTACTGCGTAGTGATGATGTTTTTAAGAAAAGAATTTACAAAAAAAAGTACTGCGTAGTGATGACGTTTTTTTTATAGAAAGAATTTCCTAAAAAAGTCAAAGAAAAGTTGGGAAAAATTGAACGCTGAACGCAAAACTCTGTTTTTTGCGTTCAACGTTCAGCGTTCAAAAAAAAGTTGCGTTCCGTTCAGCGTTCCGTTCATTGAACGTGCGTTCAGCTGAACGCCGTTCAATTTTGCGTTCCGTTCACAAGCCTGATAATAAGTATATAATATCCTAGAGTCGTCGCCATGAGATTCCACGGCAGGAACTAATAAGTAAGAACGACACGGTGAGAGGGTCATGACTAGAACTCCTTTATTGACACAGGAGGAAAAGGGAGGAAATATATACAATGAAAAGGAAATAGAGAGACAGAGTATACATGACGTCAGGGTGTCTTCCAACGTGACGTCAGGGACATAACATCACCCCCCAATCAACATTGCGAGGGCGAATTTGATTAATGTGTCTCGTTCGGACTTCCGATCCGACCTGGACGGTCCATAGGGCATGCCGATAGAGCCATAGATTTTGCCCGGAACCCACTTTGGCCCTTGGGTTGGAAGCTTCGCACCAGACAGGAGTATCCTTTATAGGGACCTTAATATGCATTTTTTAGGAAGGAGACCATCTAGGCAGGTCCGGATCGGGCGAGAGAGTTTTAGTCCGCAGGAGTTCTACCTGAGGAGAGAGGAGTAGCGCGGTAGGAGGAGAGTACGTGTCGCGGTAGGAGAGTGGAGTTTTGCGGTAGGAGAGTGGGGAGTTGCAGGCAATAGCGTTGGAGACTCCATTCGACAACAGGACGCGAAGTGGTCCAATTGAGAACATTTGGAGCATAGTTTGCCCACAGCAGGACCGAATCTCTCTTGAGGATGTGAGGAGTCGCGCAAATTTACATAGCTTCTTCAAGGGAGAAGAAGGAGGCGGCTTACGAGCATGAAACCTCCTGCGGGGCGTTCTTTTTGGCTCGCCATGAACCTTTCGGACCTTTATATTCCGACGCCATCGCAGTATGTTCCGCCACCATCTTCGCGAGAGTGAGCTTCCGCGGACTCCAGTGCTCGTCCCAGTTGGACGACTTCATCCAGTTAATGCCTTTCGCTCTATTGCAGACCGACGAAAGTTGACGATTAGAGGTGTTCTTGATTATGGTTCCCAAAACCACATCATCCTCATAGAGAGCCTGGCAGGAGTGCAAGTGAGCCGACGAATTTGCCTGTCCCCGAAGGCGAGTAAGGAAGTCGTCAATGGGCTCACCAAACCGCTTGCTTCATTTCAGTCAGGCAGAACTGTTCGTAGAGAACAGATTCTATGGGGGAGAATGCCTCGGACATGCTCGGAGGAGGGAGGAGTAGCATCCTCATCGTCTTTAGTCTCGATGGAGAGGGTTTTGTGCCAGCGTTGCACCGTTGGGCCCGCGCAGTGGAGGAGAAGACCTTCTTTTGCTCTGGGGGCAGCTCCCCACAGAGAGAGATAAGTCTGGAACTCATCGTTCCAGGACGACCATCGATGACCTCGACGAGGAGCAGACATGTCGAAGGGAGGAGGTTGAGACACTCCTAACGATTCGTTCCTGAGAGGAGAGTCCGTGGCAGAAGGAGGAGAGTAGGGACCGAATCGAAGTCGTAGGTTTTAGGATCGCACCCCACGACTCGATATAATGACGAAGAAGTGCAACGAGCTCAGGCTTCCGTTGACTTTTAAGGGGCTTCTTCCGATCACCTAGCTCCATTGAGAGACACTCTGCGCGCAGCTCGGCGGTAGGGTTTTGGGTAGAGTTTTTACCATCCTAGTCAGCCAGATGTTGTGTTGGGATACCTTTAGCGAGAATATATAATAAGTATATTAATATCCCAGAGTCGTCGCCAATGAGATTCCACGGCAGGAACTAATAAGTAAGAACGACACGTGTGAGAGGGTCATGACTAGAAGACTCCTTTATTGACACAGGAGGAAAAGGGAGGAAATATGTACAAGAAAAGGAAATAGAGAGACAGAGTATACATGACGTCAGGGTGTCTTCCAACGTGACGTCAGGGACATAACAGGATCAAATGCGGTTCGTTTCAAATTTCAAAAATTCCAAATAATGACATTTAGAACCTCAGGATCAATGTAGGCCAATTGAATTAAGACCCAAAAGGTCGACAGCATATTGTCATTAAAGAAAGCTGAAAATATGTTTATAACTTGGCAAAATTATCAAAACATGCGCAGCGGCTAACAAATGGTTAGTGTGTTTTTGTTTCATGTCAAAGATTCCTTAGCTAATATATGCTTGTTTTCTTCTTTGCAGCTAAGTTTTTATTTAGCTACATAAAAAAGAACTACATAGCATGATATAATTTTTTTAATCTTGCAACAATATTAAATTATAGTTTAAAATAAATATATGTTAGTTAATAACACGTCATTAATAACACATAATTGGGGCATCTGTTGGTTTTTTGGGAATCAAAATTGCCATAATTTTAAGCCGATGTGCAAGTGACGCATATTTTGAAGCAGCAATATGACAAAATTATGGCAATTGGAAATAGGCAAAGTATCATTTGAGCTAGATTTATCACCTCAAACTGCCACAACATTTTGATTATATATCATTCAATGTAAAATTTATTTCAATTTTTCTTCCTAAACCACATTCATAAATTTAATGGGATCTATTATTCTTTAAAACTTCATCTTAAGACAAATCATAGGTTTTATGCGACATTGACCTACTGGCGATTGGTTTGAAACCCAAATATACACCATAATTATAACACCTGAGGACTAAAAGAAGATTTTTGTAGTCCTAATATACATAATTATAACAACTGGAATTATTTGATGACTACCTAATTGTGATACAGTATAGAATCCAGAGGCTCAGTGACATCGCCTTGTTTGTCAGTGTTATGTATGGTGAGACCTGAGAGTACATGTGAGGTGCTGATCTCGGACACTAAGTGCCGGACACCTGGAACCCCAATGTTCTTCCATTGGAGGTAGATTTGACTCTATAAACTTCCATCATTATGACACATAATGTAGATCCTTAAGGCTCAGCGACGAAGTTTGATTTGAAACCCCTAAAATACCAGAGTTTATGGCTGATGACCGCAGAGGTTCATTGGCGGCAGGCTAAGAACCTCAAGAAACTAAAATGACGACCTTTTACAACTTGTGACTTTTATTATTCTGACCTTCTAAAACCTTATTTTGACATTGCGATAATAAATAATTGTGGAGCATAATGTTCATTTGGAGGCTGATTTGATGTCCCTGACTCATATTATTATTGAGGGCCCAGACACGCTTGGTCTGAAAACCCCACACTACCAGTACACAAAGGTTCATTGGCAACGGTGTGTTTGAACCCTCAAGTAACCACAATTGTGGACTTTGGAATCCGAATTTACGAACGAGTACACGTAATCCCTAGTTACACATTCTTACTACAAAATATATAAAGTAAATAAATGGACTTTCTGGTAGAATGTCATTGCTTTTTATACTCCTATGCACTATATTACTTCACTTGAGAGAGCAAATGTAGCATTTTTAATAGCGTTTTGGGGCATATCCACTCAAAATACAACTATGGAGTTGAGAAGGGTGAGCTTATTTGATCATAAATCCCTAACATTGACGACCATCTAATCTTTCAACAAACACGGCAATAAAACTTGATGCTTAGAAGGAAAAAACACAAAAAGTAATAAACAACAATAAAAGACTAACTGCTTCAGCTCGGACTATAGCCCCTTAATGTAAAAGTTCCGACGACCGATTGCAGGTCGTAGTTTTTCGCAGGAAAAATTAAAACAGTCTTTAAACAAATAAATATATTTTAACAAGATTTTAAAGTATTTTGTCACATGTTTATAAATGTTAAGTAAAAAGTGTCTTTTAATAATTAAAGTCTTAGATACATTTATTGTATATGGTTACTCGCAAAATGAATTTCTTCCATGGAGCTTTTAAGCTATAATGTATTTCAATTATTTTTTATATGCATTATTCCGGGCATTTAAGTGTAGAATTTAAAAAAGTTTATTGTAAAAACTTGCACTCTTTGACCTTCATCTTATTTATTGGATACAATATTTTTGCTCTCCAAGACATTTCCATGCAGAGGTTATTTTTTTGAAACCATAAATTTGAAGTATGTTAAAGCTTATACGTTTGTGAATAGATTGACCAAAGTTTTCTATTTAGACATTACCTACTAGCTTAAACTACCTAAACTACTTGATCGTCCGTTAAGAAGTAATTGATTGCTCTGTCTTTTATTATTAATATTTTGTTAAAACAGGAGTTTTCATACTTTTAAATTAAAATTTTTCAGTCAAAATTATATCTTTCAACATATGTTTATAGTGGGAACACAACCCTGAGTCATTTGTGGTCAATATTCTTATTTTCCTAATGAGTCAAACTACTATTTTAGGGTTGTGAAAAAATATATTATTAATCCTGACGGATAATTTTCAATTGCTGACACAGAGGGGTTTTTTTCAAACATGAGGGCTGCTCGAATGGCACAAATATAGTAAAATGCCAGCTTATTCTCTGACATAGAAAACATTTTTTACCTTTTATTAAAAATAATATTCATGGGTCTAGTCACGGTCGATTGGAAACGTAAAAGTTTAAGAATGGATTATTTTTTATCAAAATAGCATCATTCCTTTTTAAATAAGAAAGGTGTGTGAGCTAAGGCAAATATTATAAGCTGGCTTTAATTTTCATTTATTTTTTACTTATTGTCCGAAGAAATTGACGAAAAAATGACATTATCTAAATATGCAATTAATATAAGCATAGAAAGCTTCTAAATATCTTTTGGTTGTTTTTCATTAAAAAATACTTTGGTATGGTAAAATTAAAAAGAATAATAACGTTTTTTTACAGTTACTTTGACATATTTAAATATGATAAAATAGAACACCTTACTATAAGTAATAATTTATAAATGAAAGTCACTTAGGCAGAAGCCAGCAGGAATATCGACCCCGTTGAATACAAGCGAAAACAAATCCTAGACATAGTTTATAAAATGTCCTACTTCCTTAAAAAAATCCTTAATAAAAACAAAGAAGTTATTTTTATTCTCCTTCTTCCTTCCCCAAGAAAAGGCGGGAAAATATTCATACTCTAGTGGCTTCCCCTTCCTTTCTTCAAGGGAATTAGGTAATACACACACACCGAGTTCGTTCCCCCGTAATATGATCCCTTATTTTAGTCAAAGTTGTGTCATTTCCTTGATAAATTATTAATATCCTTGATGTAGACTTCTTTAAGGAATTTCTCTTCTAAAAATGTTTTTAAAACAATAATCGCCTTTCATAACAAATTATATAGGTTTATCTTTGGCGTGTAATTACAAGTTCTTTGTTGTCAATATATATTTTAGCAAGCACGAGCCCTTAAACAGATCTTTGGCACAACCATAGCTTCTTACATATGTCATTTATATATAGCTAAGATAAAAGTATAAAAATGTCAAAACACCTTTTTATTTAACGTATAGTAAAACAAGCTAATAAATGTCACTTTGTGGCCGTTTTATAGTTTTGAGCTCAGAGAGCAATTCTCAAATGGCATAATTTGGTTCTTTCAACCAGTGGCAGTTCTCAGGAACTCAAGATGGTTATGGTTTTTGACACTCAGACCAATCGATAAGTAATTAACCCTAGTCCTTAATGTACGATTATTTGTTGATGAAGCATCTGATCAAACAACTTGAATTAAGGTCGGGACGAGGAACGGAAGAGTCGAATTTTTCAAAGCCTAAAAGATTCCTTTAATAATTTATTTCTGACGTCATGTTGTATTTGTTTATGGTTCTTTTTGTATCTGGTGAGTC
>CP045893.1:25674377-25735655 GCA_013387185.1 Caligus rogercresseyi | reverse complement strand
AAATAAATATATGAAAAACGATTTTTCCAGGTATAAACAAAAGGTTCCCAAAAAACACACCTCATAGTCATCCAGGGGAAATCTAATGTTCCTAATCTAACGCTCGGCAATTTTAATAAAATACAAAAAACGTTATGGTGCATAAAATAAATATGGGTGTATGAATTGCCAGAAGAGTCCACCAACCCTAAAACACTTCCTTCAAAATTATTCACGGAAAAGATCTAAAGAATTGTTTGAGGGATACAAGGAACGAACAGACGAACGAAGAGAATTCTGATTATAACCATAAATATATAGGCTCCCAATACTTCTGCCCATCCATGCAGTTCAAATGCTCCCTTCAAACGGACATCTGGCAAATGGGCCCACCCCACCGATATGATGAAAAAAACAAATATTCTTTTATTTCTTAGTATGCGCAGTTGCTTTATTTTATTAATACTTATATGCGTGTACTAGAGAGGACATTTGAAGGATACGTAGGTAAGACATGATTGGAGGCCCATGAGATGAGACAATTTGTGCTTTTATGGAGGCTATTTTTTACCTATATGGTTCGACATAATTACATCTGATATAAATAAGCAATCTAGCGTGTAAATTAGTCACTCGAACATAGGATCTTATCAATGAGTTAGGTCAAAAATAACTAGACATTGAAAAGCTAGGATATTTTGGGCCTGTGAAAGGGAGAATCTTCCCATTCCCAAGTCTCCCGGAAGTTCCGGGTGTCTCCCGCATATTGATAGCGACTCCCTGATGCCCGCAAATTACTTAAGATTTCCCGAATCAAGAGCGAGCGAGGAAACCGCGCGAGCATCTATGTACACGAGTTGCGCGCACGACAGAGAAAGAGGGACTTAGAGACAGACTGTGCGTGTGTGGCTGTGTGTGCGTGTGTGCCTCATGAAACATCCTGATTGGCCTGTTTTGGTAAGTCAAACAATCAATTTTCATTGTGGGCGGGCTTTTTATCTCTTCTCCCAAACCGAATTAATCAGTTCAGTGTATCGAGGAACAGGCGCACCATGGCAAACAGCAAAAGTAAAAGGCAATAAGGAAATTAGGTAGGCAGGAAATAGGCCTAGGCCTACATGTTGGCATGTATGTAAATAGTTATTTAATGTAATCTTTGTTCTGTTTTGTGTATATACTGTTATATTGTCTTTCATATTTTGATATATAGAATTGAAGTAAAGTCAAGTTCTGTGTTGAAAAATGATGTCCTTGGCCCTTATTTTTTAACGCGGGGGGGGGGGGGGGGGGTCACGGGATACCTCCCAGAAATGACTTTTTGCAGGTTGGGATGCCTGAGAATGTGTGAATGGTGCAATTGAGTTCAGGCTCTTGTTATCACTATTCCAGTGCCTTAGAGTAGTAGAGTCTGGACGAAAGACTGATGAGTCATAACATAAGCTGACAAAAGCCCATAACAAACAAATTTCATATCATAAATTATAGGTGTTTGGATTTAATAGCAAATTTAATGTTATGTGTATATATTAAACAGGATATATTTTAACGTAAAAAGAGGGTCATTGAGTTGAATTTACTATGAATTGCATTATTTTTATGATTTTGCCACTATTTTGAGCAGAAATAGGATTTATATGTTGAATAACAACATTATTGCATTTCTAATTTTATTCGTAATGTGGGAAGCCCTTAATTGATCACGAAACCTTTTTGTTTTATATTTTATATCTCTAGGACCAGTCGTCAAAATAGGTTTTTCGTAATACTTTACCCAGAATAAGAGCAACAAATGATCGTTCTGGAGTCCAATCAGTTTCAAGAGTAGAATGAGAATATTGGCAGTAGCCTCATTCTACTCTTGAATTGTGCGATGTACGATAGGATTGCCTTTAGACATAAGTTTTCTCCAATGGCAGTATGTGGGATACTTCCAAGGTTTTTTTTTACTCCGGAGAGATCATATGTTGCTCTTATTTTGGGTAAAGTTTTAAGAAAAACCTATTTTTATGACTGATCCTAGAGATATAGAATATAAAAACAATAAGGTCTGGGCAATACAAAAACAAACATGTAATCCTAGCAGTATAACTACTCAATGACGTCACTGGAGAACGATTCTATCTATCTATATATCTATCAATCTCTCTATCAATCTATAAATATATATATTGGTATTTATATATAAACTTATGCTCAAAGAAAATCTGATAAATCATTTTTTTATTGGGAATTATTGATAGTAGGAATTTTTCCTTAACGACACTTTTGTATAAATGCATTTTTAAAGGAAACTACTGACTTTTGGGCCCAGCTTATCAGTCAAAATAGCTTTATTGAGTATGAATCAGTGGTGGGCACCGCTCACTTTTTTGCTGTTCCGCTCACCGCTCATCCGCTCACTTTGGGCAACTGATCCGCTCCCGCTCATTCGCTCATTTTTTTAGTACTGCTGTTCCGCTCACTTTATTCCGCTCTTCCGCTCAGAGGTCGGGTTCGGGTCACAAACTTATCCATGACTCGTGATTCGTAAAAAAACGAAAAAGTAAAGTATACTGACTCAGAGTGACCGTCAGACAATGAACACACACACACAACGTATACACAGAGAGAATAAGAGAAGTGCCAGAGAGAGACAAAACTTGTACGCCGAGTAAGTACTAAGCTGGTACTAAGTAGGGTCCCATATAGCCATTTAATGACATCATCAACATATGTGTTATGACGTCATTTTTTCAGATGGATTTCTAATCATACTACATGTAATAATTATTTAATAATTATAACAAAGATAATTTTATCTCTTTTATATTTAGAGAAGAAAGAGAAAAGTTATATTATAATAATGTAACTTTTCTCTCTCTTCTCTGAATATAAAATGAAAATCTATATGGGACCATGAACGCAACCTCTTTGTTATGACGGGGGTACACATTTTATATATTAAGAAAGGACTGATTGTCACTTATTCTCTCTGCGTATACACAATAACTGCACGACGTGAACTGAGTGGCTACGCGTGGCAACACTGCTGCCACGTGTCTAGACAAAATAAACAATTTCTGGCGCACCTTTTTAGTCCATGCCACGTTAGCAGTATTACATTTAGAGCAAAAAGCGAGAAAAAGTAGTCTTTTTTCTATGAGTAATCCTTTTTAATAACGGAAACTTTTTTTATGTGAGCGGATGAGCGGAAGTTAATTTTAGAGGGTCCGCTCACCACATTCCGCTCACTTCTCACAAAGATGATCCGCTCTTTGCATTCCGCTCACCAATTGCTCCTCCGCTCAGAGCGGACGAGCGGAATAATGAGCGGAAGTGCCCACCACTGGTATGAATGAGCAAATTTGGTTAGTTTTATTTTATAAACTGAGCCCATTTTGAGTACTTTTTCCTTCATATATAAAGGAGTATATTCGTATACGAATGAACAATAACATAGGGTACCTATGAACAATAAGCTACGGTAAGGTAAGGTAGGCTTTGTGAAGAATAAATAACAATAACATAATAAATAATAATAAGCAGAGTTTTGTTATGTTATTGCGGAAGAGGTCTGGGTCAAGAGGAAAGAGAATAGTGATAACAAGAGCCTGAACTCAATTGCACCATTCACAATTCTCCCTTTCACGCGCCCAAAATATCCCTCGCTTTTCAATGTCTAAAAATAACTATTCCCTCTCGGGCGTATTGGGACTTGCGCCCCTAACATTGAGAGTTGGGCACGCCTTAACGCACATGGCCATTGCACTCCTTATTTTTATCTCTTAGAACAGTGGTCCCCAAAGTGGGGTGCGCAGAGCAATTGCAGGGGGGTGCGGGAATAACGAATGAATGAGAATATAAATACTGGAGACTAAATAACATTGTTTGAAAACGGACAAAAAACCAAAAAAAGTTGAGGTTTGTATTATTACAATGTGTGAAATAAACTGCAATGGACTTTGAGAACAAAATGTGTGTATGTTCTTTTTTTTTTTTGGGGGGGGGGGCGCAAAAATTTCTTATGTACCAAATGTACCCAGCATAAAAAGTTTGGGAACCACTGTCTTAGAAGATGTTCACACATCCACGAGTCTGCCATATTCATAATGCCCACAGTTATTTATCTTGTTCCCTTTTCTCAAGGAGAATATAAATAAGGTGAGGCAATGGGAATCGAAGTAGGCAATTGCAGGGCGACAGCTGACTATTTGTTGTGATGTCACAGGTGCTACGCTTGATTTATAGTTCAGTTTGTATTGGAAAGAGAAAATGTCATATTCTCGAGGAAGTTATCGCGTTTGTGCCACCTTCTCTTGCTCTAGTCCTCGAGATGTACATTATTTTGCACTTCTGGCGAAGGATATCGATATCCAATGTCTGTGGATTGCATGATGCAGAAGATCCGACAGGATTGGTCTAAAGAATGCGAAGATCCGCGATCGTCATTTTACTCCAGATGACTTCCAAATAATATTCAGGCTGAACTTCTTAGCATCTTTGCTTGGAAGAAGCTTAAGTCTCAAGCTGTTCCTTCACTCTTCATCCTTGGATCATCCTCCTCAAGTGTGTCCAAGTCCTTCAGACAGGTCCATCAAGAAGCCCATGAACGGAATTTTTTTTGTGAGTTGACTATTGAGGAGGAATGAGGAACTCTCACTCACGAAAATGAAGCTGTCCTGCTACAAAGTTAAGTGCCTCAAACTTAGCTCATAAAACTTTAAGGGAACTTTAATCAGAACCTCATTCGACAAGGATTACACAGCGATTCAAACAAGAAGCTTAATGAATCTTTCGACAAAGTGGCTACTCAAAAGAAGATGTAGCTACCGCCCTCATCCTACGGAGCATATGTACCCGGGCCTTTGAGTACTTGCTCTCACGGAAACTCCTTCCTCTGCCTAGTCGGCAAACACAGGAAAAATTCCAATGACTGTTCCAACGAGGGTCTCTCCTATATCGCTGGATACTTAGTCAGGAAGTTGAAATACCTCCACACAAATTTGGGGAAACACACGAGTAATATTGAAAGATTGGAAGAAACTCAAAGATTGACTTATTACCACCCCTTCACCCGATTTTTGAAGTTATGTCACTTTTTAGAAAATAATTTCCAATTATTTCATAATAGCCATCAAGACGCAATCGATAAAGATCCCATGGTTTTCAAAGACTTTTTAACCACTTCTCAATTTATATCCAAATTGGTGAAAAAATGATTATTGCTTTTGTAATAAAATTGACGAATTTGAGTCAATTTTCTTAATAAGCTACTTCAACTAAAAAATGCTAGTGAAAACCTTAACACATTGGCCAGATAACTAATTAGCGTAATTTTATTTATATTATAATGTTCCCCCTTTTTTGTATGTATATATGTATAATTCTATCATTGTGATTTATTAATTTCTTCAAATAAATTAAAATCCGGATTGTAAATATATTTTTTTTGTTTGAAATTATTATTTGCTAATTACTTAAAATAATTAATACTAATGATAAATCATTTACATAATAATTGTTTCATGCATTAAAACAATATTTTAATGAAATATTTTCAATTGAGATATAAAGTTGAGAAATAATTTCTATATCATAGCACTAATAAATAATGTTTTTTATTGTAGCATTCGTGACGTCACAAAAATTTCTCTTTTGAACAAGAGCATAAGTCAGAGATCTCCTCTTTGACTCACCTTATTTATATTCTCCTTGCCTTTTCTTAATCCATCCAAAAAAAGATTTCGAATAGTTGATCAACAGTAATATTTATTGATGGCTTTTATTCGGTACCATTTTAGCAATACAACAGCAGAATCTTTATAAAAAATATTGGCAGCGGCTCAACTTATAATTTGGAAGTTTAGTCCGGTATGTAGTGGAGGAAGTATAATGGACATAATTCATCACAACGCAAGCAAGCTATTCTTTTTTAGAAATTTAGACGCTCAACATTTACTCGAGGATTTATCATTGGCTCCTGGCACTTATGATTGGAATTCCAAAACGAACTTTGATTTTTATAAAGATGGAAGATTCAAATATCCTCTTCAAAGAGCTGATGAAATGCATAGGATGCCCCCCAACGATGACGCTTCCTAATCTCAAAGAAGATCAACTTAGTAGACTTTTACATGAAATAACTGGGGCTTCCTGATGATTGGAGGAAATAATTATGCGTTCAACATCGGGAATCATGATGGGAAAAAATTACGACCCAAATACAGATGTCACTAATTGCATCATATTTAGAAATCATTTCAAGGACTCGGGCCAATTATATGTCCACACGTTATATGCCTTTGCTGATTGTCCTGCACTGCCCATTTTAGTTCTTAATGTGAGGGAATTGGACAACTGTCCCAATAACATTTTGAAAGGTGTTTTATTGATTGGTTTTCCAAAAAAGCTAGAAATCGATCATATGCTTCTAAAGCGATTGTATATACTATCATAAATGCTAAGGCACTTATTGCAAAGAGGTTGACCACAAACGAATACATCCGATCCGAGGAACTTAGAACCATAATGCTCTCAATGACGGCGAGATATGGAGTGCTGTCGTTACGGATACCGTCACTTCTGGAAAACTCTTGGAGCGTCGCCATCAAAGAAATCAAGTTCTTCCCATCAAAGTCAAAGCATCTTTTAAAAATAATGAAAAACTTATTGAAATCTAACTAAGGATTTTTTACATATTAATTTTATTGTTGTGCATTCTATGCATATTGAGTACTAGTATTTATTTTATTTTATTTTGTATAACTGTGTTAATATATTTTTTGAAGTTTTAATTTTAGATTACAATGTCTATTTATGTATTTTCATATACAATCACTTCTTTAAAATAAAGATTTGAAGAATAAAATAGTTGATCGACGACTCCCTCATAAATACAAAGAAAATATATTTTTTTAAATACCGGTTAAATATATTTAATTTATTTCACGCCTTTGCAGAGTGTCGATCAGTACACATATTGGTGAGATTCATCAAACTAAATGTAAGGGGAATTGATGCACCTAACGCTAGAAAGTATTGCAAAGCCTCTATTTTATTTGGACTTTCAAGTCACAAGGCTTCCACGAGGACAAAAGCGATCAACAACGCTCTTCTTTGTGCCAAAGCCCTAGTGGCAAAGAACCTAACAATGGAAAGTACCCTGCAACCGCTAGATATTAGGAGAATATGTATATCCTCCTCCGCTCGATATGCAGCATTGGACCTCCGGATCCCTTCGGTCATGGACGCTAGCTGGCGATTTGGTCAAATATGTCCCCTCCCGTTCCATCGTCTTAAGAGATGCCTTAAAATCACTTTTAAAGAAATTTAAAAAGATTAAATGATCTTTAACACTTCTTTTTTATTGTTTATGTTTTAATAGTTTAATTATTACTTTTGGAGAAGTTAATGAGTATGTTCATGTAAGATGCTAAAATTATGAACTATAATGTTTATATGTTGTATTTTTTTACTTACTAGCTCATTTTGTATACCGTTTTGTATACATATTTTATCATGAACTGTTGAATATATATATATATATTTATATTAACAACTCTTATCTACATATCCCTTTCATAAGAAACTCTTTGCCCTCCGTCATAATTGACGTCATCAAATCACCCACATGTAAAGTAATAGTACACAATGAACCCGTTAGCAAGGCTATTATCTTCAGTTTTAATCTAGAAGGAATGCACGATAAATAACTTTCCAATGCTGTACATAAAGTTAGAACGAATAATAATAATAACAGAAGACTTATTTATGGTTATAAAATTGTGCAATGGAATAATTCATATATATTTGAATTATTTTATGCTTTAATGAGGATATGTTACATATATTACATAGAAGGAAGGGGCTTACCTATTAAAATACAACTTCAAGTGATATATCTAAAGCAGCGGGTCTCAACTTTGACGAAAAAAAATATTTTTGAAAGAGTCATGTAGCGCCACATTATGTATAACACCGCAAGTGGAACTCAAAAGATCCGCAACTAGTCTTATAAGAGCTCAATGCGCTTCGCGAGCCGCGGGTTGAGTATCGCTTATCTAAAGATACAATAGGTATGATCGCTCTTGCATTATTGTATCATATATAAACTAGATTTTTCATTTTTTCTACGTCTTATAGTCAAAGTGATTCATTTATCGTCAAATAAAATAAACAAACATTATTTATTTGGGTATGAGCAGTTGTTTTATTAATTTTTATATTCGAGGAGTCATTAGTCCTTAAATAACACAGCCATAAAAGAAGCAATTTGTGTTTTTAAAGGATGGATTTCTTCTATCTGAATTGATGTTATGTTTATATCATAACACCGACTGCTTTATTATTATAGTTAACTTTCCTTTCCTTGCAACCAATCATATTAGAGAAAAAGGTGACCCTTTGTTATTCTTTGTAAATCCTTAGGAGTACTCTAGAAGAGCGGTTTGTCACAAGTTACAGCCCTTCAATTTCAATATTATTATACCAATCCCGTTTTTTATTTATAGCCGCTTCATAAAATGTATGATAGTCTTATAACTTCTAAATGGTATAACTAAAATTGTCCAAAACTATATATTATTGCATAGCATTAGTTAATTTAGTAAAATGAATTATTTCATTTCTAGAAACACATAAACTTGTTTTATTTTGCCTGAAATATGAAAAGTATTTTTTAATACAATATTGAGTACTATTTGGTTCATAAATGTACAAATATTCCTTCACGAAGAAGCTTATTATGTGTTCATTTATCTGTCTTTGCACTATTTTGAATAAAAGTTTAGTAACTTTATAGAAGCCTATGTTTATGCGAGTGATCTTTATCTTCAATATTTGAAAGAATTTGTCCATTGGTCTTATTAATGACGTTATTAATAGCCTACTAATTAGTGGGCTGAGTCAGGATCTAAGTAGACTCAATTAATGTAAAATGCTTACCTCTTTTCATTTCTTGTAAAGATTTAATCAGTAACTACCACTTATTCAAAATATGTTAAATACGTAGCCATATTTAAAGTAACCCAGGGTAACTGAATAGTTTATTGATCCATTAAAAGTATTTTAGTTCAAATTTATTTGTCAGGGGGGTGTTATCAATTTTAAATGCAATGTAATGCCGTGTTGCAGTTCAATTTAATGCAAACTGCATGGTGATTTGAATCTAAGAGATTGAATCTATAACAAATACCTTGCGTATTTGCAGTGTTTTGATATAAAATTATAAATTAATTACCATAATAAAAGCACGATTGTAACCAAGGAGAAGGCTTTGTGTTGCAAAAGTGAACATTTAGATTGTAAGGTGCACCAAATTACATACATCAACGGCGTAAATTATATAATAAACCTTAGAGAAAAAAATTATAAAATTTGGTACAATTATTATGTTTATTTTATTTTGATATTTTATTCATATTCATGATTAACACTCAAATCTTATACAATACTCTTATAATTTATAGATATAATGGGTCTTCAAACTTAAGTATGTTTTTTGATTAGTCATCATGAATTAATTCCTATATTTTTTAGTTAGTTAAGTGTTGTCATTGCATTTTATGTACAAATACTTCCATAAAGGGCTCATTAAAATAGAAATATATTGCGCCTAACATATTATGCTAAACATATAGCCGTTCTCTGGACCACATCAAATTGAGTGTAGATTTTCATCGTATTTATATAATTGTGGAGTTATGAAATAATAGCCGATTTTGACTGAGAAGGGAGTTGGAATTGAAATAATTGGTATTGGAAATGACAAACAGTATACCTCATATACAGGCATTTGCAGTGAGGCTATAGAAGGTGAGGAGTTAAAAACTGAAAAATATATGTATTAGAGAGTTTACATAATGACATCCTTACAATCAATAGGAATTATATTTTATCTATCTCCTAATAGAAAACCTTGTCAAACAAAAAGTGTCCTTAATATGTGACATTAAGACCTAATTACCGACCTCACTAATAACTGGATGCATAAGTGACTGAATAAGAAAAGGGAAGATCAATGTCGGAGTGGGCAACTGATGAAACATAAAAGAGAAGGAAGGACTTATTATTATAATCCCGTGAACAGCCTAAATACTAAGTCGTTTAGAGTAAGTAAAGGGAATATTGCAACAAAAAAGTGACCCAAATATTGTGAAACAAACTTTAAAGTTTCTTCCATTGAATCGAGATAGTCTGAACTCACTGGTATTTATTGTAGAATTCCCTTCTTCTATTCTCTAGTATTCTATAAATTGTAGATGATATTTCATTGTTTAAATGATACACTTAACGTGGTAGCCATTTTAACTACAGATGGTGGTTGAATGTTTCTTCTCAGTTGAGCAATTAGTTATTATATAGGTAGGTAGGTACTTCTGACCCATGACCAGCCTAGAATAAAACTTTATCTACTTACCTTGTACAACCTCCACAGTAAAGTGTTTGAGCCTCTTTTTCATTTTGTTTTGGAACCCTTCGGAGGTATATCGCTTAGAGGCAAGGTCCTTGTTTGGGTGAATGAGAGTGACGAACTTTGAGCTGTACCTCTCGGCGATTTCCCCTGCCAGCTCCACGCCGACGGGCCCACCACCGACGATGACGATGTCGGAGGACTTGTCTAGCTCGGAGGCTAGCTCACTATAGGACTTGCGGACGTCTTCCTGGGTTTTGGCATCAGATTTACCGGGAAAGGGACCTCGAGATCCGACAGCAATGATGAGATGTGTGTAGGAGTAGTTTCCTACTTCTGGGGACACGGTGACTTCCTTCTTCTCAAAGTCCACGTCGCTCACACTGCCCTGGATGAAATGATCACCAAAGGTCGGGCCGTAGGGAATCATTATGTTCTCAGTGAAATCTAAGGAAAGAAAGACATATTAATCCAATACGCCAAAAAGTGAATTTAATCAATATATGTATATTGCCAAAGACCCCATTAATTCACAATATCATAAATTGAGTATAATTTTGTATATTTGATTCAATGGATGTAATGAATTAATGATATGGCAACATATATTTGAAAGCTCAGAAATGTAACAAATTTTTTTTTTGTAAATAAATCTTCAAAAAATAAAATATGTGACAATCGGCAACAATATAGATCAAATTTGCCGAAGCCGATAGTTTGAAAAATATACTGCAGTCAAATGGATATATTGGTCAAGCTCTAGTCCATAAATCAAGGAATGCAATTCTCATAATGCATAAAGTCACCTAATTCACAATAAAATAAATGGAGGTTGACTTCACCTCTTATCTTGATTTATGAGAAAAACTGTTGTAGGTAATAAACAAAAAAAAAGTGAGTTGCTTTTATGTGCAATTTCATCAGAAAGTACAATTATGCAACCTAGAATATCTTAGGAATATCTTATCTCTAATCTCTACGCAATCCCCATAACTTTTTTTCATTGAGCCTCTAACCTATAAGTTTTGGACTATGTTTTTTGTAGTTTGTGGCCTTATGAATAATTTGGAAATAAAAAATATTGTTTAACTTTTTATATCTTTACTTATATTCACGTCATGTTTGTATGATCTCATAATTTTTTTTGCATACTTAAAAACGATTGTATTTAGAACTGGAAGCGTTACCTGATGTGAAGAAGTTGAACTTTGCAAAATAAATAAACAACTCCGAAGCTCAAAGCGCATTGAATATCGGACAACTATAACAAAAGACAGTTAAGGAAATAATTTGTTTGCTATTGCCTTCCCTTTCCTTCGAAATCCGAGTGCATATATGATTTATATAAAAATAACAGATACATAAATAAATTTATCTTTCTTTCTCATCTACCACACCGATCGATATTCGGTATTCGGTAGATATACAGGTTGATTCACTACAATTGAGACACACGTATTACGATGTATAATCTTTGTATTAAATTTATCATAAATATTGCTTAAATACAAATAATAGTATAATATGTATAAACAATATATATTTTATGAATTTTCCACGTATCCTCCTTTGGCCTTCAGTGCAGCTTTGAAGCTCCTAACGGTGGAGGCAACAAAGGCAGATATTTCTTCCTCAGATAAGGAGGCCTATGGTTGAAGCAGTGGCTGATCCTCTTCTTCCTAGGCAGTGTCCTCACAATTTTTTCCCGGACCTGAACCTTCCTTGAAATCTTGCCTAACCCCTTAAAGGCTTTTATGGTCCTGTAGACCGTTGCTCCGCTCACTGTGGCCTTTTAAATCTTCATAATTTCAACCGTAGATTTTCTATTACGAAATTTGGCCAAAATCAAGTCACATTTATCCTGTTCAGAAGCAATTTTCTATTGGAAGCAGGGCTATCTCACACAACTTATTTTTATGAAAGTTGTAGCTGACATGTCTATCAGCAACAACAAAATAAAAATGGAGGGAATAATAAATTTGGGGAAACGTAGGAGTTACCAAAGTGAGAGTCTCAATTCTAGTGAATCACCCTGTATAATAAAATCAAATACCGAATCGGCGGTAGATTTTTCTACCGAAACCCAGCTCTATTAACTGTTCATGTTTGCAAAAACATTTATCTTCGATATTTAGCTTGTCTCAGCCTTTTTTCCATCTATAATTTGCCAAGTAACTACAGAACTATATATAAAAGAAATATACATGAGATTTAAAATATTTTATAAAGATACATCGGACGAAAAATTATAATTTGATTTAAATCAGCTTTTTATCTTCGTAGGCTGAAAACTTTTCATCTCTTAATTACAATGTTGTAAATTTTGATTTCCCAGTTAACAAAATATGTGGATAAACATTGTAAATAGTAATAATTTATTTGTATGTTTTAATATATTTTTTAGGGTGCACTCACACTACTTTATTCTGTAATTTGTATCATTTAGATATTTTTTTCAGCAATTCCAATGGTTTTATTTTCTGATTTGAAGAGGTTTTTTATCTTCCAAAAGAAACATATAAATTTAACAAGTGATGCATCCTTTTATTTGAGGTTATTCTTCAGGGCAGTAAATGTGAATTAAAATGTTCATTATCTATTTTTTTCAACTGCCCTCAATAGTTTTACTCTGTTTTTTGTACATAATTGTCGCAGATTAGAAATTAAAATTAAATTTAAATAAAGTTTAAAATAAAATATTTAAAATATTTATTTATATTAAAATAAAATTAAATTAAATGTTTTTAACCGACAAAAAAACTTTCAAAGAGGAATGCAGGGCTTCGTCCATTTTGGAGCAAATAAAATATCCTTTCTCCTTGTAATTGGAGTGGTAATTCATTTAATTTCATGAACATTTATATCAAAAAACATATATGGTACTTATCTAAGCCCACCTCTCTATATCATAGCAATAAAGTAGATAATTAAAAAGTTACTTACGTAAGAGAGACTATTGTTGTTTGAAAAATTGCCCTACATAAATGAGAGGTTTTGTGATTGTCTTTTATCCCTATTGTACTTATCCTTTGTATCCCATACTACTCTCTTTAGGGCTGTCAAAATTGCTCAAAAATGACATTCGAATATTCGTTTGAAAGAAAATCACGAACTCAAAGTAATTCGATTTTTTTTTTTAAAGAATTTCCAAAAAAGTGACGACGTATTTTTTTAGAAAAGAATTTCCAAAAAAGTGACGTTATTAGGAAAAGAATCTCCAAAAAAAAGGGATGACGTTTTTTTAGAAAATAATTTCCAAAAAAGTGACGTTTTTTGGAAAAGAATCTCCAAAAAAAAGTGATGACGTTTTTTATAGAAGAGAATCTCCAAAAAAAGTGATGACGTTTTTTTTAGAAAGGAGTAAAAGTGTTTTTTAAAATTCGAATATTAATTTTCACGTTCGAATTCGTTTTTTGGGATACTATTCGAATTCGAACATCGAATATTCGTTGACAACCCTAACTCTCATCCCTTTTGCGTATTACCCATAGAGATATAAAATATAGAGAACTTATTCCCTTCAATAGCAGAGAAACATCGTTCAGCTGTCGCCTGTGCCCATGCAAACAAAGTAATGTAAGCTGATCAAAGAGATAGAAAGATTTGTTTATATTGGGCAATATGACGTGTTTCTCCGAAGAATCCAATAATCTCTCTTTGTCTTTATATCTCATTTCTGTTTAACACATTCAAAACATCGATTGCACGCCTTTAAGCCAACTTCCCTAAATCATAGCAATAATGAAGATCCCTTACCCGGATATAAAACGGCCCGGAGAGCCGCAAGATTGACGAAGAAATAATCCTTTGGGTCAATGAGTATAAAGGGAACGCCCCAGAGCTTCAAAATAGTTGCCAGCTTAATGCCCGCATAGCCCCCACCCACAATGACGACCTTTTTGCTAAAGACGACCTCATCCGGAATGTGATGAAGAAAGGACGAGGGCAATGAAGATATGTGCTTGTAATGACCTGAAATGAGAGAAGGAAGTGATTTTATTATTATTAAACTGTTCACATTTATACAGCCCAGGTATATAAAAACGATGCTAATACGTATAAAATACAAAAATAAACATTATAGTTTGAAATTTAGCATCGAACTTGAACAAACAATAAAATTTTATCTAATTAACAAGTATTAAAAGAATAAGCTGTAAAACACATTAAAAACAAGTTAAATCATGCAAATTTCTTAAAATTCTTAATTATTTTCCTCAAAATTTGGTAAAAGCGATGACTTTGAGTCGGGTAATATTTTATCAATTCAGCCGGGAATGTCCATGATGAACTGTCCAACGATGGGATTTTGGGTGAAAAGGCTGCGTATCTTCCTGCAGCTCCAAGCAGGATCCCTCTGATCTCTCCCAGTCTTATTGGTTCATATTTTGCAAGCTTCTTGCTATCAAGGCCTTTGTGTTTAAAAGGGCAAAATCTAGGGCCTTCGTTTTGTCAGAGGTTTTCATCCCTCTTGAGGAGAGCCCAAACATAATCAAGGTTCTCAAGCTGGATGACGAAGTGATTTTCTGTTGATCTTAGAGGATTTAATCTGAGGTTTTTTGTCCCGAACGAAAAAAGAATTACTGGTTGTAGTGTTGTACTCTTTATCATAATAATCAATGAGTTAAGCGTTAGAATGTATGAATCGGTGATGGTTTACCGTTTTACAGACCTTAGATAGACCTTATATAGACAAAAGGAAATGGAGTGGTTATTATAATCCTATTTTAAAATAGGTAGTTCTTAATGTGATATTGAATTAATTTCATGGTCAATGTCTATTTAGTTATAGTTAACGATATCAAAGGAGAGTAGATGAGTAATCAATAAACCCACACACAACTTTTTTCTATCTGATTGGCGTCGAATTCGATGATTGTAAATGAGTCGAAAAGGAGCTCTTTCATATCGCTTATAGGATACATTGTCCTAATATAACACTCATGAAGAACAGGAATTCCTTACGTCAAACACAAAAATACAATCATAGACAAATCTAACAAAGATGCTATATACTGAAAATGATAGGAGAGGTTAGGAGGTAAGCTCTGCTCATCAAGGAATCAAGATAAAACTAACATCATATCTTTGGCTTTGTTTGTGACGAAAATATTACAAACAAGATTACCACTTATTGGACGACTTTTAAAGCAAGTCAAGCCGAAATAGGCTTGACCTTTTTATACGTACAACTAAACAAAAAAGACGTCCAAGTGGATTAATGAGGCGACGAACTCCATCAAAGTTTGTGACGTTACTAATATAATGTTTGTTTGTGGCATTATCGTTTCTCTCTGTTTTTATCATAGAGATATAAAGATATAGAGAGCTGATTCCCTTCAACAGCAGAGAAACATCATTCAGCTGTATTTTTGTGTCCAATATAAACAAAGTAATTTGTACTACGTAATCGTAAGCTGATAATAGAGATAAACAAATCTTTCTATCTCTATAATCAGCTTACGATGACGTGGTACAAATTAATTTGTTTATATTGGACACAAAAATACATCTGAAAGGAATAAGCTCTCTATATGTTTTTATCTCTCTGCTTTTATTAGGACAACGTCACCTGCTGCTCACTAGGTTCTTTATGATGCAATGAGTTCCTGCATTGAGATACTTTAAGAATCATCAAGATAATAACGAAATAAAGAGGTATGCTTTTCTACATTTATCAATTCCTGCACCTAGATATCCTTAGATTGAATGATTTATATAGTTTGGCATATCTCTTATTTGCCACCAATCAATATTAGTTATTTTAATAAGCAATCGAAATCATTTTCAGGTAGTAGCATTTTTTAAATATTTTATATTTTTATGATGTCCTCGTATTATATCATTTGTATTTTATTTATTATATAATTTCTTACATCACTGCATGGGATTTAATAATATTTAAGCTTTTATGTAGAAATGAATGATGACATACATCGTTTGAATTTATAGAGATTACGTACCGTTTTTGACAAGTTAAAAATACATTTTTTTATAGTCAAAATTTCTTAAAATTAAAATAAATTTATAAAGATTGGCTAAAAAGAAATCTGATATTCATTTATTTTAATGTTGTTTATAGATATACCAAAAATACGACCATATAAATATTAGTCAAAAATTTAACTGAAAGGATTTTTTTCAAAATAGAATCCAACAGAATTTAAGTAATATTGAGTTTTCTTTTTCTAAGGAAATTTAAAAGTCAAAATAGTTTTAAAGTGTTTATTGGTGAATAGGAATATGAAGTTATATTATGACAATTGACTTCCATTTGAAACAATTAACAATAGACATTTTATTTCTCCAACCCTTTTATTAATCCTGTATGTTTATAATTATGGCTTGAATTATGGAAAGTTTATACGAATTACAAATATTTGTACCTTAAATAAGGAAAATCAAATTATTACTAACCAAATCGTGCTGTATCAAATATTTATTTATAAAATCAATAAAAGTAGTACTCACTAATTTTTGATTTTACAAAATTTTCCATGGCTTGTGAGATGACTTTGGGAGGCTGAATTGGTGTGAACTAACTAAGCCTTCTACAATTTAAATGCTTCACCAAAAATTGATCCTTAATGAAAGAAGATCTTTTTTCTTTCTTCTCCGCAATGAAAGCCCCGACTCATAGTTCTTCCTCTACATGTAAAAGTTACGCATTTCAATGCCTTGTGTGTGTGCTTATCAGGGTATATACACTTTTTAAATGAACAAGAGGGTTGTGGGAGGGACACATTTTGCCAACAAAAAGAAATAATTATTCGAGATGGTACTGAGTCAATGCACCTATTCGAGCAATTAATATATGCATAATTGGGTTAGAGAGCCACGTTGATTATGTAAGACATCAATTTTATGTGTGTCTTATTACTGTAACTTTCGTTATATGTTAATAAAAATAAACCTTTTTTAAACCAATTTAAGGCTATGTCGTTGAACTGTTTAAGTGTTCAACTCGAATATTTTCAATCCATAGCTGAGAATTGCTGATATTTATAGACCTTTTCCACTGTTAATGATGTAATAAATTAATTTGTTAAGGCTTTTATTGGTAGCGTCACCTAGCGGATCCTATAGAAGCTCCTTGTTTACTCTCATGAATCTACCTCATATTTTTCAAACTTAATATTTATATATTTAAAAAGTATACTGTTAAATTATATGGCTCTATAATTCATGACGTCAGACGTGACGTAGACCATTGTCTACGTTTCACTCCCTTCTGAGGAGGATAAAAGCAGGGATAAATAAATAGGGATAATTGACAAAACTGCCAATCAACAAAACCTTACAATTATTGAGGGTAGTTTTCAGGCAATAAATAGTCTTTGTATGGAATTTTTTATTGTCTACATGATTTATGATAGAAAATGACATAAGTCATGCCAAAAAAGGGCTTCTTCGGCTCAGCAAGGTATTTATTGAGCCGAATAAATCTTTTTTATTACAGCATTTGTTATTTTCTGTTGTAAATCCATTGAGATATAAAGACATAGAGAGCTTATTGAATTCTTCAGAGGAATACGTCATTGTGTCCAATATAAACAAATATTTCTATCTCTATGATCAGCTTACGATGGCGTAGTACAAATTACTTTGTTTATATTGGCCACAGGGAACACCTGAACGATGTTTCTCTGCTATTGAAGGAAATAACTCGCTATATCTCTATGCTCTTAGAGACTTAAGGTACAAACTCCTGAGGATCTAAGAGTCAAACGGATCGTACAGATCTCCTCTCCTCAGTCCTTATGATTATTTTATTATTGATAATTAATCATTCTTCGTGAAGACCTAACTTAGTTAATGTTATGTTTCATCACTTTTTGCTAGTCCCCTAAAATGAAGAACTATAAACAATAAAACCTTAATCGACTTTTGTAAATAAAATAGTATCACAGCCCCAATAGGAGAAAAACAAAAGTTGTATTCACATCTCCTTCTTCGTCTATCCTCCCCTGTGGCGCCTGACTTTTTATCTGAAAAAATATTAACATATGGTTCCCATCCCCGTGTCCGTCAATTTATAACGGGCAAACGAAGTCAAAATATTCCTCCATGGCCTATGATGTGGATTTTGTGTTGCATTTTATTAAGTACTTATGTACATGTACTAAAAACCAAAGGTAATTGTCACCAACGATGATTTAATCGGTGTTAATTTCTATGTTTTTGTTGAGCAATTTCGTGCAATTACTCATTTTATTGCTAATTAAGAAACTCAACACAAGGGAACATGCATTGCAAACAAAGGAAATGAATCCTTGAAGGTTGGCTTTCTGCAAAATGTAAGACATACTTCCTTAATACAAAAAATAAGTTGCTAGCCTGGACTGCTTAAGAATATTTTTTGGTTATAAATCAGACACAATCAACTAGAGGTCGACCGCTAATGGATATTAAGGGCCGATATGTTGCCAAAAGTTCTTTTAAAGAAAAAACCGTTAGCCGATTAATCGACCACTATTTCCCCACCCCCCAAATGCGCAACATATAGATTGCACTATTTTTATTTGTGTTATAAATAAGAAAACTACAAATCATGTGTTTGCATAGGACTGAGCTGATATACTATGAATTGAAGTCGACTCTTTGATCCAATGTGGAATCGAATACATAAGTATTTTAGCTCATACCCTATACAAGGAATACTAGATACATCTAATATTCCTTGCCCTATAACACACAAAAACAATTGAACCATACTCATTCTACCTCTGAAAGCCTAACAGACTGTAACCAATAATAATTGCTGGAACTATCTGCTTTGAGGTTGTTGGTTAAAGCAATTGAGAGGGATTCCTTCTATGAACTACTCGTATAAAAAATCACACTCAACCAACAAGTAAGTACACGTTTCTTCACTCTCCCTGTAAAAATGTAATTTACAAATAAGATATTTGATCAACAATGACTGATATTATCCAAGAAAAGTCAGTTACAAAAAAAACTTTTTATATCAGTTTACACATATTTGCAAACATATTCAAAAAGGACCTTAAACATTTTTGGTGGCCTCCAAAATGAATATAGCACTATTTCTAACCAAGCATAGCATAAGTTAAATATCGCCCACCATTTTGGTTAGTGTGCATAGACGATTTGTGTATAAATAATACTGAAAAACCCTTTGACAAACAATAGCATCATTTTTAATGTTGAATATTCGTTTTTTTTGTTAGGCCGGGAATATGTAGTGGTATATTAAAATACATATAACTCAGCCCTGGTCCGGTACTAAGAGTTGCGTAAACACACCTCAAAAAAGGATAAGTAGTGTTTTTCGGGTTGAAAATATTTTTTTTATCTTATAAATACTAAGAATCAATATTTTAATATAAAAGTTATCCAATGAAGCAAAATAATTCAAATAAGTTAAAAGCGTCACGTGCAAATACAAATTTGGAAGATAATTAAAATAACATAAAAAACAAAAGAGAAATATTATGATGAAAGGACAGCCATCCATTCTTTGCAGAGGTTAAATTGGTCGCTGAGGAATCCGAGACTTCATAGTAATCCAGGAGGAGATAAGTAGTTGAGTCCCTCGGTGTCCAGAAGAAATGGCCTGGAAAATACAGCTCAGTAAGAAATTACCCAAAATAGAAACGTTTTGCTGTTCGTGTTAGTTTATCAAAATTTCAAATTTGAAAAAAGCCCATTATTTAAAAAACATCGTCACTTTTATCCCAGAATGACTCGCAGTAATTTCAATTGCACTCATTTTGTAAAAAAAAAACGTCTTCACTTTTTTCTGCATTGACGAAAGAAATTGATTGAACTCCTTTTTTAAAAAACGTCCACACTTTGAAAACAACATAAATTGAACGGACGAACGCCAATAAAAAAAATCCGGTTTTTTTTGTATTGCAGTTCCTTGTTTCCACATATATATTATACATGAAATAAAAGGAGGTATATCATCATATTCGATACTAATACAACATAAAATATTTCCGTTATTGATCCAAGCACTGTGCATGAGCTGACAAATCAAAAAATAATATAAATTGTGAACTAAAAAATATAAAAAAGTAAAAAATGATTAATTCAATTGAATAAATCTAGATGTTGATATAAAATATCTACCGATTGAAGGCGGTATCGGTACATTTCAACGTTTTAAGGAAATAAATCATTTACTACATTTGATTTTCAAGAAATTAAGACTCTGCTATAAAAAGGTTTTCCTCCTCTTGTAAACCTACCGCTACGGATCGACAGAAATCATGCTACCGGTATCGGTGTGTAGTAGTTTTATTAGAGTATAAAAATATCAATATCAGAAGAATAAATCCTCCGCCTATATATTCAATCGACTAAAATACCGACTATCAATCGGCTAGTTTAAAAAAATTATCAATGAAACCATAAAAAATTATAAATATATTACCACAGTCCTACCTCTCACTACCGACCGTTAGAGACAGGTGATTGCTTTATACATAATGTTTTAGACCTACCTTTTTCTTCTGCGGGGAAGGTGGCTCCTATGGACTATTGACAGGTTTTTTTACCTATTTGTCTAAATTTGAGCTTGAACTTATCTCAATCCCTCCACGGCTCACCTCTATTAAGCTTCTTAATGAACTCTGGTCCTTATCAAGGCTTAGCGATCAGTGTTTTCTGTTTATTGTTTTTGTCGTATTATTTATTTATATTCATAGGGAGAGGTAGGCAGTCAAAATGAAATAAAATGCTGGGATAGTAAGTGGAAAGGAACGTTTGTTTCCCCCCTTCCTTTAATTGTGTTCAAAGAGCTTTAGTCAAATGGTTTTCCTTATACCCTCATCAATTATGAAATGTGAAAGGCCTCACTTCATCCTATTTTCCCATTCTTAAGAAGCAATGAAAACGATCGAAATAATGTGTATTTAGGCTTAGAAAGATTATGAACAATAGAAAAAAGAGACAGGTTTGTGATTATTTTGATACTATAATCAAAGAGATTCCAGAGAGATGTCAAAGTAAGATGTCACTATGTTTTCTAATTGACAGCATTTTTTCTCTTTCTCTATCAGGTCGGGCATAAAGTAATCCCTTACCGTTAAAAAAATAATTATTCATTTTCATCCTTAATAATCAAGGCTAGTGATTTTCATTCCCTTCAAGATAGCTTCTATCAATTGTTATTATTATTTCTATTTTTGTATATCTTTCTCTCATCAATTCTATAAGACATACAGTTATTATGGATATGGTTCTATGTGTCCCCCGTAAACCACATCTCACACTAGCGTTTATATGGATATACGCATTTTATACAGTGAAATGTTGTAAAGCTATGGAAAGTAAGGTCATCACTCAAATTTACAAACATGAACCCTAAGGGACACTCAACCCTGACCAATGACGTCAGCGCCTCACACAGTACGTCACTGATTGTGAAGTACAGGGAATGGAGCATGATTAAGCATGTGTGTATGGTTGTTCTCGCAAACTCAGGAATAGACATGATTTTTCATTTGATATCTCTGTTTTCTTGTATTTTCTACGTCTTATCGGTAGAGTGATGATCCATTTATCGACAGATAAACAAAATATGCATTCATTCTGTTTCGTACCGAGAGGAGATGCTTCATTTAAATCATGATAAAAGGTCAAATAGAAATACTTAATTCAAAGGACTCGTAAATGACATGGATCGAGGCACGGCAAGCCGGATTCATTTCAGAGAAGGGGAGCAAAAAGTACTGTGCGTCGGACATTTCTTCGGTGAATCGGGAGTCAATGAACCGAATATCGATTACATGATTGTCAATCGTTAGAGGCAGATTTGGATATTTAACACAAAAATTTCCCACCATCATCACTGAGGTACCTTTCTTCAAAATAATGTCGTTTGATACCAGCGGAACTTTCCCTTCTTTCCTGTGTTGTAAATAAAGTAATCAATCCATGAATTATTGATTAAACAAAGTTTTTGCTATGCCGGTCCGGAGGAGTAAGACGGGTAGGATCCTCATTGAGGGCGACCCGTTGATCTTCCGCTTCAAATGCACTTGGGAGGAAAGCGAGGGTGGAGGGGAAACTCGACAACTGGTACTGATTTTCTATCGGGAGGATGACACACTGGAGCTAAGGGAGAACCATGATGTTAACTGCGGACGCTATAAGGTAAGAGAATACGACATTCACCTTTTTGAAGAAAAAAAGAATATCACTTGCTTTTAATTTAAATAAAGCACGTTATAAAAAAAGAAAATCATATGAATCATTGTTGTGTTATTTTGTGACGTATAAGGGGCGTGTTCTTGTTTATATTAATTACTTATACATTACTTGTCCTTCTATTATAAATGGCTAAAAGCTAGGGTAGTGGATTGAACGAAAAAACAAACACCGTTCACGAACGCACGTTCAAAATCGAACGCCTGAACGGAATATAAATGAACGGATTTTTTTGTTGGAATTCGTCTGTTCAATTTTTATTGTTTCAAAAGTGAGGACGTCTTTTTATTTAAAAAAGTTTAATCTTTCTTTCTTATGTCACTTCAGAAAAAAGTGAAGACGTTTTTTTTTTACAAAAAAGAAGTGCAATTGAAATTACTGCGAGTCATTTGGGGGTAAAAAGAGGAAGTTTTTTGATAATGTATTTTTTCAAATAAAAATGGGAAATAATTAATATTTTTTGAATGAACGGACGGAATTTTTGTCAAATCGAACGGGTGAACGGACGAATGCTAAGGTTGCAAACGCCCACAAGCCTGCTAAAAGCAAAATCTCATCTTCTAAGTCCTAAGATGTAATAATCGACATTAGAAAGAAATGGCCGAGGAAATTACGACCTAAGAAGAAATGGCCAAAGATAAAATGGCTCACAAAGAAATGGCCAAAGATTGAAAAGGAAAATGATGACTCATAGAAAAATGGCCCGAATAAACCTTTGCCTTTATTTATCTATAATTGCTGAAATAAAATCACTTTTGTCATTATTTACTCAATTTAGTGGAGAAATAAATATTTGATCAATACTTAGTTTTATTCCACACAAATATCTGCCTACCCATGCATTTGGGGCATTTTTCATGATTTTTCCTTTTTTATCTCAGGCTATTTCTACCTGGGCCATTTTTTCTCGGTCCATTTCTTCTGGACACCGTAATAATCATCCATAAGAATAGATAAAGATGTATGGATAACAAGACTTTTCCTTGACGAAAACTTTTTAGACAGGGACTTTTCTTAGACCCTTATCATAAGTATATCTTCACCCTCAAGTACTTGATCAACATAGAATTATAGACCAATATGCTTTTACGGCCTCAAATCCCATTGAATATAATAATAATAATACAATGCTTTTTTTTGGATGTGGTGAATTATGACATTTTGTGGTTACAAATCCATCGCCAAAAGAGTACCGGGGTTTTGCCGGTGATAGATATATAACATATTGAGGTTTCAAAACAAACCGTCAATGGGCCCGGTATTTTGCCGATGATAAATATTACATATTGGGGGTTTCAAATCTCTAGGGGTGAGATCTATTTGAGTTAGCATCCGACAGATGTCGCTTGCAATCATTGGGAAACAAACCCGCAGGTTCTTCTGATCGTAATTATGGTATTTTGGGGTAACAAATCTACCGCCAATGTCCCGATACTAAAATATTGGGGTCAAAAATATACCGCCGAGGTGCCCTCACTAAGAAAAGTCTTGCATTAATCATTTTTACAATTTAAAATCAATACTCCAGTAAAGAGAGCAAATAAAAATCAATGCACGGATATAAATTGACTATATAAATTGAAAGATACATACTGTGTCGCTGCTGTTAACCTTTCAAAGGCCTGGAGCCTGTCACAGCCATTAAGAGAGGTATGCATCTTATCAGTGCTCGGTGGGTGGCAAAGACAATTGTAGGGCTGTCTAGATCCTTTTAGTTCCTTAAGTTAATCTCGTTATAAAAATTATATATATATTTATATTAAAATTAATATTTTATTATTGTATAATGATTTGTTTGTATATAAAGACATATGTTTTTTAGTACCCTTGAAGGCTACAGTTATATTAGCTCCGTAATAAAATCATACAACAACATGTATGAACCGTTACATTGATAATTAATGTTCTATTTTAGCCAAAAAAAATATAACATTTTTATAAAAATTGTGTAAATCCTCACCCTGAAAACTGGGGTTTAGACTTGGCCTTTCTTACTTCCATAGTTTGACACCTGCCTGCCTCTGTAGGGAGTTGAGTTGAGAGGCATTCATTTTATCAAAATTCCGAAGAAGGATTGTAAGTCTATGTGCTTCGATGGTGATGAAATAAGATCTATCAACAATTTATAACCAAGAAACTTTTAAAAATGTTGGTTTTTTATATGAGTATCCTAAAATTATTAAAAGATTATATAAGAAAATCAGCATGCAGCATTGATCCCATATAAAAATATCTGTTGACGGCTAAGGACTGTTTCTAGGTTAGCTTATAACACAAAACCGTCATCATGAAATAACAGCAAATCAGTTTAATCAAGCATTTAATATCATGTGAAATGTATTTTTCACCAGGCGAATTTTAAGGAATATAAACAAACATTAAATGAATATATTAAAAAATAAAAAATCCATTAAATTATTTTTAAATTTTAAAAGGACGTCCATTCTTTTGATTATAAAAAAATAGATTCATATAAAGTTTTCTTTAAAAAAAAACTTTTTAAAGTTAAATATTTTATATATGTTTCTAAATGTAAATAAATTTAAACCTTCAAGAGGAGTTTTGTCTTTCTATTTATATTGTGTTAAGGCTCCAATTTTCCTCAAAGAGGACGATACTTAAAAGAGGACTCATATGACGCCCTGCCTCCGCCGGGATTTCGAGAGGATCGAATTCTACTTAACGTAGTTCGAAGTCGAGGCCAGGCAAGCTTCGAGACAACTACTTGAAGGACAATGTGGACGACTCCGCCGCCAAAAAGAAGGCATACTTTGCTGAAGAGGATTTCTTCGTTGGAAAGAGTCTTCGTATCGAAGGAAGGGATATCATGCTCATAGACTGTGACCCAGCGACAAGAGAATACTTCAAAAAGGCACACTCTAGGGGTGAGATCTATTTGAGGTAGCATCCGACAGATGTCACTTGCAATCATTGGGAAACAAAACAAATGACATCTGGTTTATTGATTTATATCTGGATTAATTTGAAGTTAATCAAAAGGTATTTCAATTTGGAAATGTAAATTATATATCCAATAACACTTTTAAACTTTATAAATAAACATATTTGAAAAGTAATCAAAAATGGATGTAACTTTTTTAATTAACTCCAAAGTAAGAGTGGCAGAATCACAGTTATAAGTTATAGCCATGCGACCGATTACATCGGCACCAATTTACCTGCGATGCTATTTTCGGCACAATCAATTAACACGGCTCTAATTAAAAGCGTTAGGACACAACAACATAATAACGGAGTTTTTTATCGTCAGAAATGGAGAAGATTGAGATACACCATCCCATGAGTAAGGAGATCCGAAAGGAAGTCCCGCCCTACAATGGCTTTGGTGATGAAGACGATTCCCTAACGAGCTGTGGAGGCCTGGAGCCACGTCCACCCAGAAAGGATTTTCAAAAATTTATGTCCAAGGATAGGTTTGTGGCGTAATTAATTAGGGGGGGTTCAGGTCCTCCTAACTATGAGTCAGGCGCGTGAGATGAGGCTATGGAAGGTGAATCTCTGACGTCATCAATTAGATTTACAAAAATGAATCCCTACAGTAAGGGTCCTGATTGATTGGTGACGTCAGCGCCACATCTTCCATAGCCTCACTGCACGTGCCTTGTAACCTATCGTGACGTTTGAGAAGACGCCATTGTCCCTTAAAGATTATTATCGAGACTTTCTTTACCTCCAAACATACCAACTTTCATTTGACCCCACCGATGTTTGAGTTTTCTTCACAAATATTTGGCCCTCAGTATCTATACTGATGAATTATACGACCTTGAATGCAGAGTCAAAACTCTGTTCCTCCTCCTGATAATAAGATCAAGGATAAAGTCATTATCGTGGAACGTGAATACACGTCCTGTATTGAATATATATTTGTATAATGACATGTAATGACAAAATCATGCAAATCTGGAGGGTTTTATTTTTCGATTTAAGGCTCGTGTTTGCATCATTTATATTTTTGACCATTATTGATTTTTGGTTGATAGTGTTTAGCAAAAAACTAGAAGAGTAATGGGTTAATTGAAACCAATAATTGTAGGAGAAAAAGAAGAACAAGAAGAAAGAATCAACTTTGACACCATTAATGATTCCTTTCCAAAAATGCATCTTCCATTCAAAGCTTACTTTGTTCACTTCTTATTGTACATACTTTTATGTACTTTTTAATGCCATAATACATTAGACAGCTTATTAGTTTTGGTATATACCTGCAATATATTATTTATTTGCCTTATTGCTAGGATATCCCAAACAATGGATTAAAAACAATGGCTTATTAAAGAACTGTCCAAGGTGACACGTAAAAATGTAAACAATGACATCATCTTTTGTGGGAAGTTAAAGGTCACGATAGTTGCCCTCATTCAACGGAGGACCAGACACATAAATAGAACGCTAAACATGATCTAATTTAATTATTCAGAATCGGCTTAAATTCTCATGTTCTCCGTTTCGAGGCTAGAGAATTGAATGGGGATCCACAGACGAAATACGTGATATCATTTTATCTCTTGGATGATTCCATTTCCGTATCCAGATTGTGAACGATAAACCCATTAAGTTCCTTAAGAAGGGACGGATAAAGCATGATTGCGGGGGGGCCTTCTATGGACCTAGCGACTTTTACGTTGGAGTCACTGTTGTCTTCTATGGCACGAGTTCCTTTTGATATCTGCAGATGAGTACGTCTACGACTATATGGAATCCGAAAGTGAATCTGTGAGTAAGAATAAAAATATAAATTAAGCCATTGAATAAAAGAACATTAAACTTTATTTGGATTTACTAAGCGTTAATTCCCTTAAAAACTCCTTTGGAAATTAACTGCTGACACATCCGACATATATTGTGACTGGCACCCAAACATAAACTAATTAATTATTAGTCTGCCATTGTTTGTTGAAAAGAAAGTAATTGAAACGGCTACTCGAGCTAATTAGGGCGCAGGTTCGAATCCCGAGAGGGGATGGTCATATTTGGTCTACCTCATTGATAAGATCCTAGGTTCGAGTGACTAATTTTAATGCTTATTGATATCCTGTCGGATTCAATTTTATCGAACCATCTAGGCAAAAAAAGTTCCTTTCATTGTAAACAAACTATCATCAAGATTTATGATTTATTCTTGATTTATGTTGTACATATTCTTCCGATCCGTCTTTTTATTTTTTCATCATCCCATTTTTCAATATAAATGTTTGTGAATGATGCATTAAAATCATACAAAACGGAATAACAGATGGTTTAAGAAATGGTCTGCTCATATAGTATTCCTGGCTAAGGACTTTATCTTAATTCAGAAAGTGTTGTTTTTCCAGTTTCCTAAATCAAATTTACGACTAATCCTTCAAAATCTGAGTGATCAACTGGGTCCTAAGGGAATCAAAGCCTTGATGGCGGAGTTCCTATCGCATGATCCTCACGGAAACGAGGTTTTGAACGAGAAGACATTTCGGTGAGTTCTGGATGCTTGTGTTCGTGAAATGAGTTTGGTTTGGATACAAGAATGATATCAAATCTAAGTCTCAACATAAAAAACAGACTCATCAATTTAAAAATCCACGTTGATGAGTAGATTTCCTTTAGAAGAACCATTTCCCATAAAATTATAGGTATAATGATTTCCACTCCACAAGGATGTAAAAACAATGGAAGTACCGAGGACATTTGAAAATACTATCCCATATATGAGAATATATATCTTTTCAATAGAAGACAAATTATAAAGTAAACATTGGATGCATAAATAATATACAATACGATATGTAGAGTTCTGAAACTGAATACGAATACTGAAAAATATATTCTCCGATTTAATCTTTATCATAGTTATAATCTCAGAGAAAATCTGATAAAACAAAAAGTAAGCAGAGAGAGAGAGAGATTTCATACATTTTCCATTAAATAAGGAATGTGATGGCATCACTGAATAGGAGCCATTGCTGTTTATATGGGTTGATCCATCTTCTTTGGATGCAAGAGATACCTTTTAAAGGGTATACCTATAGAGGTCTCCCTTTCATCCGAAGATTTCAATGCAACATCATCCATCTTATCCTTACTCGATGTCACGGTATCCCTTATTATCCCTTAGTGATGAACTACCGGGTTTGAAAAGTGAACGTAGAGTGTCAATCCTCCTCGTTCGTAAATTCCATGATACATGACATCATGCAGTGCCTCACTTTTCAAATAAGAACACTGATTAAAATCATCGATTGGAGGTGTGAAATTTTATTAATTATTTTATAAAATAATTAGCTGAATTAAGATAAGCAAAAAGTTATTTTACAGTTATCTCGATATATCATCGCACTTTCTTATATATTCAAGATGCATGCAAATATAGCTCTCTCTCATCCTAGTTTTCTTTTATCATCTTGAGATCTCGTAATTGAAGCCTATGTTTATCTATGGCTCAAGGTGATTAAAAGTCTCAAGGGACTAAATACTCCATAAAGTTACCTATAGGTATATATATATATATATATATATATATATATATATATATATATATATATATATATATATATTATATATTTTTCAATGTTTGAAATGTTTGCGACTTTGTGGATTTTCTGTTTCTTGGTGATAAAAGAAGACGACATACAAAGTTTGAACAAAATATATATAGCTATGGCTGCATCTAAAATATGTTTTAAGTTCATAAAGATGAAAAAATATTTAGCATGTCACCAATTCAACAATATTCATCGATCAGTTGTCAATTTCCACTTAAATCCTAATAAAATAAACACCATTAATGTAGGGAAGTCATTGACTCCGTGACGGGAAAAGGTCTCTCTGAGCATGAAATGATGACAATTATCCGATCTTACAAGTCTGCAGAGGAATCACAATGCTCTGGAGAGCAGTGTAAGCTCTTTTCCATTTTACAGGCTGAGCTCAAAAAGATTCATTATACCGGATTTAATGAGTTGCTCCTTTGCCTTAAAGACCGGGACACGGAAGCAACCGGCATCCTTGATAGAGACTCACTACACTCTGGAATTCTAGCCGCCATCATAACACATTCGCAGAGTAGATCATTCAGCATTAGGAGTATACTTGATCGATGCCTATCAAGGTGTGTATTCATCAAGCTTGTGAGCAATCCGTTACTACGCATAAACAAGGATTATATATACTGTTTTAGGGGATGATTCATCGTTTTACCCAGAGCCTTATAAGGGCTCTGTTTTTACCGATCTGAGATAGAAAGAAAAAAATCGGGATATATAAAGTTCTAGAACACAATAAATCAACCAGGCACAAACCTCTTCATTTATTATTAAGAATATTTTATTACAGTCAATTAAAATTGAATAATGAACAAAGTTATCTTTATAAATAGAGAAAAAACGAAAGCTAATTGCTCTTGTTGCTTTGCATCTTAATTGCATATGTAAGAATGGAAATCTGGAGCTTAGCCTTGGCGCTTACAGATTCTATTACTGTTTTTGGCCATGAAAAAGAGAGAGAGATAGAAAGAGAGAGAGAGAGAAAGAGAGAGAAGAAAGAAGAGGAAGAGAGGGAGAAAGAAAAAGTGAGAGAAACTCTCTCTCTCTCTCTCTTTTCTTCTATCCCTCTCTTTACCCCTCTCTTATTTCATAGCCAAAAACAGTCATAGAATCTGTAAGCACCAAGTCTAAGCTCCAGATTTCCATTCCTATGCATATGTTCTTCTATTCTGGAGAAGAAACCTTATTATGAAGTAATCCTCTTATTTTCATGAGTTACATATTCCACAAAACTCTTGGACTACAGGAACTGTCTCGTCTGTCGTCGAAACTGAATTGTTCTTGTTATAAGTAGTCCAATGCCACCTCGTAATTGCAAGTTCTCGAGGTTTTTTCTGAAATATAATTTATTAATTTAACATTTTTTGATCTTCAAGATTTCTTAATGTGTATTGCAATATATCGTCCGAAAGCTATTTTTTTCTTTATCTAAGGAGAGGCTTGGTGGCCGAATTTTTATCGATGATCAATATCGATATGCGGTATTATATCGGTGATTGTAATTTCGCAGAGGTCTTATATCACAATATCTCTAAAAAATCGTGATTTGGTTATTTTTGTCATGAACAAACTAAACATTTGTTTTTATAACTAATATATATATATTCAAAAAAATGTTTGTTAATGAGCAGTATCTTAATCCAAAATAAATAATTGGACGTTCGTTAAATATTAGGGTAGAAAATATACAATTGAATCGATCTCATAAATATTTTTTGCCTTGTGTAATAGTATTTGAATATATCAACTGTTATTCTACATTTTTTTTAATATTTGTGAATTAGTTTTGATCGTAGTTTAAAGATTGGATCGCTGACGGCTCTGATCTTTATATCGCATAGAAATTAGTGATCAGACCGCATTTTTTATGATAGCTCACAAGCTTGCATAAAAGACATTCAAAAATCATAAGCATGATAATAGACTCTTGTCTATATGGTACTAATCAAGAATTTTAGTTTCAGGGACAATGACATAAACTATGAAGAAGTAGTTAAAAAGATGAACTGGGCCAGATTTCCTGCAAACCTGTTCCGCCGCAATTCGTATCGGTGAGTGAAAATAAAGAAACCTTAGGAAAGCTATATTATCAACAACCACTAATTAATCACAAGGACTCACTACATCGCCCTGAGAAATAAAAAAAACTGATTTCGTCCTGTGGGATATTAATAATCACAGAAATGCTTTCAGCCTTCCTTGCAAAGTATAATGGGTACGGTTACTTCGATCTCCTACCTGAGCTAGAAACAAAGAGAAACCACACTTCAACACGGCCATCGTGCTAACATTCCTCACAAAACCTCTCTATTAATTTACTTATATAGAAGAAGAAGGAAAAAAAAGTACTCGTTATCCAGAGTGTTGAACATATTCATGAGCGAGTCAGTGCTAGGAGCGACCACATTGATGAAAGAGCTCCCAAACGTCTCGCCTCCTCCTCGATCATGAGGAGGAGGATGAGACGAGAAGGGCAAATATAATGACTGGAATCAGGCCACCCGTCCTCCCATTCGAGAAATTTGATCCAAGCATGATGAATCAATGTAACAATAACAATAATAAGAACAAGCAGGAGCACTCTGGAGACGATATTTTTTCCTTCTTTTCTATAATAAGTAAATAATAGAGAGGTTTTTGTGAGGAATGTTAGCACGATGGCCGGTTGAAGTGTGGTTTTCTTTGTTTCTAGCTCAGGTAGGAGATCGAAGTAACGTACCGTAGTAATTAATTGTATCTTATTTTTACAGGACACAGGACACGAAGCTTCTCAAATCCATATTTACCGCTATATCTATTATGATCTCATCAAAACATTAGAAATGCGCGAATAAACAACTGCTACTCCACAGAAATAATAATTGACTCGACTTGAGACTTCCTTGATAACGTATATCAGCCTAACACGGCTGCCACACCGGATGAAACAACTTAGTCTTGAGAATAAATAAGTAGTCCTACAATAAATTCTCAGATATCGTCATCCTATGATTATGTTTCATAAAAAGTATTATACTCTTGCCCTAGAGCGACGTCACTGGTTAGTAATTATCATTTTCTATTCCTTAAGACTTTAGACTTTGTCTGCTTAAGGGAGAATAACTAGGAGGGAAATCTGGAGCTTAGCCTTGGAGCATACAGATTCTATGACTGTTTGGGCATGAAAAAGAGAGAGGGGTAAAGAGAATGATAGAAGGAAAGAGAGAGGGAGAGAGAAAGAAAGAGGAGGAAAGGGAGGGAGAATTTTCTCTCTCACTTTTCTTTCTCCCTCTTTCTGTCTGTCTCCCTCTTTCTTCCTTCTATAACTCTCTTTCCCCTCTCTCTTTTTCACGGCCAAAAATAGTCATAGAATATGTAAGCACCAAGGTTAAGCTCCAGATTTCCATTCGTAATATAACAATTCCTTCCCATTTCTTCTTTTTATCCTCTATTTTTAAAATAAAACACATAAATGGATCCACCAGTATTATATTATGTATTTTTCTTCCCTTATTTATTGGCTCTACTATACATTCAGTTATTAGTTAAGTCAGTGAGAAATTAAGGGTATAAGATTTTTTTAAATGTCGGTTTTATGAATTTGAATGAAATTTAATTTATGTATATAACAAATAAATAAAACCCTATGTATAATATGTCAATTATTTTATTTAATGAAAATAATTAATCATATTCGACCTTCATCTGTGGTTCAAATATTTTTCTTCTTACTATCCTTTTAACAAAATTGGGTTTCAAATTTCTACTTGATTAAAATTAATTATGATTATTTAACTCAAAGAGACATGACTTCCACCTTAAGGGCCGATTGAAAAAAAGTACATCTAAATTCCAATTTTAAAACATGATTATAGAAAACTTTTCATAGAGGAAACAAGCCATTTATCTTGGGTTATTTGAACAGAATACACAGAAAGATTAAGACAAGAGCTGGAATGTAACGCCAGTAGTGGTACTCGTTAGCAAGCTGTGTTCAATCAGTGTGGGTATTTTTATTATCTAAAATTATAAATCTGCTGAGGGAAGGTGGAAACGGTAAATTTATAGATTCTGATTTTAATAAAAATAATAATCCACAAACTTCAAGATTCTATTTTAAAATCCGGATTTATATATATATATTATTATCGATAGGCAAAAAATGCAATTGATAGTTCCAACTTGATTAAGACCAGTTGTTGCCGTGTGCGATAAAATGAGCGAAAAACGAGATATATTATTTAAATATATGTTTCACACATTTAGCTTTTTTTTTGCTACCTATATTCTTCCTTTTTAGATCATCTTTCTGCATATTTATGGACAACTACGACATTTTTTTGTTCCCTATTCCTACAGCCCTGAAATTCATACGACTTGCTAAGACATATAAAATATTCCGAGGAGTATTCGATTAAAATAAAATACGAATGGAAGGACGAAATAAGTAACTTTCATTACAATATTATAGTTAACCCAATTTAATGCACTGTTTGTTTTGTATCAGTGCCCGACCAAAATATTTTTAATCGATTGCTGAGAACTTTTGATATAATAGAACTTCTACCACCCCCAGATAATCACCCCCTCCCCCGACTAGCACGGGATTTCATCTCCTGTGCCATTCACCCCCCGAGTCATTTAACCCCGTTACTAATATTCTTATCTTTAAAAGTTTACTTATGAAGTTAACAATTTTTTTTTGCATTAATGTTTTAAACCAATGTTCCTAATATCGGCCATATAACAAATATGACGATATTAGGAACATAGGAAGTAGACTTTAAAAAGATAAGAATATTATTAGCAGAGGGTAAATGGACGGGGGGGGGGGGGGATTGTCGAGGTACTGGTCCGAGGCATAGAGATATAAACAAGGAGAATATAAAGAAGGTGAGTGAACAAGGAAACTTTACGTTGTGTTTTATTATTATTATTGGACTTAGGTTTTCAACATTGACGTCATATGTTTATTTATTATTATATTTACCAAGATACATAGAGATAAGGTATATCAAGGTCTGTATAATAAGGTCTGGGCAATACAAAAACAAACATATAGCAGTGGACTACTCAATGACGTCACTGGAGAACGATTCTACTATCCATTTTATCTATCTCTATCAATCTATAAATATATATATTGGTTTAGGAATATTTATATATAAAATTATACACAAAGAAAATCTGATAAAGATGTTTTTTGTTGGGAATTATTGATAGTAGGAATTTTTCCTTAATGACATTTGCCTACCTTACCGTAGCTATGTTTATAGGTACCCTTATGGTCCATTATATACGAATGACTCCCTTATATATGAGCGAAAAAGTAACCAAAATGGGCTCAGTTATAAAATAAAAAACCAAATGTGCTCATTAATGCTCAATAAAGCTATTTTGAGTATTAGCTAGGCCCAAAAGTCAGTAGTACTTTAAAAATGCATTTTATACAAAAGTGTCGTTTAAGGAAAAAATTCCTACTATCAATAATTCCCAACAAAAAAAATGCTTTATCAGATTTTCTTACGCATAAGTTTATATATAAATATTCCTAAACCAATATATAGTTATAGATTGATAGAGAGATTGATAGATATAAATGGATAGATAGAATCGTTCTCCAGTGACGTCATTGAATAGTTATACTGCTAGGACTACATGTTTGTTTTTGTATTGCCCAGACCTTATTATACAGACCTTGAGGTATATCAGACAGAAGGAGTTCAGCCTGCTAGGACAGAATGGTGATTTTGACGTCACAGATATACTCTATGTTATAAAAATTGATAAGAATTACTAAATAAACTCATATTTTAATTAGTATTTATTTGAAAAACACTAATATAAAACATAGATCGTAGAAAATTAATAGGACCTTATTTTAATGAAACATATTTTATCTTTAGAATTACTTAATTAGAGGCAGGAATTGACATAAATTCAACGCAACCTCGTTAAATCATATAAATAATGAAGAATATTTCGGGATAGGATAAACTTTATTCATTCAGTCCTTCATCAAACAATCACACAAAATAGCCACTGTTGAATGAAATATTTATTTTTCTTTCATTTTAATGTGTTGTTTATTATCAAAGGAGGTGACCAACGCACTTGGCCATTTCAAAAATTAAATATAATGTCCTATATGGTGTGAAATTCATAATTAATTCACATTGCAATCAATATTTATTCTACATTCATGAATGTGGCTTAAGACACCCTCAGAAGAATTTGTTCAAGCTATCAAGAAACTGGGTACCCTCTTCAATCAATTTCACGGAGAATATGGCATAAGAAGGGACGCAAATGTGATAAAAAAGCTCATTGATGTCCTTCAAAAATATAATTACGAAGACGTTTATATGAAGCTCCCTTCGGATATAATAGTAAAGTTTGCCAGATTAAGGACATTCATTATAATAAAGGTACTGAAGAACAAAATTTTCGATTTCAAAAATAAAAATATGCCCTCCTCACGTAATTTAAAGAAAAGTATTCAATTATTTTAAATATTAATTCATATATATTATTTTTATATAAATATAATGTCTAGAATATATTAAACTTATTCCATTTATAATTCATGTGTATTATTTCATCAATTTGAATTCTTTATCTCCCTGGCTTGAATGAGTCTCCAAAAAAGTCTTGAGACCATACTTTGAAGAATATGTCCAAAGTAATATAAAATTGAATATTTTATTTTTAAAATTTCAAAGAAAAAATATCCTAAGAAAGGGGCCCAAATATTACAAGAAAAGTCAATGTTATCCTTCATAAAGTATCCCGAAATATTCTTCATGATTTATATGATTTAACGAGGTTGCGTTGAATTTATGTCAATTCCTGCCTCTAATTAAGTAATTCTAAAGATAAAATATGTTTTCATAAAATAAGTTCTATTAATTTCTTAGGATCTATGTTTTATATTAGTGTTTTTCAAAATAAATACTAAGTAAAAATATGAGTTTATTTAGTAATTCTTATCATTTTTATAACATAAGAGTATATCTGTGACGTCAAAATCACCATTCTGTCCTAGCAGGCTGAACTCCTTCTGTCTGATATACCTTATCTCTATGTATCTTGATATTTACAAAATCAATTTCTCAAAGGAATTGCTTTGTTGTGGAGTGATTTGTGAGTGGCACTCACTGAGTGCCAGGAACAGCCTCAAGTCAATTGTGCCATTCAAACATTCTCCCTTTCACACGCCCAAAATATCCCTCACTTTTTTTCCATGTCTAATAATAATATGCATATTTCAACAATGACGTCATACAACATCTGAGTCAGCTAACGCCAACCTGCCTGCCTTAGAGAGTTCGTTGTTGACACACCTTTATATATTCTCCTTGGATATAAAGATATAGAGAGCTGATTGGATCCTTCAGAGAAATACGTCATTGTGACTGTAAAAACTTTTAAAAAGATATACAGTAAACCCTTGATATAACGAACTATATGGGGGGAGGGCAGGGTCGTTATATCCTAAAGTTCGTTAAAGGGGGCTCTGGAGTGTAAGGTATATCCTGCAGGAGTGACGATGAACTGCCGCTGGACACATTTGGCAGATTAGTGGAGGAGGTCGAAGTCACAGACACACTGCTGGTCTCAGACTCTGTCCTAGACCTCTTCTCGGCTGGGGAGGGGCCAGCCTTGAAGAAGTCAGAGATCTTCGTCTGTGTCTTCTTCTGCTGCACCTCACGCATGGGTTCAAACCGCATGATCCGCAGCAGCTCATAATTCGGGTTCGGTAGGCCTTAAATATAACGATCTTAGGTTCGTTATGTTCGGTCATGGACAAAAAAGGTTCGGTAGCCTCATATATAACGAACTTAAGTTCGTTATACCTATATGAGGCATGTTCGGCCAGCTCGAGGAAGTTCGGTATCCTCAGATATAACGAACTTAAGTTCGTTATATCTGAGGCTTATTCGGCCAGCTCCAGGAGGTTCGTTGTATCCGAAGTTCGTTATACAAAGGGGCGTTGTATCGAGGGTTTACTGTAGAGAGTTTATTCTCTTCATCATTCATAGATTCTATCTCTATGATCAGCTTACGATGACGTCGTATAAATTACTTTGTTTATTTTGCACACACAGAAACATTAGAACGCTGTTTCTCTGCCATTGAAGGGAATCAGTTCTCTATATCTTAATATCTCTATGGGTAATGTTTATCCCATTTCGTGAATCCACATGGTACTCAGTCCCTCTTCCAAAGAAAATATTGCCTTCTTTCTTTACTCTTCCGAGCCAACCATCCCTAGAGCCTCCACTAGCTCCCTTCAGCCACGACTGAAACCATAGAGAAAGAGATGTGTGAACTTTGATCCATGCTTTAGAGTATGGTCACACGCAAGTTTGAAAGTGAGCCGAAGCGTAACGTGGTTAACGTCATATTGGCAAAAGATTCGAGATGAGTGCGGGGCCTGCAGCTTTGATAAAAATGTTATCAGTTAATTACGACGATTACAAATGCAGAGAGCACTCAAGAACTATGGACCACTTTGTCCTTTTGTCCTAGCGTAAGGACCACGTGACCGGGTGCCCGAGTGATAGCAAGGACGTATAAGCAGAGGATCCAGAGGCTCATCTAGAATATCCCCCTCTTTTCTTCAGGGTCCTCTGTGGAAATGACCCAAAGTAGCATTGAGGATTTGGGAGAAGTGGATCACCCGCTAAAGGATTGAAGAATAAATGGAAATCCAATCAGCAAATCCTCGTGAAGAACACAGTGAAACCCTATCAACAAATTATCGTATAAACTCTTGTAAATCGTGAGGTAGAACTACGATAAGCCCGGGTGGAAGGGAAAAGTCCTCCATGAGTTGATGAGCCAAGCAGAAAAACAATATAAAGGATTCCCATATGCAGCGCTTGAATCTCAATATATATATGGCATCTATAAGCCGCATTTGATATTTTGTTTATTTATTATTAATAATTTAGATATCCCATTAACAATATTTATAATAAATACTATTCACACTATATTTCAAGCTTTGTATGGTGTTCCAATCCATCCATTTGTAGTCTTTGAAATCAACACAATTCAAGTGTTTTGTATTGAAATTTTCAACAAATACTTATTTATTCCTAATGTAAAGCCAATAAAACAGACTCTATGGTTGATATTGGCTATTAAATAAATTGCTACTTGTTCGTTCTGATTGATGAAAAAGGGGTCCTACAAATCCGAACACCATGCAAGGTTAAAAGTATTTTTTGTTTTTATTGTTTCATATTAAATATATTCACCGCTTTTTTATATTTCAGACAATGAAGTACGACTCAGAGTATGTCCGTAATAAGCTCACATCCGAGTTGGAACCCACGCATTTAGATATCGTGGATGAGAGTGATGGCTGTGGGGCCAAGTACAATGTCGTCATCGTCTCCAATAAGTTTGAGGGAAAGGCTCTCCTACAGCGGCATCGACTCGTCAACTCTATTCTGGAGGAGGAGCTGAAGATCATCCATGCCTTCTCCATGAAGACCCTGACCCCAGAGCAATGGGAAAAGCAGCAACAATCTAAGTGAAAAGAAATATGTCATTTTTTCTTATTCTGTTGTGTATAGTACTCATAGAGATATAAATATATAAAGTGCCCGCCTACTAGAGCAAATGGAGGAGGAGTAGGGACTTGAAAGCCATGTTTTATTTTGCCGAGAAAAGAGAACCAACAGTATTTTTTCAATAATTTGTATTCACACGTAAAATTTCAAATATCTATGATTTTTGTCTGAATTTTTATCAGTTAAAAGAAAACATGGCATCAGCCTTGATTTCCAATCAAAGAATGAATAATCTGATATGTTTACTATTATCATTTATGAATGATTCAATTCATTTTCTTGAGACTTCTCCATTAAGACTTGAATGAATCGCATGTCAACCTTCACAAGAACTCTTTCTAAACAATTCGTCTAATAAATATGAATAAGTGTTAATTACAATTAATGTTGTATCATGAATGAAAATGAATTATAGCTTTTAGTATAAGCACTCTATATATATATATTTATGTCTCTATGGTAATAAGCCCCTGAACAAATTCTGTTAAATAAATACTGTATACGATATTTTTTCTACGACTGCTTTCAATTATATAACCAGAGTATGAATCTACATGATTTTTCTTCATAAAAGTCTCAAAGCGGGTGCATTAAAATATTGACGTTGACTGATTTGACATTTTAGCCTTTAAGTCTATATTTAGGGTTAAAAAAAGAACCAAACTAAATCTAATAACTGTTGAATTTTGCAATGTCTATCAAACACGACTCATTTACACAATTGATATCATTTTTCAAGGTTCTAAAGGTATTAAATAAGAGACCCAATATTTGCTGTTGAAACGCGGGAACAAATAAATTCATATTCCAGGCATTCAAATTTGATGATCAACCCAGAGGACTAGTTGTAACTTTCATGGGTGATAAGCAATAATTATCGCTTAGGTGAAACCTTTTAGCGTTTATAAGTTAGTTTAAAAAGAGTGTTTGTTTTGTCTATTTAGTTCGAGGGAATTGCAGTATCCGACTGGATGTAAAAATATTATTGCGTGTAAATAGGACTATCAAACTTAGAATTTATCAATGAGGTTGGCCGAAATTGACCTTCTCCTCTCGAGAGTCGAACTTGCGCCCTCGACATGGAGAGAGGAGCAAACCTTTGTTGTTTATCACTTGTCCTCAAAAATGAGGAATGATTAATTCAAGAATAATTTGTATTGAGTCTGGAAGAAGTGGTCTATAATAAAACATCTTAGGAAAATAAAGTAGAATAATGTCATACAGAAAAACCTCTATAGTCAAGTATTGTATTGGAATAATGGAGCTATGTATCTTACTCATAGTTTTTAAATACCAATACTTAGTTTTTGTAATACTCAATTAAATGAGGTATCTTTTAAACAGTATACATAGAGATGTACTATATTAAAATACTTAATTGCCTTGTCAATTTACCGGGCTTCTCCTATGTCATTATTTTCCTTCGAGTTTTGCTCGGTTTCTCAACAAGGGGCGTTTTTAGGTCCTATTTATAGGTTTTACTTAGAACAACTTGTGGCATGTGTTGGGTGCATGATGGATCTATTTACTACGGAACACGAGGGACCTCAGTGATGACATTCTTAAGAATAAATGAAGTTCCCAAAAATTATTTATTGTCTTATGGTGTCGTTTCGTCTCTCGACGGACTCGTCTGGATCACGGACCGAACCCTTCTTCAGTCCATCTCTATTCTTGTCTGATTTGTTGATGAATGATTGACGTCATGTTCCCTCCATTATTTGATAGCTCTTGAAATGTGTACCATTAGGAGTCCTTTTGGACGACTCGCTCCTCCTCCTCCTCCTCATAGCCATGGATCGCCTGGATATTCGTAAGCACGTTCGTCGTGTCTTGGGTCAGTTCAAGTCCAAGGGTGACGTGTCCTATCTCCTGGAGGAGCTCTATCAGCGTGACCCCCGAGTTCAAGAGGCCTCCTCCACTCACTGGAGTCTCGTGTGGGGAATGCGAAGCGATCCCTCAAGGCCTTTCTCATCACCCTGGAAGACAAGATCCTGGAGGACTATGGATCTTCAGGGCGATGGATCAGCGTCATCGCATTCATTGACGTCATTGCCTTTCGTCTCTACAAGATCCATCGTGCCAAATGGAATAGCTATGAGATCCTGGGGGGACCGCGAAGGTATGAAGGGATGGGAAACATCAGGCAGTCGACCACACTCAGAACTGGATGCTACTCAACAAAGAAGATAATGACTCATGTCCACGAAAAAGCAGAGCTCTTTGAATTCGTACTTCCATCCATACATACATACATACATGCATGCATCCAAGGACTCCCTCACCCCTCACTTCGTGACAAAGGAACTATGGAGGAGTCCTAGGAAGAGGGGGAAAAGGAAATCCTACAGTCAATGTCAATGTCATTTGAAAAGGAGTAGTCCCTTGGAATGACTTGGAATCATTTTAATAGTCCTTAAGAATTGATATATGGACTTGGACAAAGGATATTGTTAAATAACATCTTATTTTATTTAGTCGAGTGTGCATCCAGGTATTAGTTAGGTCAATGAATGAAACACAGAGTTTAAAAATAAATATTATGGACAAATGTTGATTTTTTTAAAATATCTGTATATCTGTGATGAAATACCAATTACACATTATTTTAAAATACAAATAGAAAAATAATTCATCAAACGGCCTAAGCTTGTATATAAGTTGTTTTAAATAGAAAAATACTAAATACTTGTGCTAGAAGTAAACCATAAAAAAACAAAACGAATGAATGGTATGTTTAATAATACGTAAAAAATACATGCTATTTTTCATTTGTAATACTATGTACACTTGACATGAAGCTCTTAAATTGTCATTTATACGTTATATATTTTTGTGATTAATATTCTGCTATGCCTTTCGTTTACAACTTCAATGAAAAAAAAGTTGTTTTAAATGTTGTATTTGAAGAAATGAGTGAATAAATTCTAGTGAATCAGGCAATCCATTTTTTTTATTGTTTGCATAATTTAAACACTATTATATCTAACTGGTGGATGCTACCCGGCATCACCAAGGATTTTTCGGGAAATTCCACTTTTAACTAAATATTTAGGAGATACAGAGGATCAAACAAACAAGTAAACGGATCGATTTTATCAGTATATTTTTACCACTCAAAAATATTTCTTAGTAATACAAAATTCACCACTTTTTTGTTTTAATTTAACCCGCCGTTATCAAGAAGTCGTATAAAATATACATGGAAATATAATTTTCCGGAATAAATGACGTTAACAAATTTTACAGGAGTGCACAACAACAAAAACAATTCTTGAGCCCTCAAATAATTCAGGAATCGTTAGGGGGAGTCAGGGAAACGAATGTACTGACGAACGGAATTCTTATTGGTATATACATTCATATATCCTATTCTTCTCTCCAATATTTCAGGTTAAGTTCTCCCCTCTCCGAAGAGGATCTCATCTCCCTTCGCTCTGCCTTCAAGCACTCCCTCCCCACGAAGTGCATCAACTCCGTTCAACAGCTCATCATCAAGCTCAAGCCTAAGAACAATACTCGAAAGCATAAGAAAAGAAAGTTGAGGGATCATAATCATGAGAGCCTCTTGGACCATGATGAGGTGGAGATCGGAGGGAGCAACAACAGAGAGGAGGAGGAGGGGCTCTTCTTCAGCTCTTCCTCTTCTCAGCATCTTTCGCATCTCATCCTTCTCCCTCACCAAAGCGCTCAAACAAGACCCCATCAAACAACAACTCATGAGCATGAAGACCAAGCCGCTCTTCATTGCATTTTTCAATGGAACGCCACATATTTTCTCACCCGTTACCCTGCGAAACAAGGCTCACATTAATGTATGAAAAAGAAAGAAAACCTTGATAGTTCAAAAACATATTGATAGGGATAACTAAAAGGCTATTTTTGCAAACTCACCCTGTAACTTTTTATTCATTGGACAAGTATGTTTACCTTCTTTTTTTAAAGTCCAATATTCAAATAGATAGATGAAACAAAATCAACATTATTTTTTCCTTCAGTATGAGAAACTCCTTTATTCAATTAATATTAATAGATGGGATAGTTCATATCAAGGATTCTCTAATGAATGAATGTAGACTCATGGAGAATAGACAACTAGTATTTTTAGGATGCATTTCTTCTCTCTGAATTGTTCACCTCCTCAACAGCAGTAGCCTGTAATGCAGTGAATCCATGTAGCCTAATGTCAGCTGTTTTTATTATTATTCCTTCACATCTTTCGACCAATCACGTTTCAAACTGCATCACCCTTTCTCTATCTATGATACCTACTAGTTTTCATATAATTATGAATGTTTCAAATTAGTTTCTTTAAGGGTAATATGCTTTTCTCTTGTTGACGTTCTGTTAACCCGGAGTGAAGTTAAGCTTATTTTCATGTCAACTGTTTGTTTGTTTACTATTCACCTTTCTTTTCTTGTAGCCAATCATATTCCATAAAAAAACCAGGGTGTTATCCTATTCGATTCTAGGGCAATCACCCCCCGTGCCAATCACCCCCCGGGCATTTACCCCCCGTTAGTAATATTTATTATCTCTTAAAGTCCACTTATGAAGTTAACTCTGTTTTCAAGCTATTAATAAATGTGACGTCACTGGTAAGTACGCAGTCCCAGTTCTTTAGAATTGGAATCTGTATAAATTAAACTTGCATAAATTTGCAAATTTCGTGTCTTAGACCTTATATCTGGGCTATTTATGTACAACTAGACAATCATACAGGTTGTAACCTATCAACTCAAGATATCTTATTTATCTCATATAGGTCCTAAGCTATTTTCTAAGGAACCACTTGTCCTAAATCGAATACTATGATCATTGGAGAAAGTGACTATTTGAAAATCAAAAACTCATCCACTCAAATAAGTTGACTTATAAATTTTATTCTCGATTTATTACATTCATTTCTTCACACCCGAAAACGTGTTCCTGTGGCTTTTTTAAGATAACCAAGTCCCCATTAGTCTTCGCAAGCAGCGGAAAAGGAGATCAAGAAAGTGGTTCACCAGTAACGTCACTTTGGTTAATAGCTGGAAAACATAGTTAACTTCATAAGTGGACTTTAAGAGATAAGAAATATTACTAACGGGGGTAAATGTCCGGGGGGTGCTAGTCCAGGGGGTGATTGCCCTGTTACGATCCTATTCATTACATACTTTTATACTACTCTCTTAGGGAATCCTGGAGCATTTGAGGCCTCTCAAATAAATAAGCTGAGCCTCACATCCAATGACCTCAGCAGCCTCTACAAGATTGTAAGGAATCCCGAAAACGAGGAGAACGTTGAACCTCAGACTCTAAACGACAGCAGCAGCAGCTGCTTCCGACCTCTAGGATTATCTTAAATGACATCTTTATTGAATCCGAATCTACATTTAATGTGAGTTCATTATAATTATGATATATTTTGGGGATGTTTTTTAAATAACGATAACAAGTTCAAACAATGACGTCTATGAGTCCAACTTGGAATAAATAATTCATTTGAGAAAATATCACATTTCATCGTTTGTTACATATACAAAAAAACAATAATCTTTCGGAGGGAAAACTTACGTAGAACTAAAAGATCTGCTAAGCTTTCATTTCATATTAATTATCTTCTTCATCCTTCCTCTTTGTTGCAGGAGACCTGTCCGGATTCCGCATATCAGGGCAAGATGGCGTGTGTCCTTCGGATTCAGGGAGATGACATTCAAGGTGGTATTGAGGGCTTAAGGAGCCAAGGGATCATAGATAACACACTGGACTCCGAGGCAAAGAAATGGATGGAGTACCTCCCATCCGTCAAAACCAATCATCTTCTCCTTGAAAACGGCCTTCTCCATCGGAATGAAGAGCCCCTCTACGACGTTGGGAGTGGAATGATAACCTAAGCAGAGGCAGGGAAGAAAAAACTGGGCTCTCGCTACTGAGAGAGAGCTTCATTATATATGTATAGTTTTCATTACTTAAAAAGAACATAATATATTACGTAGTTTTATATATATCCCTCATTTGAAATAAAATATGAACTCATTTTAATTCACATTATTCCTTTTCCTTTATTTCACAGCTCATGGAATATTTACATTAACCAAAGTATAAGGTATATAATTAGATGCTTATGCGTAAAAAATACATTATTAAGCATTATAATTATAATTTTTAGCATCCTAGCTGAACAATCTTATAAATATAAATCAATTAAAAGCAAATTAAACCGAAATGACAAAAATAAACGAAAAAAACATGGAAAATTATAAAAAGTTTATTTGTAGTTTCTAAATTTCTTTATGGCGTCATTATAAAACAGGGACCGGGAAGATTCGGATTTCATCGGCGGCTATGACATTATTGTATTGTAACCGCCGACCACACTAATAACTGGATGCACAAGTGATTGAATAAAAGAAGGGAGAATAATAATCAGCAGCTGATGGGCGCCATTTCAAATCTCGCTCTTATGACAAAATATAATATATTCTATAAGTCGATGAAATAACCAAGGACAAGGAAGGACTATTTATAATCCTTTGAAGAGTCAAAATACAAAATTTTAAGGAATAGAAAAATGGAGGAAAACAAAGCTATTAACCAGTGACGTCGTTCTTAAGGTACTACTCTTGTATGATACTTAATATAGGTGGACGATATCACATACTCGCATATTTGGCCGCCTACGGCGCCCATATGTTCATATTACATAAGTTTCTTAAAATTTGTATCATGGATTTTGTGGAGATAAAATAGGTTTCTAAATGTCAAATGAGTTACAATAATTTTCTGTTTTGTACAAATATTCCTCATAAAAAGTTTGACTTCGTACAAAGAATATGTTTTAAGTCACATAAGATGCTTTTTTCTTTTTCTTTTTTCCTCTCTTTACCTTGAAAAGTAGGTAGTAAAATCATGAAAGGTGATTGTACAAATATTCCTCATTAAAGTTTGACTTTGTACAAAGAATATGTTTTAAGTCACATGAGATGCTTTTTTCTTTTTTCCTCTCTTTACCTTGAAAAGTAGGTAGTAAAATCAGAAAAAGTAATTTTTCTGGTTCATTTCTGGTCCCATCACTTTGCAAGTAGTTTTCTTCTTGACCCAAGGATTCCATAGGTATCTTCAAAGTTCAAATCTGACCATAAATGTGGGAGGAGATAGCGGACGGACGGACAGAGATTGGTGAATTATTTTATAGATTGTAGGATTTCCTTTGATCTATTCACCTGACTACTTCATAAAGGAAGCAGCCATATTAATCATTAGAGCTCCTTAAGTGGGCATAACTTACTTCTTTTCTGTTGAGCATCCAGTTGATATATAGATCAATGATTATAGCATAGTGTAACGTTAGTTGCTTGGTATTCTTAATCTTTAAAAATTGAATTGCTAAAATATTATCCAGAGACTTCTTTCAAATACAATTCAGCTTAATTAAATAATTACCAATACCAGTGGTTTCTGCGATAACTTTTTTTTAAACTTGTGATAACGATAAACGATAGCTTTTTTCTCAACCTGCGATAAACGGTAAAAAAAATTAAAACCCAACTTGCGGTAAGCGATAAACGATAACGATAAAAAATTGACGACATTTTTTTTAGAAAAGCATTTCCAGAAAAAGTGTTGACGTTTTTGTAGAAAAGAATTTCCAAAAACAGTGATGACATTTTATTTAATAGAAAAGAACCTCCAAAAAAAGTGACGACGTTTTTTTTAGAAAAGAGTATTTCGAATTTTTTTTTTACAAAAGTCGTCTTTGAATTTATCGTTTATCGTTCCTCATTTTTTGAGACTAACGATAGTGAATGAGCGGTAATTTTAGAAAACTTTGCAATAAACGATAACGATAAAAGGTTTGACCTCAGTAATTATCGTTTATCGCTCATTTCATCGCACACGACAACCACTGACAATTAAGCCCTATGTAAATTGAAATGAAAATTCATTCATTTTGATAGCCTAGAAAAAAGTTATTTATTTTAAACCACATAAGTCTGTAATTGCTAAGATTTTTAAAAATCTCGTTTTATATCTATAGTTTTCGCCTAATATTTAAATAAAATAAAGGTCTATATACTCTTTATTTATAAACCTTGTATTAAAATCATAGAAATATGATTAAAATACATCTCAAAAACCCAAAAATATGTTTAAAATACGGAAGAATCTTGAGTAAATAAACTAACACAACCTCCATGTTATTGTCCTTATATCTCTATGTTATTATTAATTTTGAAAAATAAACAAGGCAGGTTTAAAGATAAGGAGCAAATTATAATTTTGACAGATGTGTCAGTATGCTAACACATTCATCCTAGGCGCATTTGGATGATACAGAATACGGAAGACATGGAATCCCTACGGCATGAGGTGATACTCTCATCTAAATACTTTTTTAACTTCCTAATTTTCTGTTCTTGATTTAGCTCAAAGCCGAGCTTCAACTTCGAGATGCTTTAGAAGTGGATGCACAAATTTCTCTCTTTGTCGTGGCGGCCAATTCCCTTCGACATCATTCGGCTCTCCGTCCTTTCCCCCTCCAAATTATTCACCTCTGCGAACGCATCAGATGAACAATGCATTAATCATTTGGTAACATTAAAATTCCATCAGTATCAGAGCTCCTGAAATCTGGGATATATGCCCAAAAATATGTAAAAGAAATCTATCACAATCATGGAAAAATACTAAATAGATATGCAAAAGGATGTTATAAATATTTAGGCTGAAAGATTTTATAGGCCATTTCAATGGATACTAAAACAACATTGTTTTAGTATTCATTGGCCATTCATATAAACTATAGAAATAATAATTATAAGTAATAAAAAAATGGTATGGTTTAAAATAATTTAAATAAACAAGGTAGTTTAATAATTACATTAACAAGAAATATAGTTAAAATTACATTACTAAACATATCAGATTTTAAATACACTAATAAACATTATAGTTAATTTTTTATATAAACGTTTTAGTTAAAATTATATATAATATCATAGTTAAAAGTATATTTATAATTTTTATAGTAGTAGTTAGTTAGACTTTATTTCCGTTTGCCAATATATACAGAGTGGCTAGGCAAAAATGTCCGGTTGATAAGTTTGTTTCTTGTGCGCAGAGCGTACGTAAAAATTCAAAACAAGTAAATCAGCTACGCTTTTGAAACAAATACCTACAATTTATAACTATAAAAATATCTCTTAGACCAGAAATGAGTGTTCAGCAAGCGAAAAGACAACGGATTCACGATTTGCTTGACGCGCAAATAAATCAAGTTGATATTGCCCGGATCGTTGGCGTTGATATCCGTACTGTCCGTCGTATCCAGCAAGCCAAAAATGATGGTAAAGGCTTCAACAGAGCTCCTGGATCTGGTGGCCATAACAAAAAGCGGACAGACGACTTTCTCAATGAAGTTAAGGCCAAAGTTGAATCGGACCCCACCATCAGCCTAAACCGTCTCTCAAAAGAGTTCAACGTGTCCAGGCGCACAATCCAGCTGGCTGCCAAGGAAGATTTGGGCTTGCAATCATTCGTTCGGACCCACAGACAGCTATTGACAGCAGCAGCGATGGAGAAGAGACTCGATAGGTGCAAGATCATCCTAAATTGGTTGAAAAGAAGTCGTGTCTCATCAAAATATTTCAGACGAAAAGATCTTCACGGTGGACCAGTTTACAATCGCAGAAATGATCGATGGCTTGCTAAGCAACGTGAGGATGTCCAAGGAGTCTTCAGGACCAAGAATCCCCAGCAAGTGATGGTCCTTGGTGTATTCAGGTTCGACGGAAAGAATATGCCTCCATTCTTCTTTCGGCCGGACGAGAAGATCGACACCGAGGCCTACTACAAAGTCCTGAGGTATACTGTTCTGCCATGGTTAAAAAAACCCACCGGAAACTATGTGTGGCAGCAGGATGGTGCACCATCTCATATGGCGGCTAAGAACCAAAAGTTCTGCAAGGACAATATGGCCCATTTCTGGCCGAAGAACTCCTGGCCACCGTCATCCCCGGATCTAAATCCGCTGGATTTTTTCTAGTGGGGCGCAATTGAGAGCAAGACCAACCGGACCCCTCACCTCAATCTTGACTCTCTGAAGGCCACCATCATCAAGGAGTGGGACAACTACCCTGAGAAGCACATTATAAATGCCTGCAAACGCTTCCGGCCCCGCCTCGAAGCCGTCGTGAAGACCAATGGAGGCCATATTGAATAATTTAGATCCTTTTATATACTACTTAAAGCAAATAAATTTCAGTTCCATAGAAGCAACCAATTAAAAGTTAATTAAGTTCACAAAATCAAAATATCAAACCGGACATTTTTGCCTAGCCACTCTGTATAGTTTACAGGGAAAAAGGGAAAAAAAATAGTTAAACGTATATTTATAAACGTTACATTTTCAACATTACTTAATAACCCCCTTCTCTTGCCTCCATCCACCGAAACACATTATCTACAAATTAAGAATTGCAAGTAATGCCATTTTAAAGCTCAAAATTTATGTCATATTTTTTAGTACGTATGTATGTCTATTAATATTTTTTTGAATAGTATTTTATTAATTGAAAATAGTGCTTTTAGTTCAACCCCAAGGATAAAATTGTAAATTAAAATATTTAATCATGTGATTTTTCATACATTATCTTAAAGTTGAACTGTTGAATAAAAAGTACATTAATAAATATTATCTTTTGAAATAACTTTAAAACATTATATTTGGAAATTACATTCATCATCAACATAGTTTATAGTTATAATAATAAAATACATTACCTATTATAAGCAGTTAAGTATTATTTCATGAGTCGATGATGATATACAATTGTATTCTTCCCATCTCCTTTTTCCAGTAGACAACAGTCTTCAAAAAGGATGTCACCCAAAGATAGCCTTTATAAAAGGCTGATTTCATGACTTCCCCTCTCCTTCCTTGATCCCAATCCTAAAATTATGATTTGTCGGGATGGTGAGAGGGAAATCAAGATTTTCATGCCTACGTCAACTCATGAAATAATATTTAACTACTTAAAATAGGCAACATATTTATTGTTGTATTAATAAACTTTACTGATTATGAATGTAATTTCAAAATATTATGTTTTTAAAAGTATTTTACTTCATATAATCTACAATTGCATTTTCTAAAGTAGATACAAACAAATCATAAATCACATGGCAAAAAAAATCATATCAAAAATTCAAGAAACTTTTTCATTTTCTTATTAACTCATTAAAGACTATATTATATAAAATAATTCTCAAAGGCAAAATAAGGTAGAGAGGCTTAATAGGGCAAAAAAATCCGGTAGGGTTACTTATAAACACCATATTTTATAAATTGAAGGAGCACCAAAAAATAGTTTTAAATATTCGGGTGATCAAACCTATTTCATACTTTTAATCATAATTCAAGCTCCTAAAAGCAACAGAACAGCTATTAAGCTATGGTCCCTGAAGGACTCGGTGTCGATGCTAGCAGCTTCAATGAGCTATTGACTTACGGTCAAATATTAAGTGGTTATATAAAAAGTCAATACCTTTCAGCTGTGACAACGCTTTCACCATGTAGCAAAACACTGCAATGATCCTCGTTTTCATAAACACTCGCGACATTCCCCCCATTCAAGTATTTGACCCTTTTCTCAAAGTTGCATATAGAAAAATAGATACATCTGTCGATTTTTAATTATTAAATTTGTTTATTTACCTCTAAGTTAAATAATACAATTCTAATGATTATTGGTTATATTATATTTTCTTTGAGGTCGAATTTTATAAAATAATGAAGGTTTAACGATTTTTTTAAATTAAAAAAAGGAATAGTAAAATTATATAGCTTTTCAGTATATCTTGATCATTATTTCTACATTCCTAAATAAAAGATAATATACAAAATAGATATTAAAAGGAGCTAACGTTGGATAATGGCTCGATAATTGATTAATCATATTTCAACTGTCTGACTAATAATGATCAATGTCTCCTGCTATTTTTTTTCAGCGATCCCTTATTCAAAGCCTTCCATCCATAAAATACCTTCAAGAAGCCTTGGCTCATGATCTTGAGTCCATCTCAGATGACGTGATTCGTCTCCTCCATTGGGTATAAAGTTATTCTAATTTTTGTTTTGCATGGATTTTATAAAGGCTCATATTTGATAAGGAACTCATCAAATAATAATCATCTGTATAAATAGATCCAATTGAAAAACTGTTTTCTCTTCTATGCTTTTGATGGATGTTCGCCATTTTTCAGTTTGATAACTTTTTATTCAGAGTTCTTAAAAATGTTGAATTAAAATTATATGTATCATTATTGAGGTAAAAACGTTAATAAAATCCGATACCTTCCAATTTCTTCATTAAACATGAACATAATATTCAAATCACGGAAAATAAAAGAAATCCCTTTATAGCGGCAATCGATGGTTCTTCGGTATTTCGATACTACCGGCAATATATATATTTTTCTACCTATATCAATATAGATATTCATTTTGAAGGTAATTTCGTAATGCCTCTTTCATAGAAACCCTCGTCCCTATTGGCAAAAAAAGTGGGACAGTAGATTTCACAAGCTTCTCTTGAGGCGACTTTTTCACAAGCAAAGTCATTCGCCATAGACAGGAACAGGTAGTAACCACTTGGTGCCAGGTCCGGACTATAAGGTGGATGCATAAGAACCTCCCAACCAAGCTCCCGGAGCTTGTGGCGAGTCACTAATGATGTGTGTGGCCTGGGGTTTTCCTGATAGAACAGAATTCCTATATCAATCTTTTTTTTTGACAAAACTGCCGAAAACCGCTGCCGATTGCATGCTTAGTGTCAATTGTTATTCATAATAATCAATTTAGTTTAGTTTTAATTTTTGTACTTATACAACTTCTTTAAATTCTAAAAAGTCTGATAAAATACTCCTGAATATTCAGACAAACTCTGCCTGAATGAAAATAACTTCAAGCCTGTCAAGAGCTTAACATTTTTAGTCTTATTAGATATTTTTGGATCATCCGACTGGACTCCGGCTGAGCGTTGTGATGGACAATGAGAATGTGATAAAATATTAGAGCTAGCCGGGACCAAGAGCACCAGCACTCCTTCCCCACGCCCACACTATATTTTTGAGGTATGGATAATAGGTTTAGTAAGAAAAAGGATATAAAACGTACTTTTTAAAGGATACTTATTTTTTAAGTGTAAATCAATCAATCAACGATTTTTAAATAATATTCTTTATTTATTGACTGTTTTTTCATGTTTTTGTTCACAGATATTTTTAACGATATATCCATAAACTGCATTAAATTAAAACTTTTATAGCACTAGGTCTTTTGAGCTCTCACAATTATATATAAAGTTCTCAATTAAGAGTATTGACTTATGTGTATATTATTAATCGAATTAGTCAGATTTATGACGCTTTTGAGGACAGAAATAATATAATTAAGTTTTGAGTTCTCACAGTTATATGTAAAGCTCTCAATTAAGAGGTATTGACTTATGTGAATATTATTAAATCAAATTATTCAGATTTATGACTAATTAATTATAGAATTAAGTTCCTCAACAACAATTATTCATTTAGAACCTTTAATTCAAATATATATGTTAACCTTTTTCATTACCATTTTTGTTCAATATATATATATATATATATATTTATATATTTATATATCGATTAAAAAGCAGAGAAAACATGTGAAATATGCTGTATTAGTTAATTAAAAACTCTTATTGCATTTAAATTTAGATATCAACGTATAAATCCATCCGCTTGGAAAAACAGCATCGAGGACAGTTGGAAGGCGGGATCTTTGGATATCATGGCTCTAAACTGACAAATATTTACTCCATACTCAGTAATGGTCTACAGCAGCATAGGAATGAGGTTTGTGTCTGATTGATTTAATGGTACTACATGCAGATGAGTGAATATAAATTACATTTGTGGATTGTTATTTATAAAATGGTTATATTCGTAGTTATTTTAACAAATTAAAAAAAAAATTAAAACGAATTGAATTTCTGGTTTGAAAAATGATTTATCGATTTAAAAAGTGGATTAAAATACTTGATTTGTCATAAAATTGATTTGGAACGAATATTCACGCTAGTGGAGCGCAATATTAAAGTATTTTCGTTTAAATTCCCAAAATAATCGGATATTATCGTCGAAGTGCACAACATATTAATTCAAAGGAATTTTTATACAATTGCCTAAATCATTCTACTTAAAAATATGATGGTTGACTGCAATCAATTTATCAAAATACTAAAAACCCTTCAAAAACTTCAAATTAATTCTTATGTCCACTCAAAGTTTCTTAAATTTGACAAATATTCTATTCATAAAAAAGTTTTAAAAACATCAAAACCTAATCTTTCAACAACATTTTATTTCATCTGATTCCTAGTCATAACATTAATTTCTGCAATTGAAATGTTTAGGAATTATCTTAGGGTTTGACTTTTATTGTGGTTAAGAAAACTGAATAGTTATAAGAATACAAAAAATAATAATAATTTTTTTGACACTTTAATAAGTAAAGCTAATTTTAGTACTTTTCATATATTAAATATAAAGTTAATATTTTGTTAATTGGAGAACATGTATTTAATTTTTGTCTTTGTTATAACCAATCCACTTTGTTCAATTAACTCATTCGATAAATTATATTTCTAAAATGTGTATCTAATAAATGATAACGCCTCAATCTCTGACTGATGTGTATTCATGGTATACGTTTCATTTATGAGATAACAAACAATCATGATGATATGTATTAATTGATATTCTGGTCAGAACACTTCTGTATCAATATTTCTGAAACGGCAATGCGGAGGGTTTTTTTTACTCGAAACCCCTCGCTTTATCAAATTACATGTTAAAATATTTTTTTTTCCATTGTTTATAAAATATATACAACTCCTTACAACAACACTGAAGTACATAATTAAGCATTAAAATACATAACTAAACATTTGTTTATTCATCGCACTTCTAGGTATCTCTTTTTGGACAAGGGATTTACCTTTCCTCGGATCTCCAGGTTGTTCAGTACTTTAGCAAATCCAGCACCAACTGGAGTGAAAGCTCTCTTGGGGCTCAAGTCAATTGTGTGCTTCTCTGCGAGACGTTTGATCATCCTGACGTCAAAATGAGTTCTACAGGTAAAGAGAGATATATATTAATCCCAGGCATAGAGTTTTAAATATATAGAGATGTTGAAGGATATGCTCGTCATTCCGAAAGGATAATTACTAAAAAAATATCCAAATGCTTAATATTTGTGTCATTTAGTAGTAAAAAGTGAAAATAGAGCCTATTTTTCAATAATATTCACTTATAATCTGGCTTGTGAGCGGTCAGGAAAAAAATAGCGATCCGATCAAAAATAACGATAAGAATTTCTTTGCGATATAACGATCAGGATTTTTTCCGATCAGCGATCCGATCAATTTAATTGCGATCAACAAAAAATTACCTATGTAATACTAATTCTAAGTAAAAATTTAAATGTATATAAAGATATACCTTTATAAGGTATCATCTTTATTTAGCAATGGAATGATTGTTTCCCATTGCCTATGAGCTCCAAAATAACGACTTCTCCATAGTCGCCTGTCTGTATATTTTAGGACAAAAATATATTAGGATAGCACACACTGGCTTTTTCCATTAGTATTAGCCTGTATTTTGTGTTTTCTAAACAATTATTAGTTGTTGTAATGGATTTTGGTCAATGTGAGAGCTAGTTAAGTTTTAAGAAATGTAGGGTTTGTCTCAAAATCATTATTACAAACAATTTTTTCTTTTTTAGTTATTTTATACAAATTGATCGGATCGCTATTTTTAGTGATTTTCTTACGATCAAAAGATATAAAGATCAGGACCTTTTGCGATACTCCGATCAGCGATCAAATATTGCTATATCGCTATTGATCGCCGATCAGAAAAAACTCCGATCAACAAGCCTGCTTATAATTAAGATGCTCTTGATTGTACTGATCATCTCATTTTCTTTATGAGGATATCGAAGCTTCATTATTTTTCTACCTATAGGCACTTTATATATTTATATCTCTATGATCCAATGCAATTCAAACCCTTAATGATTCCTCTTGATATTCCTAGATCCCTCAAGAAACTACATACAGGGTAGTGAGGGCGGTCGTGTACCAGACAAGTACATCGTAGTTCAAAGCAATGATCTCATCATCAACAAGTACTTGCTCCTTTATTCCAGAGGAGGCTCTGCCAAAAACATGGATAGCTCACCAAAAAGGTAAAGGGTTGACTAAGAAATCCGATTAGTTTCTTAAATTTGATTGGTTAAATGTAAATAAGCCGCAATATAAAGAACAATAATTGACATTATGAAATTAGACATCATGGCTAAGGATATAAAAAGTAAGCTTTTTTGAAACGTCGTGATTGGTTGAAAGATAAGAAAAGAGGGGAATATAAAATAAATAATTTGATTATTACTATAAAGTTAAACTCATATAGATATAAAGACATACAGAGCTTATTGGATTCTTCATAGAAATACGTCATTGTGCCCAATATAAACAAATCTTTCTATCTCTATGATCAACTTACGATGACGTAGTACAAATTACTTTGTTTATATTGGGCACAGGCGACAGCTGAACAATGTTTCTCTGCTATTGAAGGGAATAAGCTCTATATCTTTATATCTCTATGATTATACTTTACTGGCGGCCTTTGATGTGTGAATATCAATTCATAGAGAATAATAATATGCTATATTCCCGTGGTTCCCAACAGTGGTCCAGTGGACCCCTTGGGGGTCCACGAAGGCCTGGCCGAGGGTCCACGTGTAATGATCATTTTTTTTCTCTATTTCTTTTCTAAAAAAATGTCGTCACTTTTTTTTCTTTTCTAAGAAAACGTCCTCACTTTTCTAAAAAAAACGTCCTCACTTTTTTGGAAATTATTTTCAAAAAAAAAAAGTCATCACTTTTTCTGGAGATTCTTTTCTAAAAAAAAAACAACGTCGTCACTGAACGCTAACGGAACGCTGAACGCAAAAACATTGAACGGAAAGTGCCCGAAGACCGTTAGGGGTCCACGAGCCGAATCCGGTTGGGAACCACTGCTATATTCTATTCCAATTATTAATGCCCATTAAATAAAGCAACAACTCATACTTCTGCAACCAATAATGCTTTTTTGTTTGCTCATATATGTCGATAAATGGATAATTACTCTGACACTCGGACATAGAAAAATAAATGAAAATAGGTTTTGCTAAATATTTAAATCATGTCTTATGGTGAGAGTAACTTTTTGTTATCTCTACTTAGAGTTGTGTGAACATCAACTACATACAAGAAAATCATTATTTTTAACACTTAATAAGGACTAAGCAGACAAAAAGCGGATACGTCAATTAACGTATTTTATAATATTCTTTCTTTTCCATTTTGTGTTCGATTGTATTTTGGTAAATGGCCTTCATGCACTTTAACTATTTCAAAAGTTGATCGAATTCTGAAAATTTGGAAAGGAAATATCCCTCTTCCAAAATTAGTTGAAACTACTCGTAGCGTGGCTTACATCAATTGACGCAAAGTAATTATCAATTTATGTATAAATCGATTGGAAAGTTTGGGTATTGTTTTAAAGGTGTTAAAATTTATTCATAACACTTGCTTTTTTGTAATATCAAAACTCTGCACAATGACAGCAAATAGGCGTCATTCACCTTCATGTTTGTTCATGGAGTACTATTCCCGTTTTTCATGCACCTTTTTTATGCCACTCATAGATTATAATCTATAGATAATAATAGATAATTATCAATATAATATACTTTGAAGATAATATGTAGATTAATAAGTTATATATAGAAACAGGGCTTCACCTTTTTTGATTTATTTAATGTTTAAAGCTGTAAACGATTCACGTTAATTGACGTCAGCCGCCCTTCAAGGAAGTTGTTCAAAACTCCTCCCATTCTTCTAGTGCTTTGGGAGTTAACCAGTATGCGATAGAGGTCTTAAAATTTCATATCAATAATCAAATTCCTCTTGAATCTTGTTATGGCGATCATAGTTTAGAGTTTGGCGATACACTTGGAGCCATCCTATAACAAGATTCAAGAAAACCCACCCCCATCAATCTATGACAATCACTGCGCTTAATGAATTTATTTCATAGATATTGCTTTTTTAAAGTGTTGATTTATTGTTATACAGCACAAAGATATATTAATTCTTTTAATTTGAAACTGTACTATTTAAAATTTATCTCGCATTTTAATAATTTGATTTTTTATTCATATTATACTGTTTGAAAGTCTACTTCATTTTACTCAGTGCCTTAGAGTAGCAGAGTCTGGACGAGATGCTGATGAGTCATAACAAAAGCTGACAAAATCCCATAACAAACAAAATTTCATTTCATAAAATAAATAGGTGTTTGGATTGAATAGCAATTTATGTTATTCTTTAAATCAAAGGAGATATATTTTAATGTAAAAATAGATGGCAATTGAGTTGAATTGCACTATGAATTTGCATTATTTTTCGATTTTTGCACAATTATGAGCAGAAATAGTAATTTGAATGTTGAATAACAAATTATTTGCATTTAATTTTATCGTAATGGGGCAGCCCTTCATAGCAATCACGAAACTTTTTTTTCATATTTTATTATCTAAGGATCAGTAGATCAAAATTGGTTTTTTTTAAAAGTGACCCAGATAAGAGCAATAAATGATCTTTCCGGAGTAACAAAAACCAACATTGACAAGAAGCCCACATGCATCTGCCAAGGAAAACTTATGTCTACAGGCAATCCTATCGTGCATCGCACAATTCAAGAGTAGAATGAGGTACTGCCAATATTATCATTCTACTCTTGAAACTGATTGGACTCCGGAACGATCATTGCTGCTCTTATTCTGGGTAAAGTATTACGAGAAACCCATTGATGACTGATTCTAGAGATATAAAAACAAAAAGGTTTCGTGATTAATGAAGGGCTTCCACATTACGAATAAAATTAGTAATGCAATAATATTGTTATTCAACATATAAATCCTATATCTGCTCAAAATAGTGGCAAAATCATAAAATTGTGCAAATCATAACAAATTCAACTCAATTGCCATCTTTTTACATTAAAAATATCTCCTTTGATTTATAAGAGATAACATTAAATTTGCTATTCAATCCAAACACCTATTATTTATGATATGAAATTTTGTTTGTTATGGGATTTTGTCAGCTTTTGTTATGACTCATCAGCATCTCGTCCAGACTCTGCTACTCTAAGGCACTGATTTTACTATTAGTATTAGTTTACATTGTTAATGACGGTTTTTATATATATTTCGTAAAATATTAAAAAAAATGTGACATGTGGGAAGGGGACAATAATATCAAGTTTCAATTTTCTAAAATACCATTCTTTTTCGTTCCCATTACAGAGTTCGAGGACTGACGGAATGGATTTCTAGACATGGGCTTCTTCTCTTTTTCATATCATATCTGATCATACTTTTGCGATTGGCTTTTCGAAAACAAATCCCCTTTACAAATATCTTCGTCGATGGGACATTCTTAAATAGGATAGTTTTTCTATATTTCGATTTTTGTTAATGATTTTAAATTATTTTGTATTATTCCCATTATATTATACATATGTGGCGGTTGCTTACCTCTCTCCCTCCTGTCGTATTATCTAGTAAATCCCTTTTGTATCAATATATATTTATACGATACGTAAATAAAGTTAGTATATATTATGAGTTCAAAGTGATAACATCTCACACGCTTTATTGGTGACCCCAGACACTCAGCGGTGCTCCCTGAGTTATAACACTAGCAGCCATCCGTCATGCCTGAGGTATCTGACGCGGATGTAGCCGCCATGGCTGCCTCTGCAGTAGCCCTGAAGCTTCCAACGTTTGGCCTTCAAATCCCGCCGTGTGGTTTAGTCAAATCGAAGCTCAGTTCACGCTGAAAGGGATTACCCAGGAAGTCACAAAGCACGCGCATCTCATCACATCCCTCAGTGATGACGTGACCACACGGGTTTCGGACCTCCTCATTTCTCTTCCTGTGAGGCGTCTGGGTGGATGTCTTTTCCTTGGAACACTTAGTGGATCCAGGTCCAGCTCATCCACTTTTGACACTGCTTTCTCGAACAGATCGGAATTCCTCATCTGTTCTCCATGCCATCATCTGACTCCTTGTCACTTTGACTGCTTCCAGCATACCTGTGTGTGTCAAAAGAACATTACATGGCTTATGATTTTTTTAAAACACACAATGAAATATGCATACTGAGGTTTAATCTAACCAAGAGAATACATTTACATATTTAGTTTGAAGACTAAGTTACAAAATTTAAAGAGTCTTTTGGAATAGCGTACCTGAAACGATAGCGGAGCGGGATTGACAGGGACCGATTCAGCTGTTCAAGGGCAACGATTGGCTGGGTCACCATCTCTAGGCTCAGGTACGTCGCTCCTTTCTCAAAGCGATCAAGAAGACTGTTCGCCTTCACCGCTGATCCGAGGTGCCTGATGACGCCATTTCCCTTAGGCTTTCAGAACAGGCTCGTAGTTGTCTTTGACGGAGAGAATTGCAGCTTTACCGGCTGATCATCGGAGAGGCTGTCTTGTGCAATGTCCTGGAAGATGCCCTGTATAGGTTAAGACGAACGGTGTAATATTTTATTGTTTTATCGTAAAAAATAATTAATATTTCATATAATATGTGATAAACTAATATATCAAATATAAGGTACCTACATTATACTCAGCATAACTTCATGAATCTGAATGAGTCACGAATGAGATTAATTGTGAATTCATGTACCATGAGGTATGTACTCACCTAAAACTTCCCGGATCTCTTGAAGAGAACACCAAGCTCATGAACCCATTGGATGGCATCTCGAACTGCGGGGGTATCGGAGACTGCATGCTGCATAATGAGATTAGCAACGTGTGATGCACAGTGAAAGTTCAGTGCGAGGGGTTGGCGCTCCTTCACTTTGGCTTGGCATCCTTTGTACTGGCCCAGCATGTTGGCTGCCCCATCATATGTTGGGGCTCTCAAATTGTCAGTCGACAGTGACAGGCGGGTGATTACATCGAAAATCATTTTCGAGATCATTTCCCCAGATGTGGACGGCAGCTCATACAGTCCACAAACTCTTCATGAACATCCAGATTGTCATCAACGTGGCTGAAGCAGATCGCTCCAGTGATGTCCTGTGTCCCATCAACCATTACTCCGAACGGTCCATCTTCGCAATCTGTGCCGCAAGTGTTCTTACTATGTCTGCACCGAACATCTGGATCATCTCTTCTTGGGCCTGTGGAGATGTGAAGCTGATTGACCGCTTGAGATATCTGTCAAGTCCTTCATCATCATCGCGGAAGACGTTCAGCAACTGTTGAAAGTTTCCCTCCTCAGCTGTGTGGCCTCTAAATGACAGACCCTGTCGCAGAAGGAATCGCAAGCTCTTGAAGACCTTCATCAGTGCTCGTTGAGCTGTTTCCTGCTGTTGACGGCGGTTGGCGTCCATTTTGACATCGATTTTTGCCTCAGGTTTCAGGAAATCGCTGCCTTTGCGACTCAGTGACAATTTGAAGCCTGGTGGCTCTCAAATCTGGGTGAGCCTTTTTCCAGTTACAAAAGCCGACTGAAACAAATGCTGGTTCTTTGTTCTTGGCCAATTTCAAGAGTCCGCGTTTTTCTGCCTGTGCACAGTAGAACACACAGTACCCGTTTCAGGGAGGGTTCGTAATGGATCCAGGGGTAGCTTTAGTACCATTTGGCTTGAAACAGAATTTCTGCGTTTTTAATTCTACTACGGGAATGGAAGAAGTAGGGGGTGATTGGGGCTAACCCAGTCGTCAAAACCGGCATCAGCTCATCATCATCTTTCGCCTCAGATGCTCATCACCCTCAACGGCACTTTCTCTGGTTGAACTTCAGGAAGAACAGGCCTATCTCCGACATCATCCGATTTTGATGTAGACGGCTGTTCGTCATCTGTTCTTCTTTCTCATTGTGCTTGAAAAATAAGTGATCTTTGATGTTTTCAACTTCTTATTATGAGCCATCCTAGAATCCTAAAATCAATTCACGCGTGAATTATGTAAGTGACCACTCACATATATTTCCCCCTTAAAAAGTTAAGGAAGACAAGGCCTCCTGCTGAGCGGACTCACCACGTGTTTTTGTTTTCTAGCTAACTGCTTAGCGCGTTCCTTCTCTCCCGCACGTAATGCGCACATAACACGGCCGTACGCTCGTAATCCGCATCCCTGATTTTTAATAGCTTCTTTCACACGTTAAAAGCCAATCTTGTGGTATCTTGTGGTTTGCCCCATTTGAACACGCAAAAATCGTGGTTATCGTTGGTTTCCACACTACGAGATTGTGCGCACTGCAAAATATGCGCGATTAATCTTGTGGTTATCTTGTGGTTTCCAAACCACAAGATAACCACAAAATACTTGTAAGATTTATTTCTTACCATCTGAATTGGCTTTCACCGTGTGAATGTGGCTAATAGCAATAAACACAATTACAATAATGATGAGGATTATTATTATCATCATCATAATTATTATAATTATTACCTC
>CP045893.1:25654826-25674277 GCA_013387185.1 Caligus rogercresseyi | reverse complement strand
CCAACTATGGCTAGGTATAAAAGGAGTCCTTACTTCAATCTAATTACACACCAAGCCCTCGGGCCCGCCGGTTGACATAAGGCTTTTATTAGGGTTGAAACCCACCGCCAACTAGTAGGTATAAAAGAGTCTATTTCAATATCATACACCCCAAGCCCTCGGGTCCCGCCTTGGATATAGCTTTTATTTAGGGTTGAAACCCACCGCCAACTCTCGTTAGGTATAAAAGGAGTCCTTACTTTCAATATCATACACCCCAAGCCCTCGGGTCCCGCCTGTTGATATGGGCTTTTATTTAGGGTTGAAACCCACCGCCAACTCTCGTTAGGTATAAAAGGAGTCCTTACTTTCAATTTTACACCCCAAGCCCTCGGGTCCCGCCTGCCGTTATGGGCTTTATTTAGGGTTGAAACCAAACCGCCAACTCACGTTAGTTATAAAAGGAGTTTTTTTTTTTTTTTTTTTGCCTATATGGTTCGATAGAATCGTATCCGATAGGATATAAATAAGCATTATAGCATTAAAATTAGTCTATCGAACCTAGGATCTTATCAATGAGGTAGACCAAAAATGACCATCCCCTCTCGGGATATAATATGATCGACTAAACAGGCATATATAAACATAAACACCTCAGAACAAGTATGCCATAAGACTCAAAAAGGCCCTTCAGATTTTGGTTATACAGATTTGGCACATACAGTCAAGCCCAACACATCCCAAACCCTCCCCCTCTCTCTGTATGTCAACATTTTTTAATATTAAAAAAATATGTTGATCTTCTCCCCCAGTAAAGACTAGGACATAGGACTTGTGAGAACTACCAATATTTTTTCCCCATGAGCAGACATAGAAAAGCAAGGGATATTTTGGGCGTGTGAAAGGGAGAATGTGTGAATGGTGCAATGAGTCCAGGCTCTTGTTATCACTATTTTCTTTCCTCTCTTGAGGAATATTTATTCATTTATGAAGCAGGCCAAGTTGGCCGGAACGGGAGGTATTTATTTTTTATTTGAATCTCTGTTTTTGCTTCTGTTCTGTATACCTGTAGGAACTCAAAAGAGGTAAGAGAATAGTGATAACAAGAGGTTGAACTCAATTGCACCATTCACACATTCTCCCTTTCACACGCCTAAAATATCTCTTGCTTTTTATGTCTGCCATGATTAAGACATGGGCAGTATGAAATGAAAACAAACTTCTTAAAATAGTACGAGATAATATGAAATGCAGGACCAGACAGATTGGGTATATGCAAGGTAGTTAAAGTATATGATACTAAATTAGGGTCCCACTTATGCCTTACTAGGTTGGCAATAGAGTTTGCACCCAAAAGAATAGCCTAAATCGGTGGGCGGGCCTGCAGGCTTAAGACCTACTTTCTTTTTTGTTTGGTACCTCATATACACAAAAGGGGTTTGCGTTGGGTTTGGTCCTAAAGGAATCCCCTGCCTTAGAAGGCGAGGACTGAGGGTTTTGGATTAATGAGAGTGATAAATACGGATATTTTATCCCAGTCAGGCTTAGGTAAAATTTGCAAACATTAATAGGGTCCCTCTCATTCCTAATAAAGGTTGGCGGTAGGTTTCGACACCCAAAAATAGACTAAGTCGACAGGTGGACACGAAGACTTGGGCTGAATTTGAATAAAAAATAGGGTCCTTAATAGGGTTTGGCGGTGGGTTTTAACCCTAAATAAAAGCCTATATCAACAGGCGGGACCCGAGGGCTTGGGGTGTATGATATTGAAAATAAGGACTCCTTTTATACCTAACCAGAGTTGGCGGTGGGTTTCAACCCTAAATAAAAGCCTATGTCAACAGGCGGGACCCGAGGGCTTGGGGTGTATGAGATTGAAAGTAAGGACTCCTTTTATACCTAACGAGAGTGGCGGTGGGTTTCAACCCTAAATAAAAGCCTATCAGCAGGCGGGACCCGAGGGCTTGGGGTGTATGAGATTGAAAGTAAGGACTCCTTTTATACCTAGCCAGAGTTGGCGGTGGGTTTCAACCCTAAATAAAAGCTTATATCAGCAGGCGGGACCGAGGGCTTGGGGTTTATGAGATTGAAAGTAAGGACTCCTCTTATACCTTGCCAGAGTTGGCGGTGGGTTTCAACCCTAAATAAAAGCCTATATCAGCAGGCGGGACCCGAGGGCTTGGGTTGGATAATTAAACCTATGCCTCTCATAATGTAAGAAGTCATTTTTTTAGTCTTTGAATTCACCCACTTTATCATGTTTGAGCCATGTGCTCACTTTATAATATTATAATATCATATATAGGATTATTATAAAAATGCAAACTAGGTTTGGTGAGGATTTTTACAAATCCTGTTTGAATTGCCTTTACTTATTGTTTCGGAATGCTCAAAAAAGTAGTATATTACTCAAAGTAGTATATTACTTTGTGAAGTAATAATAATATTGAAAAAAGATAATACTACGCAGTAAAAAGTAATATATTACTTACTACTTTCAAAGTAATATTCGACCAACTCTGTATATATATATACGTATATAATTATTGGATAAATATGATCCAAAGGTGAAATGATCTGTGAGAATTTGCATTTCTCTCGGATAAAAAATATTAACTTAAGTATTCAAGAATCTCTGCAGTAGATAGTCAAGGAACAAAACATACATTTAAAAATATTTCATCTACGGATGAATGAAGAGACACTTTGATCACACCAAAATCGATACAGATTTCACAATCTTAATAAACATACATTGCTTCTTTTCTGATCTGCGTCAGTACATACAAAACAATGAAGCTCCATCCGTCAAAACTCTGATTTCTTAGCCACACGGTCTCAACAACCTCAAGAAACCGGTTTTCCTTATAATACCAAAAATGAAGAAAGAAACCTGTCCAGGCATCAATGTCCTTATCGGGATGCTCAAAGTAGCTTAATAGTGGAAACCTGATCATGCATCGTATCTCCATGGGATTGTGGGAGAATATTCCACTCCCAAAAATAAGATTCTTACTTTTGTCTGTGAGAGTGAAAACTGAGAAAATTATCTTTTATTATCAAGTTTTATTTAACAACATCAAAAGGAGGACAGGAGAGTCAATACTTATCTTGTTAACCGCCAATGCCCTTCCAGCATGAGCCGAGAGGCTAGATGCGATAGATATAACGGTGAGTGAGGATGAGTTGGTAGTCTGAATCTCTTCTTGAACGTGTCGCAGGAGCTTTGGAGGCGGTGCCGGTATGAATTCCTCTTCGTTGATGATTAGTCTGGATCTGCTTTGGGTTCCGGGTTCATGATCAAGTCTGGTTGTCCCAGAACGGTTGTTGTGGGGATTTCAAAGGTTGGGAATTCTGTGATTTGTTAGCCGGTTTAAGGCAATCGACCCAGACTCTTTTTGCAAGAGTAAATAACTTTTCTCCAGAGTATTTTGGGCATCGTTGAACCACCTCGAAGGGCCCGTAATACGATCGGGTGAGGGGATGTCTCGTTATGTTGTCTTGAACAATACGTGAGAAGTGAGAGAAATTGATAGAGGAACATGTACATATATTGGGGTTGGTGGGAAAATCTGTGGGTGAGGGGTGCAAGTCAACCATGGTGTTTCGAAACGGTTGTACAAGTCTGTAGTAGGGACTGCATCTCGGTTTGTGTCTCCGACAAGTTCTCCTGGGAGTCTGAGGTTTTGACCAGGCAAGATCGGTCGGTGAAGTTCCTGCGTCTTCCTTTAGGGAAGAAGCGTTCAATCCTAAGAGGGCTAGTAGCAAGCATCCATCTAATTGTTATCTACCTATTGTAGCCATCAATGATGCTTTGAGGGACTGGTGGAATCACTCTACGTATCCATTTGCTTGTGGGTGAAACGCAGTCATTCTGTATGCAGCTGCACCAATAGTATGATTTAATTCGGTACATAGGGCGCTGGTGAATTGGCGACCCTGATCGGATGTGACATCGTCCGACACTCCATTGCAGGATACCCAGCCATAAATGAGCCGTGGAATCTGCAGTGATATCAGACACGGAATGACTTCGACCCAGTTGGTGAACCAATCGATGGCCGTGAAGAGCATTGTGAGATAGAAAAGGGTCCAACGATGTCGACGTGAATGCTGCAAAGTGTCAGTTCGGGTGGAGTTCGGTCGAATAGAGGTGCTTGGAATCAAGTTTGCAATCATAGCTGACAGATTTAGATTTTCGGATACTGCCATTGCATCAATTTGTAATTCCTTATTGGAAGATTGCATCGCTTAATCCAACTAATACTATAGATAGCCAAAAAATTCGAAGAGAAAGGCAGCGAATGAGGAAATATCATCAAGGATCCTCAAAAAATTACACTCAAAAATTTGTATTATTGGTTTTGACCAACGAATAGACGCAACGAAAGTGGTCCGAAGCTTGGAAATCAATGGTAACAATAATATAAAGACGAAAATATTTTCTCAATAAATAAAAAGGAGCATTTAGTTATTGTTAAAGGTAACTTGTTATTTTAAAACTTATTCTTATTTAAAAATATTTTTAGAACCCGACCATGATTTAAAAAAAGTGGCAAAGCGGAAGATCAAGCGAAATAATTACTTTCAGTAATCGAAGAACATCAAAGTCTTGATACTTTGGTCACTGTTGTGCTTGACAGATTCAACACCAATGTCGGAATATGATCAGGAGTAATAAAGAGCCTGGAGTTATCTCTTGAAAAACTACTTCAGTGATTATTTGTCTTCATGAATGAGTTACCTTTTAGAGAAGTTTTTAAACATTCATATGGCACGCAAAAAGGACCTTGGACTTATGAAGGTCCCATAGGAAAATTTATGATGAAGACTTTACCAAAAGTCCAATAAAAGTTTTAAAAATAGTTGAAAGAAAGTAAACACTTATATCAAGTTTTGTGGATTCTTAAGCTCAAATCAAATTTTTTTTTTACGAAATTACATTAGGTATACAAACAAGAAATTTTTCGAATTCAAGCTTTTGCAACAGGTCTCCAGAGCATTACATGAGGCAAGATGTCTTACCAAAGCCAACAGCATTTTAAGATCCTATACTTCACAAAAATTCCATGTGAGTCTCACATAAAACTTGTAAAATTTATACTAATTTTCTACGCTTCTATATGATTTTAAACTAAGTTAAATCCTCTTTGCATTGAAGGATCAAAGCATTACCAATTCGCCATAACTTTATTACAAGAGATTGATGAATATTTAGCCCCTTCAATCGACAAGTACTCAAATACAAAAGTACTAGTTTGCCCACCCTGAAAATATATTGCTAGCAGGCCTAACCAATAAAGAAATGGAAATAATAATATTTTCCCTGGAAAAAGTATTGCTTGCAAGAAAATAATATTAAAAGATAAAGAAACTTTCAACTATCCAACAATATCAACTTTAATTCTAAGCATTTTTTAAATCTTATCGACTGGTCAAATATAAATTGTCTGTTCCTCCAATTTTTGCAACTTTTGCCTGAGGAAGATCTTTAAAACCAAAAGAACATCCTATAAAAATTAATAATTATCCTTGCCATTCACAATCAGTGGAAAGAGCTGTAAAACTAGTAACGGAGGCATCTGCAAAAGTTTATGCATATAATCAACGTCTTGGATATATATTATCAACCATGTAGTCAAGAAAGAAACTCCTTACATTTAAAACAAAGAAAGAATATAAAATTTAATTTATGTGTCAAATTTACGGTATGAAGATTAAGGTGTAATAAATAAACGCATTTAAAAAATAACCTTAAAACATCAACATTGTACTCTTTATTATTTTCCTTCTTAAGACTATAAAAAACCCTAGTAGGAGCTGTTATTTAGAAAATAACACTTATATTAATTTATTGGCACTAACTATTATTTGACGAAAATGTGTATAAAATAACAAACTCATAATAGATAAGAATACCAAATATTGTAGTTAGATATGTTTTGAAAGGGATGCTTTAAATGCGATTAAATGCTCAAACAAAGTACATTTTCAGCAACTGAATCTAAATGATACAATAACAAAAATGTGTAGAGTATTTTACAAAAATAGCAAACACATCTTTTTCGTATTTTGTACTAAAATGTCAAGGCTTAATTTTAAAAAATCACCTAACATATTTCCCCATTAGAAAAAAATAATACTGTAAAATTTAGATCTTCAAAAATAACTATAATTTATACATATAAGTAAAATACATTATTTTATATGTATTTTTTGAATTTTCAACATTCACAAAAGAAAAATTATCGAATTGTCTGTCAGTGATTGGAGAATCTTCAAATTTAAATAGGAAATATAATATTTGTTAAATAAATAAATATTACGTACATACATTATTACCATAAAATAAGTTGACATAAAATACATTCAATGAGGATTTTAACATGACAGTTTGATGTGGAGAAAATACCATTATTTTTTCCAGGGATTAAATTTATGGAAGTAGGTTTTATTATATGCCTATTCGGGTGATAGCCCATAAACATTTTTGTATAGTGAATATGTTCCCACAACTTGTTTGTTTAGCTTCTTGATTGGATCCACCTCACCGGAACTTAATCCAGTATCCGCGGTAGTGATACTATCTAGGAACGGTCTTTACTACTACATATCAATGAAAAAATATTAAACATTTTAATGAATCAAAAATGAAATCCTCTAGGCATCAACATCGCTTACCCATCTCTCCCTCAAGTGCCATCATTTTTTGCCTTAATGATGAACATCCAAAATACGATGATACATAGTTTCTTCTTCCTTCTCGCAGAGTCGGCAAATTGGAGCTATGGCCTTTCCCGTCTTGTAAAGATGCCTGTTGAGGCCGATATGACCGCTGACCATTCAAACGATGCTACAGATTTGGGCTCGCTTATACTTAAAAATCTTCCGAGATAGGTATTTATGTTCCATAACTATTTTTGTATTCAAAGGATTCACTCTTGAAAAGTCTTATATGTATAACCTCCTTGCACTTCGCGGTGCAGAACTGGGAAAGGACTACTGCCCTTCTCAACAATTTTGCAAACCTCATTGATACTGCCTCAGGAAGTTCAGAGATTTACGAGGGGAGGTAGTACTGGAAGAGCTGAGGCCTACACTTATAAGATCTCTTCTTGATTCATCTGAAGCTCCACACAACTCACGAAGGAATGGACGCATTCTTAGCTGATTTAAAAGGCAGGCGTTCTGAAATGAACCGCCAGGGATGACCTCCTCCTTCTCTACATTGGTAGAACACGAAGGGCCTTTGGCTAAAGGGTGTGAATCCTGTGAGTCCCATGGACACATCTGTTCTGTTGATCTCTCTCTGCGGGAGACATGAAGGGGCTCCAAATGTCTAGAGACGGAGTCCGTGATATTAACGAGAAGAAAATCTTCTCAGATGAGATTCAGTTGATATGGTAAGGTTATCAGCAATAATATTTCCTCATACATAATCAACGGTAAAATAAATATTCCAAAATCTAGGAATCAATTGCACATTTCAAAAGCTTTTTGTCATTATTCAAAAGGTTAAAATATGAAAATATAAACCTCATTTATAATTTGTTATTGTGATTCATTTATCAGTTGTTTATAAGTAAAATTTCGAGGAACAAATGTAGTAAAAATAGTTAAAAACAAAAAAAAGGTGTGTTTTTCTCTTCTTTTGTTTCCCTCAATCATCACGTTAAGAAAATAAATCCATATACTGTTAGTTTTGGCCTCTTTTTGTACATCAGTCAGTCACTCAACGCTCATCATACTTGTATCAATCCATCCGAGTGGGACCATCATGGAGCTATATATACTTGCCATGGCCTTTTCATATTCCTGCCTGGTCTGCTATATGCATGCTTTTATGCGCCTCAAGAAGGACGACGAACACTGGACGTATCGACTGCAATTCGGACTATTTGTATTCATTAATACAACATGTATAGCCAGCTTAATTATTCTTATACCATGGGAGTTCATATACCCTGAGTCATAATTCCAAGGCTGTATATATTTTACCTCAGAATGGGGCTCCTCTTTGCCTCTGGCCTCAACAGAATCCTTGAAATCGCGAAACATTCTCTTCCCGCTCCGTCAGGCTGAGTGTTCTGCTGGGTCTCGTAGCTCTCAGTAGTCTTCCCTTTCTGATTTCTTCCATCTTCCTACCCCATCATGGCCTAATCATCACCTTCGCTTTGAGTGGCCTCCTAATCCCAGGAAGCATCTTCATCTTCGCCTTTCTTCTTCATCAACTCAAAAACCACACATAAAAGTCCCTTAATCACAGACAAAGCCATTCTCCTCTATCAAGCCTTCAACGTACTGGATGCCCTCTACCTCATAGTGGATGCTTACTTAACTCGGACTTCAAAATGGCCCGAGAAGTCATTAGATACCTCCTACCCTTCCTTCTTCCCTTATCTATCTAAGCACGGTTCAATTTCATCAAAAAACTCGAAAATGGATATTTCCCTCCCTTTCTATGGAGGAAAGCTCTTTCAAACTTGATCAAAGAAGTAGAATTGTGTAAAATATTAAATAAACATTATGCTTATCTTTTATTCCTTCATGTTCTATTACAATGTATTTATATGTTTACCTAATACAACTTGCGTGGCAGCCATTTTAACTATTCAATGACGTCTTAGAGTTGGTTGAATGTTTTTTTGTTGAGTTGAGGGTCCAGTTATTAATTAGGTGGTGGGTAAGCCCATATAAAAGTATCCCTTGAAAGATGACTATTTTTCCTTATAGAAGGATTATAAAAAGGATAAATTGCATATGTGTTTTTCCTCTTTCTAGAAATATATATATTATAGATATATATATATATATCTATATTATATATATATATATATATATATATATATATATATATATAAGATATATATATAATATATATATAAATATATATATTATACGTATATGTAATATGTACGTCTTGATGGTTACTTTATTGAAAATCTCCATTTGTTTCCTCTCCTTTTCTTTTTCCCCATGAAATAAAGGGATAATAAATAGTATGAAAAGAAGTAGAAGAGATAAAAGGTATTTACATCCTTTCCAAATGGATCAATTCATATAAATTGTGAGTAGATTTAAGACATAAAATTATGTATTTATGCTCATGGTTTATTGGCATTGCAAGGAAAAAATGGGGATTGATTGTAATGGGACAGAGAGGATAAAAAACCCTTCTTGTATAACTTAATGTTCTTAGCCATAATATGAAGTAAAATGTTCAATGGAGGAGTTGGGTTGAGTTTAGATTATATATTGTTCCGTGCTTTGTGTAATATAAAAAAACTATTTTGATAGTTTGAATCTTATAAAACATTTGAAAATATTTTTTTATGACCATGACCACTTATTAAAAAATACTCATTAAGTGTTTACAACATATGATAAGCACATCCCTCTACCACGTAGAGTTATTTTTTTAATCAAGAAATTAAATATAAACAGGGATGTTAAACAAAAGATCTTTAAGAGTAACATACTTTAACAGTTATATAGAGATAAAAATATACGTATCCATTGCATGTAGAACGGAAAAATTAGAGAATTCAATATTTGACATGGTTCGTAAAGAAAATGGAAGGATCAGAATAATGAAGACACTATTTATATATTATATAATACACCTATTTTTTTTTCACTCAGCCTAATGTGCATATACTAACAATAAGTAGAAGTTTATCGTATAAAAAGAAGTTATATTTTTGTTTAACTAAAAACAAATAAAATCTCTTAAACACATTAACAAAATAGGTTTATAAAACAAGTCCGAAAATTATATATATATATATAAGTTCTTATGTGCAATAGAAAAATAGTGCTGGTACTAATCAAGACTAGTCGGCATCATTATGGTTGCAATTTGTAGGTGCTAATTGGGCTTTTGTGATGACGGGGTGGTATTTGGCATTTGAAGAAATTAGAAGAAAGTCATCCTCACTGACAGTGCATCACACCTTTTTCGATGAAGTACCGAGGGCTTGGTATGTGTCGGTTAAGATGGTAATTTCCACAGCTGATGCTACGGTCAAATGTCCCTTGCAGAAGAAGGAGTTTTGAGTGTGCTGTGCAACCTGAAACGAAATTCTTAATTCTAAATCAACGTTCATAGTATATAAGCTTTATATTCATTTTTGCTTCAAAGAGAGACAAACTTTGTAGAAACTAAAAATATTTGTAAGCTTTAAAAAAATGTAATTTATCAAATATTTCCATCTTTTCGACAGTAAAAGAACATCATCTCTTATCTCCCCCTCCACTCAATGTATTTGTGTAGAACTCAATATATATATTTATACGTAACAGGACTAGCACCCCCCCCAGACAATCACCCCCCGGACATTTACCCCCCGTTAGTAATATTCTTATCTCTTAAAGTCCACTTATGAAGTTAACTATGTTTTCCAGCTATTAACAAAGGTGACGTCACTGGTGAATCACTTTCTTGATCTCCTTTTCCGCTGCTTGCGAAGAGTAATGGGGACTTGGTTATCTTAAAAAAAGCCACAGGAACACGTTTTCGGGTGTGAAGAAATGAATATAATAAATTGAGATTAAAATTAAATGTCAACTTATTTGAATGGATGAGATTTTGACAGAGCTGCGACTACCGAATGTAAATCGATATTCGATACTACCGACGGTAGATTTCAAGTATCGAACCGATTTTACGATATTCGGTAGAAAATATCGAATATCGTACCGATTGTCAATCGGTACGATATTCGATATTTTTATTAGGTTTTGTTTTCTAAGTAAAGTGGAAGCGCTCCCTTGTGTGAAGAACTTGAACTTTGAAAAATAAATAAACAACTATAACTTGTAGTATTATAGATAGACATTGAAAAGCGAGGGATATTTTGGGCATGTGAAAGGGAGAATGTTTGAATGGTACAATTGAGTTCAGGCTCTTGTTATCATTATTCCCTTTCCTCTTTTGAGGAATATTTATTTCATTTATGAAGTAGGCCAAGTCGGCCGGAACGGAAGGTATTATTTTATATTTGAATCTCTGTTTTTGCTTCTTTCTGAAGAAAGAGAATAGTTCTCCCTTTCACACGCCCAAAATATCCCTCACTTTTCCATGTCTAATTAATAATTCCCTTCAATAGCAGAGAAACATCCTCGTTCAGCTGTCGCTTTATCCAAAATAAACAAAGTAATTTGATCTACGTCATCGTAAGTTGATATTTGGATAGATGTAGGTTAAATATTTTTCATAAAAAATGCTTGAGTTCTTCGATTCTGAAGGAGGAACCTTGGTACGGAGTTATCCTCTTGTGTCCGGAGTCACTTATTCCACAGGGCTCCTGGATGATATGAACTCCCTCATCTCTCGGCGGGACTGACTTGTTCTTTTTGTAAGTTGTTCAATGACTTTCTCGTCACTGTTGGTTTTGGATAGTTATTTTGAAATCATATTATTTATTTTAGCATATTGTGGCCGCATTGACACCGAAAGTGATTTTGGAAGACAGTGAAACCTCCTTTCATAATTCATCTGGGAGAAGTGAATGTATGTCAAATCAGTCCTCACGGAGGAGCGACGTGCGATAATAGGCAAGGAGGACTGTAAAGCACGGATTGGGAGTCCACGGGGCATGTAGCCAGCGACGTTGAATGCCGAGGAGACGACCATTTTTTAATTGCTCACGCCAAGATATGATTCTTAATTCAAAACGGAGACCAAGCAACTGGACTCTCACCTGGGGAACGAGTTAGAGAGTGAAGCGTTATTTACAGAGGCAAGATAACCGTCAGTTCCCTTCAGTCGATACGATGAGTCTCTCAGTGGCTTAATGTACTTTTACACCTAAGTTACGTCACCTACCACTTTACGCTGAAAGGAAACATGCGCCAGTCCTTTTGGGACAATTTTCATCACGTTCAAGGAAATCTACCTCCTGAATCAAAACACCATATCCTCCTTCCTAGAGTTTAACCATGTACCAAGAAGATGCCCTAGAGTATTGCCTGACCTCCGCCTTTGCGATGGACTCCCAAGAATTTTAGATCTGATCAGCGACATTTGCCTAAAATAGTATTGTAGGCAAAAGTGGCACTGCATTTGGCCATTATTTTTATCGGGAAATATTTTTTACTTCTATACATAATATATAATTTCTATAATAATATAAATAAATGGAACCATGCTTATATGAAAAAACAATTGTGAACCTTCAAGATTTGTATTTGAGGACCCCTAATCTAGACTATATGGTTTATAATTTATGAATATATGTATAAATGCTTATTTAAATATAAAAAAATGACAAAATATTTATTCTATAACGGTAGTATTTACAAGTACAAATAAATAATCAATGTTAATTGAGGTCAGGGTCCTTCTCTAGAAAAGACTTGAACTTTTTACTGTTCCCCTTTAGCATAACTAACTGTTCAAAATTATTGGCATTTAAAGAAGACCTCTTGGGGCGAAGAATATTTCCAGCCGTGCTGAATAACCTTTCAGCAGCAGCGGAACTTGGCAGAGAGGTATTATATTTGCAAAAAAGCTTGATCCAAGCATCGCGATGGCCGGCAGGAAACTGATCTCTACTGACAGTGTGGTTCCTGGATCTGGACCAATTGATGACCTCCAGCCTTATGTCCTCCTCATGTGTAGAGTTATTGGCTTGAGTGCTCGGAGTCCCATAGAGGTCGTCGTAAAAAAATTGTTCATCACCCTGATTAGGAGATGCCTCCTGCGTAGGTGATGGATTAGCAAGGCTAACAACTCCTTGACTATTTTTTCTCTAATTGTGACATATTTTGACTCTGCAATGCGATAAATTGCCTGAAGTGTGTGGGCTGGGTGAGTGGCAGTGGCCATCAGAAGATGTTCCTCCGCGAATAGGTGATCAAATCTGAAATAATAAGTTTTCATTTAAATAAATTCTTATAGGTAATAAAGTTTTTTACTTTGTAGTAATATATATATATACATACAAGCCACATTTTTTTTTGCTACAGCGACGATCAAACCTTTTTTTGGTTCTCTTGGGTGTAATGAACATAATAAAATGGGTTTGAATCAATTTTAAAATATTTAATGGCAGAGACACAACAGTTTCTTTATGAAGTTAAAGCTTAGTTTATATGGCTTATTTAAAAAATACTTTTATAAAAATTAATAATGCTCTTCTAAGAAGAGTCTTCTTATTTTATGAAGAATCTCATTAAATTATTTACAGTGGTATATATATATATATATTTTTTTATGATTTCAAAGTTTGTTATTATACCTGTAAGCAAAGCCATTGTTTCTATTATGCTGGTCGAGGAGGTAATCAACAAGTGTCCTTGCATACTTCAAATTTCGATTTTTTTGTATTTCCAATTTATGTTTAAGGATCATCAAATCAGGCAAGAGGTTGCCCATGTATGTCCACTTTTCTGCCTGCATCCTATCTAGGCAGGTGGCAAGAGGCTCCATTACGTCAAGGTATTCTTGTATTATCTCAGTGTCCCTCAAGTCGAAACCGTTGTAGCCTTGGTCAGCAAGGATGTGATTAATGTCGACCTTGGCGTCTTGTTTCTGTAAAACAAGTTCCATGATGGCCTTCATAGAGTTGAAATAGCTATTCCACCTTGTAGCTACAGGTGTGACGAGCTTTCTTCCACCCAGGGCTTCCTTTATGTTGTTAGAATAAACAGTGGACCTATTTTGTAGGTTCCATAGGGCTTGTGCCTTGGCTCCAGACCGTTTAAAGACAGCCCTGAGCCCCTTATTCCACTCGGGCACCTCTGCTATGTCCTTTGTGGCCAAAAGATTAAGTGTGTGGGCACAGCATCTAAAATGAGGTGGAAGGTTAAATTCCTCATCTTTGCAGCTGTGCAGCAACGAAAAAACGTCGACGATCTCAATTTTTTCGTTCCCATCGTCTTTTTTTTGTTGAAGCTCCTCCTCTGTCAACTCAAGCCTGGTGGTGGAATCAGCGGCAAAGTGCTCAAAAGCTGCCACGTAGTTGCGCCCGTTGTCGGTGGTGCAATGAGTAATTTTGTCAAGGAGACTAAACTCAGCGAAGATGTCGGTTAGGTTCCTTGCTAGTAGTCGCCCCGTTTGTTTTTCCATCAACTCCCTACATGCGAGAGTTGCCGCCTTTCTCTCCAAAGTATTTGGATCGATCCAATGAACAGTGCAGCCAAGAAAAGACCTTCTGTGGGACGTCCAGGAGTCAGCAGTGGTTGATACAAGTTCAACATTTTGTAAGATGGCCTTGACTTCATCCTTAACCTGCCAAGAAAGATTAATTTAATAGAAATCTCTATAAAATATTTTGTTAGTAATAATTTTTATAATTAAAACAGTGATATTATTTAGCTAACAAATTTCATATTAATAAGTAGAATGTACTTTTTATTTGGTACCTCAGTACAACAATTCATTTGCCATCAAATTGGTTACATCATAATTTTTTTACATCATTACATTAACATATTTAAAAAGTCACTAAAATACTTTACAATACTATGTGGAGGGACTAATCTTGTAGAACGTAATTTATATAAAATTAACTGTGTTTTTGTTGTAATAAAATTAACTTCATTACTATGTGGACCCAAATGTAAATATGAAAATTATTTAGGGCATAAAATAAGTTTAAATTTGTTGTAAAAAATGTTTGATAATGTACTGATAATTTTTAAAATAAATGGACACTCGACTAGAAAATGATTTAGCGTTTCAGTCTTGTCTTTGCAAAAGAAACATAGCCTTTCAGCGTACGAATTACCATGTATGCTTCCCAGAGATAAAGTACTCAAAACTATCCTGTACTTTAACCAATACATGGAGCAATCAAACTGAGTATTGTTGAGGCATTTGAAAACATCAAAGGATGATGAGGACACTCCCATAAACTGTATGTACTTATGTACTTTTGATGTACATAAGTAATCGTTTTTAAACAAATATTTCACGTATGTTATTAAAATTGATTTTGAATTAAATAGCTCACCTGTATAGAATACTTATTCAGTCTTTTGGTCAATGTTTTTCTGCAAGGCATTTTGAAATCTGGATTAAGTGATTTCAGGAAGGTCTTTGTGGCCTCGTCCTCGGTGTCACATAAAGGCTTGAGACCCTCAGCGAACCAGACCACATATGCCTGCTGATTCTGCTCCTGTGACACAGTCCTGTGCACTTCCTTGGGGAGGATGGGAGTCCGGGTCAATTCTTTCTGGACATTTGCCTTGGCTTTAAACCGGTTTAAGGACATGGCTGCCTCCAGAGAAGCCACAACTGTGGGATGTTTGGTCTTGTAATGTTTCTTTAAATTTCCTCTAGAGTCACTGTAAAATTTAATTTTTTGCAGACATATGCAGCAAATGGCCTCGCCCTTATGCACCATCTTGCCCTCAACCCTGGGATTTATCTTCGAGCTATCAAATTTATGAAATTTGAAAAACCTTAAAAGGAAAAGATTCAGAAGAAATAATAAATTACTAATTTAAAAAAAAAGTTTATGAACCTCAATGGACTACTTACTCATTAAGACCTTGGAGAGAGCCTTTAAGATCTTCCTCGTTTGGCATATCACTGCTCCCGAAGTCCATAATTGCTCTATAATTAGACCATAGAAGACTAACAGAGAGTTAGAGCCTTCTATGATTAGACACGGAAAAGCGAGGGATATTTTGGGCGTGTGAAAGGGGGGGAATGTTTGAATGGTACAATTGAGTTCAGGTTCAAAATATCCCTCTCTTTTCCATGTCAAATTATAGAGCAGATACATAAATAGACATTCAATATAAGCTTATTTAGAGTACCTGAGAGTGCATTGAATATCGGACAATAAGAGACAGTAAATAAAAAACCTATAGCCTTCCATTTCCTACAAAATCCAAGTACATGTATAATTTATATAAAATTAGTATGTATTAAATTTCAAATAATCTCTAATAAATTATAATAAATGATGTATTTAATTGTCCTTTGTTATAAATTGTCCGATATTAAGTGCATATGAAGAAGTAAGAGCAGATACATAAATAAATTTCTCTCTCTTTCTAATCTACCGAACCGAATATCGATCGATACTGTCGATATATAATAAAATCTACCGAATACAGATATCGATCGATATTCGGTATATACCGAATATCGAACCGGCGGTAGATTTATCTACCGAATCCCAGCTCTGATTTTGATGATAGTCTTTGATTTAGGACAAGTGGTTCCTTGATGAAACTTAGAAAATAGCCTAGGACCTATATGAGATAAATAAGATATCTTGAGTTGATAGGTTACAAACTGTATGATTGTCTAGTTGTAAATAAATAGCCCAGATATAAGGTCTAAGACACAACTTTTTAAATTATGCACGTTTAGTTTATACAGATTCCAATTCTAAAGGACTGGGACTGCGTACTAACCAGTGACGTTATCTTTGTTAATAACTAGAAAACATAGTTAACTTCATAGTGGACTTAAAGAGATAAGAAATATTATAATGGGGGGGGGGGGGTTAAATGCCCGGGGGTGATTGGCAAGGGGGGTGCTAGTCCGGGGGTTATTGTCTGGGGGGTGATGCCCTGAATCATATTTATATGTTATTATCAGAACTGATTGAAATTTGAGTTCTTACAAAACCTAATTGGTCTATTCAAGAAAATAATTATTAAATGATGGTCGTGGGAGGTAATTATCCATATTGCTAATTTATCTGAAACGTGTTACTGGTTTATTCGAACTATTTAGGTCACATTTGCGACAACGCAAACGATGGCTTTATTTTTCCACGTGAGGATTAAGTTAAAAAATACTCAAACTGGTGATAAGCCTGAATAATTTACTTGCGATAAGTTATCTCTTATATTAGAGAAATAATTTATTTTCTTCCAAACCATCTCAATGACACATAATGAAAACTAATTAATAAGCTAAAATAGAGGTAAAGAAAAGACAATTGAACATCAAAATGGTGAATGGCTAGATTTGTTAAATGGTATGAAATTCGGAGTATCCTTCTATTCTTATACCAAATCAAAATGTCATAAAATTTAAATGATACTCAAAGCCATGATAGGAATGGAAATTTCTTAATATTACTGAGGAGTTTCCATTATAGCCATGAATATAATCTTAATTGTGATTATTTTGCTTTTGAGAAAATACATTCAGCTAATGAAGTCTGAGTAATGGCAATCATAGCTATGGGAAATATTCGGATTTTTATTTGACTTAACTAACAGCAGAGCCTGGAATACAAATTGATAATCCGTACTTGCAGGCTTGTGAGCGTTAGCTTTTTTTCGTCAGCGTTCGTTCAGCGTTCAAAAAAAAAAATGCGTTCCTTCAATGTTTTTGCGTTCAGCGTTCGTTAGCGTTCAGCAGTTCAAATATTTAAAAAATAATTTTCCAAAAAAGTACTGCGTAGGGATGAGTTTTTTTTTAGCAAAAGAGTTTCCAAAAAACGTACTGCGTAGGATGACGTTTTTTTTTAGGACAAGAATTTCCAAAAAAGTACTGCGTAGTGATGACGTATTTTTTTAGAAAATAATTTTCCCAAAAAAGTACTGACAGTGATGACGTTTTTTTAGAAAAGAATTTCCAAAATAAGTACTGCGTAGTCAGACGGTTTTTTTCCGAAAAAGTCCAAGAAAAGTTTGGAAAAATGAACGCTGAACGCAAAACTCTTTTTTTTGCGTTCAACGTTCACGTTCAAAAAAGTTGCGTTCCGTTCAGCGTTCTGTTCATTGACGTGCTTCGTGAACGCGTTCAATTTTGCGTTTCGTTCACAAGCCTGGTATTTTGGTAGTTCAACTGTAAACATCCATCAGGTTTGCAAATTGTCATTGTCTTTATGGGAAACCTCGTTGACTTGTTTAACAATTTTATCTGTCACATGAATAATAGAATGTTTGTTTTTGATACCGTTATTGAGTACGTAATTGATTTTTTTAACCACTTCTTAAACCCATTACTTCCATTACGTACTTTAAAGTACGTGTTGTAACCTGATTTTGTGGTATTGTTGTTCAAATCTTATCTTAGAGCTTATTTTATAAATAAAATAGATAGATTTACGTGTAATAACATTCATTATTTTATTCATTGTACCGACAATGATTCAGTTTGTTATAATAGTCAAAGAATAAAGTCAATATTTTAAAATGAAAAAATCTGTGCTCCCATTAAGTTCAACCATTAAAAAACGTAAGTATTGTCACATTTTTTATTTTTTTCTTTAATTACTTAAGATATAGTTCCAAACTTTTTTCTCAATGAAAAAAAAATGTCGTAATTGTAGTTTTTGTGGTCAAAATTATATTGTAGATTTTGAACGTACTTTATAGTACGCGATGGAAGATGACCTGAAAATTTGTGTTTGTTTATTATACATATTATATCGTTATAATTTTTTTTTGGGACATTCAGAACTTTTGGACTTAGCACATTGAAATTTTGGATCTACTTGAAGACTACCCTCCAAACAATCCAACGGATATTGTGATTTTCCTTCCTCTTGAGACAAACGATTTAAGTGATGAGGACGATGAAGTGGAAAATTGGTGGAGTCGTCGATGTAAATTTGGTTGCTAAGAAAATTCTTTGTCAGCCAGAGAACTGCAAAGTAATGAAGATGATGAGACGAAACCTTTAATTCTACCTTGAATTCTACTGAAAATACGAAAAGAAGAAAAAAGACAATAAAAATCCTCAAAATCTTGAAGGACCAATTCTCGTGTTAAAAACTCAGATAGGATACAATCCACAAAAAAATCAGTTGGTTCGAAGATTAATTTCGATTCAAACTTTCATCAAATCTTGAAAATATTCCCGTAGACTTAGATGAGCTAAAGAATCTTTTGATTATCTTAAGTTTTCATTCGGACGAAATATGTGATTAGAATTAGATGAAACGAAAAAGTGGCAATCATACATGACTCGCTTTTCACTCTCTATAACAAATGATCAGGGCAAGTCATGCTTGTGCCTTTTGAGTGGCTATAGTACAGCATCTCCAAAATGTATTGGGAAACGAGGGAAGATACATGCAACAACTTTGGAAAAAATGTATCTCCAGATCGAACCATGAAAAACTAATACAATACACTTCGAAAGTATCCCAGATCCTAAAAATCCATTATGGAAAAATAAACCTTGATGGACGGCATCAATCAAACTGCAAAAATGTATGTTCAAAGAACTGAGCATATTTCGAGCGATGAGTCAGTGGTGAAATTTTTTGGACCTCATCCCCTCAAACAATTTTTGCGTGGAAAAACCGTACGCTTCGGTTTCAAGATCTGGTGTGCATTACTCATTTGGAGAGCTCCTCTATTGTCTTCCCTATAGGGGAATACAAAGATTACACCAAGAGGACTTGGAAGGGTCCAGGAGTGGTCGTTTTAAATGGTAGAGCGAACTTGATCTAAAACAAGGCCAAGATTGTTTGTGATAATATCATTTGCTTCTCTTGACTTATGGATTATTTGGGATAAAGCCTTGGAATAGTTGGAACAATGAA
>CP045893.1:25644874-25654726 GCA_013387185.1 Caligus rogercresseyi | reverse complement strand
GGTTACGTTATAAAAACTTCAATGAACATTATAGTTCAAAAGTACTGTCCAGATAAAAAACCTTATATAGTACAACAATTGATAAACTAATTTGTATTCAAGATAAAACGGCGATGCATTCTCAAAATCCTCTGATGTCGTTCCAATAGAATTTTGAAGTTTTTGGATAAAATTTAATGAGGTCTCCACCCATTTCCATGTTGAGCTCCCAAATCAAGAATTTTGACCTTTAAAGCAGAGTAGCGGGCAGCAGCACCAATGAGGATAGGTCTTAGTCTTTTTTTAAATGTACTTGTTAGTTGTAAGTTTTTATGAAATTAAGATTTGACATTTTGTATTGGAGATTCAATTGCTTTGTGACTGGGGAGAGATTTATCTTATTATTTTTTTTACGGAGACAAGATTATATAATAACGTAGAAAAGCTATTTTTTTGTCATGAGAAATTAAATCTCAACCTCTATTTATTTTTTTGGATCATCGAAAAGAACACGAAATGTTATATATATTGTAATTATGGGGGGGGGTGTTATCTCATATACACACTTGTACAAATAGAACGACGATTTATTATTGGGTAGGTTGCTTGTGGTTGAAAAAAGTTGCGTTTCACATTAAATTGCATTAACATTTTTTGTTTTTAATTCATACTAATTAATTATAATGAATGTCATACATATCTCCTTTTTTAAATATTAGTACTATGAATTACAGTTAATCGAAATTGGAATATATTATAAAGAAAATAATCCCATTAGTTGACAATTAATTATTAAAGGTTATTATCTTTTAACAATACATATTATTGTGACTTAGGTAGAGACTAGATTATGACAAATTTTTGATTTTCCTTTCTTTTTCATATCCTTTTCTTTATTACGAGAAAATTAACAAATGTAAGCGTTTAAATAAATAATATAATGTCTAAAATCCTTATTTTATAAATGCTATTAATTAAATGAATTTGAAATTGAAAGGAAATGTTTTGAAATATATATCTATGAATAAAAGTTATTGATTCATCTCTATTATATAATTTTTTTAGAATTTGAAGCTGTAATGTTAATTCACTTTTTTGCATTTCTCTGTATAAACAAAATGACGGAAAAGAAAGAAAATATGTTATCTTGAATAATAAAATATTTTATTTTATTTCGGCTTTACTTAGAGTTACTAAATTTCTTATCTGAAGATGGAATAATTGACGTTTTCTTGGAACTCTATTTGAATTTATACACGGAACCTTGCAATATTTTATTTTCCCAAAAGTAATATTTATCAACGCTCAGATTATTATATCAGGGTATAATATCATTGGCTTAAATGATCCGGATTCAAAGATGATCAAAATTTGCTTGCGAGTTTATATAATATTGGTCAAGAATGTAGGAAAAAGAGAGTTCTTTCTTAATTGTTCATATTGACTCATGGAACATTGTTTTTTATTTTTGTTACAAGGTCTATAAACATCCTTAGATTAAGATTGAAACAATAAAGCAGCTGTTTCCCGAGAATTAATAGCTTTAAAAAAAGAAAAGGGAAATCAACAGTTCTGCAAATCAAGTTTTTTGTATCTTTTCTATTTCCTATATGAAAATATTCCTACATAAAGCTTACCAAATATATAAAATAAATTATAATAATTACACACTTTTTTTTTTACGATATTACTTGACTGGCAGAGTAACATTTGGTAAGCTGATTAAAAATAAAGCGATATATATATATATATATATATACCTTTTCTTAGTTTGTTAATGTCTCTTCCTCTTTCTTCATAAACTCTTAAGTAGCTACGATACTGCCTTGTAATGGTTTACTGTATGAACAATTCAACGTTCCTTTGATACTTAATTCCCTTAATAACATATAAAAAACAAATCGAAATTATATATGTCCTCAAGAATAAATATAATCTACTTTTGTGGATCCTTTGCAATAGTTTTATACCGTCAATTTGAAGGCCAATCCATTGATTTAGCATTATATTTATGTTTATATTACATAGATTACAATATTGTATTATATCAGGCTTGTGAGCGTTCAGCTTTTTTGCGTTCAGCGTTCAAAAAAAATAGCGTTCCGTTCAATATTTTTGCGTTCAGCGTTCCGTTAGCGTTCCAGCGTTCAAATATTTAAAAAAGTGAATAGAATTTTAGAAAAGAATCTCCATAAAAGTGATGACGTTTTTTTTAGAAAATAATTTCCAAAAAAGTAATGCGGAGTGAGGACGTTTTTTTTAGAAAAGAATTTCCAAAAAAAGTAATGCGTAGTAAGGACGTTTTTTTTAGAAGGAATTTCCAAAAAAGTAATGCGTAGTGAGGAATTTTTTTTACAAAAGAATTTCCAAAAAAAGTAATGACGTTTTTTCCGAAATAAGTCCAAGAAATGTTTGGAAAAATTGAACGCTGAACGTTGAACGCAAAACTCTTTTTTTTTGCGTTCAACGTTCAGCGTTAAAAAAAAATTGCGTTCCGTTCATTGAGCGTGCGTTCAGCTGAACGCCGTTCAATTTTGCGTTCCGTTCACATGCCTGTATTATATGAATCGATTGAATATAACATCATTTATTTATTTTTCAATTATTCCTCCTCTTTTTCGGACTAATTTCTTTCTTTGTATACGCCTTAGCGTGAGAGGGATGATCTATTTATCATCAAGTATGATTTAAAATGGCATTATGTTTTATTCCTAGTGTGAAAAGTTGAATCATTTACGTTAATATAATATATGATTATATTGGAATAAAATATTCAAAGAATTTGTAAAGGCCATTCATCCATTAAAGACACAATGAGTGTTCTTAAAGATGATCTTTTAATGTCTCAACAGCCACGAGTGACGTTGCATCTTATTACCACCTATTATTATCCACACTACCTTTTCTTTCCACCTATCCACTCTAGAAAAGCCCCATGTGTTGTCCATGTCCATACCCCTGAAAAATATATTAGTATTTTAAAATTTGGAAACTTAGGTAAATCAAAAGTTTTTATTTTTCATTATTTGTCCTAAACCCAATAAATATAATAAATGTTTTTATTATTTTTAAGGAGAGAAAAGATTACAAAATCATTGATTTTGTTATAAGTTAGCTGTTATAGAATAATGTAAGAAATATTTGTTCAATCTATAGATAAGGTGTCGAAAATGTGGTAATAATCGCACGAAATGATTTTATTATTTTGGCTATTGGACTCATTAGAATTGCATTCGTGTGGATATAAATAAACGTTAACCCCCGATCTTATCAATGAGGTTGGTCAAGTTTGACCTTTTCCTCTCGGGAGGAGCTAACCTTCAACGCTTTAATGCACTGAGCTATCGTGCTGCATTGTTTTGTCTATTGGGTTCGATATAATTGAACCCGTGCAAACATGAATAAAAGTTTATGGTATAAATGAAAAATATTAGTTGAATAAGAATATGAAACGGCCAATTAGCTAGCCTTTCTACTTGCCTGCAATAAGTAAAATGAAGGAGAATACATTGAAAGTGCAAATATGTCTGTTTTTATTAATCAAATTGTCAACATATATTATAAGCTTAAAAAACAATAACATACGTGTCAAAAGCACTAAGAAAAAATATTTACTTGTATTTTTACAAAATCAAATTATTTCTTGGAAAACCTCATGAATTGATAACTTGTTTTGTGACGAACATGATAAAGATCTTTACAATGAACAATTATTATTAGTCTCACGGACGCTTAATCGATTTTCAAATCCTATCAACGGCTAAATATGATTAAAGTCATTAACCATACTTCCATTGATAGAATACATTTATTCCTATTTTATATGTAAAAAAATCATTGAGACTTATAATATGAAGCTTAAAAGGACCATCGAAAACGCATAGAATATAGAAAAAGTTTATTTGTCCCGTTGAGCTTCAAGTCATTTATTATAATTAAGAAGTATCATTAAAAAGCCACCATTCATTAGTATGGATCAGACTTGTTGATTTATCGTTCATTTGTTGTCGTTCGCGAACGATGAACGACAAAGTTTTTGACGAACGACGTACGACAATTTTTCGCGAAGGTCGACAAGTCTGGTATGGATGCATAGTTTTGATTAGTGAACATCATATTAAGTATGTATATTGAATATATATATATATATTAGGGGGTTTCTTATTTTTCAAATGTTTGAAATGTTAGCAACATTGTGCATTTTCTGTTTCTTGGTGATAAAGAAGACGACATACAAAGTTTGAACAAAATCGGTCAACATTACGAGGTCGCGCAACGAGGTCAAAGTTTTAAAAATTTAGTAAAAATATAGTTTTCGCAAATTTCTTCAAAATGGTGGACGTTACAGACTTCAATAATATTATTAATTTAAAGGAAATCTAATTTACTACCAGACGTATGTTTGATGTTTTTAATAAAACAAAGTTTTCAGTAAAAACAAAGGAAAAAATGGAGTGTGTATTGTTAGCTTATTTCATAGCTTTTTGTATCAATTAACTTCACTCGCCTGTAGAAGATGACTTGTTCGCTTCAGAGTAAAATAGTACTTTTAAGTTTAGTAAAACTTTAGATGATAAATCCAAAAATGACCTTGGTTGCATTCTATCAATTCAGAATTCAGTACAATCTGAGTTTACATCATATGATTCAGAGCCTGTATTGACCTATAAGAAATCGATTATGAAAAAAATAAAAAATAATGTGTTTCTTAGATTTGCGTCAAGGTATCCTCTCAAAATTTTACTTTGTCTCTGACGCATTTATAATCCATTATATGCGTCATTTTGTACGCGAGATAGGCTTTTTTTAATTTACATATAACTCTCTACTTATTAAACTGACATGATTTAGTATACCAAAATATTAAAGCTGGTTAACCAAGCTTTCATTTGATATGTTTGGTGTTCTAAAAATCGCTATACTTTAAGAGATATAAGCAAATACGTACTCTCCCCCAAAATTGTCTTTTGATATGAGAATATACGATTACCATCTGGTAATGCTGTTAGTGTTACCTTGATAGAAAGAGAAAGAGAAGGGAGGGAGTATTTTGCCTCACTTCTCTCCCTTCTTTTTTTTCTTTTATATTATAAAAATACTCAACTTTCCTAGTTCTGTAAAACATATAATTATAAATAGAATAGAATATTTAGTTGGCAGGAAAGTTGAAACGTACAGAGTACTTCAGACCAATGTTTATAGAATACCAGGTACGTTTTATTTATGCAAACTAAATCCCAAAACTATAATGACTAAAAACGACTTAAAGTTTATGATCGACCTTAATGGTCCTTAAATACTAAATTTGTATAATTTTGCATCTACTTCCACAGACTGAGCCTCTATTAAACCACATTTGAATCCCCTTAACCAAGGAGGCTAACATTGAATAAAATTTCATTGATATTTTTTATGAGCATGCAGATGATGTGAAAGATAAATATAATGATTGAAGTTTATACGGAATTTCTCATACTTTTAAAATCATATGGAATATATTATTTTTTAATGACAAAAGCTATTCATTAGTGCTATAACTGAAGACTGTTTGCCGATATACATATTGGGTTTTATTGATAGATACGGATTTAAACATACAGATTTAAAACGGACATCAATACATTATAATTATTTGGAGATTATCGTGCAAAAATGAAAATAAACATTTTACTAAATGTGATGAAATACCTCTTATTCATAGGTTAATATCTTATTGATAGTCTACATGATAGATAAAGGTTCAAATGCGATAAGAAAATATATAAATGACGGGGGAAATAATTACTCATCATAACGTTTATTAAATTATTATCTATAATTAAATTATTATGTCAAAATGAATTTTGGAGTTCATTGCTTATAAAATAATGTTTATTATAAATTTGATACTTTGTATATAGATAGTTTCCTTGATTGAGGACAAAGTATGAGTAAATATTATAGTTTGGATACGGGCAGAGCTATGCTCATGGATTCCTCAGTGTTTAGGCATTAAAAATGTCATAAACAGATTCAAATATATACAAAACAACGGGTTCCTATTTAGAATGGTACCTACAAATTTAAAAGAATGTAGATCTCATAATTATAAATAATGAATTTGTAGGAATATGTATTCTTATCTATATATTTTCTAATGTATATCTGATGTAAAACGTACGTCAAACGTATATAAAGTGAATGAGATGTGCTTGACCGCAGGGAATTACGATTATTATAAGGTAGTTCACCAATAAACATTATGCATTAGTGTTTTGGTGATCCATTTCTCATCTGATATGATGAGAAAAATAGTCACTCTTTCTCTGAGCGTGAGAAGCTGATTAAATTCATTAATATGAATATATAAATATTCGATTATTTATTCATAGGACTTGTAAGTGTAAAAAATACTTTGTGCTTTAAAGCATAAATTCCTATATCTGAGTTGATGATTTTACCTCAACAGCCACGAGGGAATGATATATTCTTTAAATATATTTTACACTTCTTTTCTTCCAACTAATCGTGTTATAGAAAAAGTATTAGTCCTTAGATTTGATTTCCTTCCCAATGAACGATCATTTGTAAATGCATGAGCAGACTTGGTGCATTGAGCTAGCCGACTTGACCTTCGTCAGTTTTCAAGCACTGACGAAACATAAGCTTGAAACGTTGCTCTTTTTATAATCAAACATACAAAGTGTTACGAAGTATACATAGGCTAAAAATAACGGGAATAAGTTTTATAGCTGTCAGATGATAGATTAAACAAGCATTGCCAGGATCAAGTTCAGTATGATAAATTATTAAATGTAAATTAGTGACTACAGATTTTAATGTCTAATACTCCTTTGAATATATAATGACTTCATCAAATATACGCAATATATACAGATTGTATATATGATAGTGGTTTCTACTTTAGTTTGTTGTTGTATTTTTTTGTTTATGTCTAGGTACTGTCATACAGTATCAAATGTTATAAAAACATGCTAAAGAGCAATATGACGGTCAGCAATTGTACAAAGATATAAACAGAAATCAGGTATCCAATCATCATTGTATAAATCGATTCAAATGTCAGAATGTCAATTGTGGTGTACATATATTAATGTTTACGTTGCCTCAAGATCGATCCTTGATCCCTTATGACTGAACTCAGGATTTTTTGCAACACAACAAAAAAAAATGGATATGATTCTTCGAAGTGAGTTTTTATTTTCGCAATACATAAAAATGCTGATAATGTATTATGGGTAGGAGTTGCGAATTTCCCCTTTTCAAACAGTTGTTCGTACAAATATCCATGAGTGAAATAGTGTAATAAGTTTACTATTTCTATATTTGAATCATACTGGAATCCCCAAGAGAAAAAAGGGAGGAAAATCCCATAATGATTCCCGTTAACTAAGTATCAACACTTTATGAGTTATTATACTCCTAAAAGTACTTTAATTAAATAAATAGTCATAAGATAAAGCATAGCGACTCAGTCAAATAATAATTGCAAAGTAAATATACACAGGGCATTATCTTGATGAGCAGTAGCTGAAGAAAGAGAGAAAAAAAGCATAACCGATAAAAAGCTGAGTGCGTCCCTTCCTACGTCTTAGTCTCTCCTTTCCCTCAACACCAATCATGAGATTTCTTGCTCTCTGCCTCGTTCTTTTGACTGTCCACAATGGCGGCCTGGGTTCTCCAAGCCCAGCCTGGGCAAGAACATCCGATTTGCCCTACGACGAGTTCAAATAACAGAAACCAATGTCCCGGAGAGCGCTGTGGAAATCGCTGCTGCCCAACGGGATACGACGTTTGCTGCTACTCCAATAATCACTGCGGACAAAGAACCGAAGACTGCGACGCCGTGGAGACCATCATTAACATGAAGGACCTCAAGGCGAAATTCAGCCTTTATTAAAATACTTTATTGTCCCATTAAATAAATAGATTTTCTCTCTTTTACAGCCTGTGTTTTCATTTACTTCTCAGAGTTTTTAGCGTCAGCAGATACTGGAAACTAAGGTTTTTTTAACAAAGTCTCATTTTTTTGCATATTTCATTCGATGAAATTTAATTTTGTGGATATTAATAAGCATATTCATAAGCAAATTTAAAGTCACAATTTTTTTAAAAAGTTTTTGATATTTTTTTAAGAAAAAATTTGAGTCCAAAATAGGACGGATTTTTTAATTGAAAAGAGTCCAATATCACATAATTACTCTATTAGGAGGATAAATGTGAAAAGCATATCAATCCTTAAGTCCTTAGATTCGAGGCCTCAGTTCCTTTAAATCAATATCATCAAAGCGACAATTTGATTATCAAATAGGTCCGGTCAGAACCTCTGGCAATAAAACCATAGATTTGTATATCTTTATTTATTTATCTATATTATAGACTTTGTCCATTTTGAGGGGTATTTTTTACCATTGGCTCATATCTTTATTGTCGAAGCCAATGGATTGGCCTCCAAAGAAACTATAATGCTTAATTGCTTGTATATTAATTACACATTATTCTCGGTTGAGAGAGAGTTTCAACGACGAGTTTGATAGCGAGCTAAAATAACCTTCAAGCCATAAACAAAAAGTTGATCTATTATCATGTCATAAATGTGAAAAAACTCATTTTTATATTATATATAATCTATATGGAGTACATTTTAACAAATATGTTTCATTATATTTTGTCCTCCCCTCAAAAAACCAGGAGGTTCACAGGACCCATGGCCAGTGACTGGCCAGCAATTAAGAGTCTCTATAAACTCTTGAGTCAGAAAGAATGTGTGTAAAAAGAAAAAAAACAATTGAACCATTTGGATTCAGATAGGAATAGACAACTTGATAATTTTCTTGTTGTTTGAAATAAAGTAATGCCACCACCACCCTTTTCCTACCTATATATCTTTTATAAGTATAATTTCCCTTCCGAATTGCCCTTGATTGATAAGCTACAGTAAGTATTGGTAAGGTGGATGATAAGAGTCATATCATGGATCAGTATTAGCTTTTTCTATCATTAAATAAACACATGATAAGCATATTACACTCTAATTGAGAAATAATCTTACCCTAAACATAACTGAACAAAGAACGAAAAAAGTTGCATCATATTAAAGTATGTTCAATATTAATTGTACATATTAAAGTACAAAACATATTATTTATAAAGCAACTCTGACTTCTTTCTATTTTGCTCAAAAATAAAATAATCAAAAATAAAAACACTTTTTTATCTTGATAAATAATAGTAATAGGTGATAATTGAATAGTCTATCCGTGAATGCCATTCATTGGGACCATGAGAAAAGATATATCATGATGTTAATAAGGATCTTAGCTCTGAATTGATAAGTACGATTAAATAAATATGCATCCCATATTATCAAATGATTTGAAATTATTGTTGATTGTCTTACGTTCTTCAATATAAATTATTTTGTGATATCAATAACAATAATAAAGAACTTAAGTAACTGAGATCATGCTTTAATGTTGATACACATGAAGCATGCAATTTAATCCAACAAAATTGGCAAAGAGTAATTTAAAGTCCATATCTTGAAATTAGAAAAAACATATCTTTTGATATTTTATTCACATACCTGTTTTGTTCAGCTGACATAATCGATAAAATAAGCTTATACCAGATATACTTTAGTGAATCAAGAGTGACGGTAGGTATCTAAAATATCAATTTTGGTAATTTATTTAAATACACTATTCTTTATATTAAATAACCAAGACTTTATAATTAAGGTCATCAAAAAAAAAATAAAAAAGGTTTTATTATTGTTTCCACTGACAAAAAGGCTCATCTTTTTGGCAAATAACACTTCAAATCATATACGTTATATACTATATATATATATATATATATATGTGTGTGTGT
>CP045893.1:25621925-25639774 GCA_013387185.1 Caligus rogercresseyi | reverse complement strand
TATATATATATATATATATATATAATAATCAATATTTATCTTACAATAATTATAATCGGAAGATGTCTAAGGCTATTATTATGAAGCGTATTAGGATTCTAATGCATAAAATATATTTCTTTATTAATCAAATGCCAACACTTCACAGAATAAACAGATAACCCCTAAACCACGACCCTCTCTATCAGCCATATATCTTATGCAAGCTATTATTGAGAAATTAACAATTAAAGGTCTAAGAGGGAGGGAGAAAACTCCTAAAGCAAATGCTTGGAGCACTATGTCTAATTCATGATTTTAATGTCAAACATAATATAAAAGCCTATAAGTATCTATACTTTTTATCAATATCTGACAGTCACGTAAAAATACGTATATTTCAAAAACAGGAAATTGAACCGTCCCATGAAAATACACACATTCATTATGGCTATAACCAATAATTATTGGTATTAGCTAGGGAGCAACGATCAATTGTCAAAACCAGTGCAGAGCTCCGTTATAGATGAGATCACAAGTCAAACGAATTTTTTTTAAATAACAAAAGATTGAATTCAATTTCAACCAGATGGTTATGACATCTTTGACTGAGCAGAAATTATGTGCAAGACAGGACATTAAGTGATGCAGGAGATCCGGCAAGAACTTTGAATCCTTTCACTCTAGGTTATTGATCTGTCTGTATAGGACGATCTTGGAGTATTGAACTCGAGACGTGGTCCGTCGTTTAGAGACCTGTGGACTATAACTTAGAGATATGTATTTATTGGTTATATTGCAAAGGTGAGACAGACAATAGAGCATCAAAAAATAGTTTAGAATAAATTATTTAACCATAATTATAAACAGTAGTATTCAAGAAATATAATTATATGATAAGTTTCAAATTTACATCTTATTTTTTCTTTGTCAGAGCAATTCCTTTGACTTCTTGGTAGAAACATTCAGACCAGCTCCAAATAGATCATTCCAGATACATCTAAATTTATGATAACGTCTAGCCGCCTACTATTTCAATAGAGGTCCTTGTGTGGACCTTTGTTGGGATCACCTTTGGGTTTTCTTTCTCTCTAACTCACGTTCTCTTAATCATTTAAATCCATAACTTTTACTATAATTTGCATCATTAGTGACTCAAAATAATACAAAAAAATTGAAATATATATTTATTATTATAGGGGCTAATGAATTCATTTTTTCTTTCTTCCAAAATGGAGTTAATAGTGATGAAAGACTATTTTAGCACCCCCATGTAAATCCTTGTTTCCTAATATTGTAGCCTATGCGATAAGTTAGGGGTTCTAAAGGAGGAGATATTGATAGATAAAAGAAATGTTCTTAGGAATAAAAACGAGCTAATTCCTGGACAGTTGTTTCGTGGAAGAGTGATCATTGAGTGCATAAATATCGTAAATATAAGTGACTTGTACATCAATAAACATTGGATAAAGCGCATGATAGAGTAAATTATTGAACCAGCTCTACAAGTTTTTATTTGAAGTGGCATCCACTGTTGTTTTAACTTTAATTCACCATCTACTTTTAGGAATTTTTAATACTAGCACTTTAATATTATAATAATTGAATTTAAGGTTGCGTGATTTTGTTCATTCTTGATTGCGTGTTATTTTTGTTTTTAAATAGTTATTCAATTTTATTGATATTCATACTCGAAAGGGATTTATTTTGAAAGCCGGTAAGCAATTATTTATTTAATCTAAATTATAGACCTTTATTCTGTGCAATTATTATCTACGAATTCTTAAAAAATCGTCAAACTCTTCGTTTTTCCTTCAAATCATTTGACACCATTTTTTTGTTCCATTGTTGGTGTTGTAATCTTATTGAAAGTGTTAAATGAATTATTATTCTAAGACAATGAGTCGATAACTGATTTATTTTACTAGATAAGAACCTTACTTGAATGATGGTCTTCCTTAATAAGACTCCAGATGCCGTGGGGGAAAATGTTTATATTCCGAAACATTACTTATCTTCGTGCTCCATCGAGTGAAGTGGATTGCTCCAAGGAGGATAGATATCTTGAGCAAGTATGGGAGACAAGGAGGATATATAAGGCTGATAGGTTTGACATTAGCACTCTTCTGGAGTGCATTCGAGTGGAGCCAAATATACGACGAATCCACAGAGTCGTTTTGGGTAATAGTCAATAATGTTTTGATTGTGTGTATTCTTAGGTGCCCAAATGGTCCAGGGAAGAAATGACCCAAAAATAGAAAAATAAAACAATGACCTACGGAAAAAATGACCCAAATACATGGGTAAGCAAGTATTTGACTGGAATATATTGAAGTATTGTACAGACACCATTTATCATATAAATATAATATTATTCCATGAGAAATTCTAGCTTCAAGAACATCTGTAAAATATTAATTGCTAATAATTAACTAAAGCTACTATCCATTCGTCTCAGGCTTGTGGGCGTTTGCAACTTTTGTGTTCGTAAGTCGCCCGTTCGATTTAAAAAAACTTCCGTTCAGGCGTTCGTCCGTTTGTTTAAAAATATCCAATATTTTAATTGGTTCCTATTTCAAATTAAAATTAAATACACTGAATCAAACTTGTTGATTGGTCGTTTTTGTAATCGTTTGTTTAAAAAAATCACGCAGTAACTTGTAAGTTTGTTCTTATTCAATATATATTCATGAAAGTCTAACCCTGGCTCCCAAATAGGAAAGGTAATCCTCATAGTCCAGTAGTGTTGTCGCTATGCAAAATAAAAAACGTCGTCACTTTTATCCAGAAAGACTCTCAGCAATTGAACTTCTATTTGTAAAAAAAAACGTTTTCACTAATTTTTTTCTGGAGTGACATAAGAACATTAATTGAACTTCTTTTATATAAAAAATGTCCACGCTTTCTGCACAAAAAATATCTAAATTGATATACATAATATCAATTGAACAGACGAACGCCAACAAAAAAATGCGTTCGTCCGTTCATTTATTATCTGTCCAGGCGTTCGGTTTGAACGTGCGTTGGCGAACGGCGTACGTTTTTTCGTTCAATCCACAACCCTGATTCTTCTACATTATTAAGAATTTCGCGTCCAAAATTAGCATATACTATTTCTTCATTATATATTTATTATTAAAATGTTTCGAATATCGGTATGTGAGTTATATAAGTCAATACTTATTTTCTACAATAATTTGAGTGATTTGAACTTAAGTAAAGATAGTAAGAAAACCATTTATCTGTAGTTGCAAAAAAAGTCAGATTACTTGCTCAATTTATATGAGAAAATAGTGTTTGTACAATACTTAGGTGTATTCCACTCAAATAATTGCATGCCCATGTATTTGGGGCATGTATTCCATGAGTAATCTTTTTCTTCGGTCATTACTTTCTAATATAGTATTTTTAACATACATGATATGTTCTTTTATTTTTTAGAACAACTCTGTAATATCAATAAGACATGCCCCAAGAGCGGAGAGAGTCCTTTATCTGTGGCTCTTAAGCGAGGTTCACTGGAAATTGTTTGCCTCCTTCTGGATTTAAAGCGGATCCCATGAGAGATTGCAAGGATCCGAGCGTCAGTAAGTGTTTATTCGATAAATATTTCATATTTAAAAAACCTGTGTAGCCAATCAATTTTATCGGTAGCAAAACTCCAATATCCGAACTGGGACTTAAGAGTTTCTGAACCTATTTCTTATTGATGGAGTTTAAATTCTAAATATTTTTAAAGTAACATTCTGTATCGAATAGAAAAACAATTAATTCAAAAATCAAGGCTTATAAAAGCCGTTTAAAATTATCACTAGATATATGTATTCCCAAATCGGTTTTTAGAATCGTTTATATATAGAGCCTTCTATTTAAGAACTAATGGTGCAGGGTTCGAATTATTTGGACCGAGTAATATTTAAACAGAATTGCAAAGCGTGGATCTCATTATTCATTCAAGAGTTCCTGTAATGAAATATATAAGAACCCTTAGGTTACATGTAACGGATCATATCCCTAATGGATTTCTTTGGTTTATGATCTCAATTTTCAAAAAAAGATTCAAAAGCTTAGAACAATTAATTTCACTGGTTGCAGTCCATTTTGAAAAAACATGACCCACGTTTGGCAAATCTGGCTTCATATTGTTTTATCCTAACATATATTATGAATTAATTACACAGGGCAACAAATAAAAAAATAAAAAGTTTCTTGGGATATATAAACTGATTTGAAAACCTAATGGGTCTCGGATAACTAAATAAAAACTATGTTGCTCAATCATCAGAACTCTTAGAAATTTTGAGTTTTTTGTTTTCGATTTTCGACTTTTAGACAAAATCACAACTTTTTTGTTCATTGAGCTACAAAAATGGTATGGGTGTTTTTGGAAATGGCATGGTCATATTAGTGGGGGCGGAGACTAGTTTTGAATTGAAAAAATCTGTAGATGCCAAAAAAAATACATTTATTGTTTGTAAAATGACCAAATTTTGCATATTTTTCAGTATACATATTATGTATATTACAACTACTTAAGCAAAACAAAAATTATTTTTGAAACTTTTTATTTCTTATGTACAAAAAAACATATTCAAATAGAAAATGCATGGAATGCTAATTACTAGCCGTATAAAACTTCTCTCTAAAGATCTTCTCTTGTGCTGCAAATTAGGATAGTCAAGAGCTATGCTCCAGCAATAGTCAGCCATCATGTGGCTATCCCATATTCCTTGGTACCTCTTCTACATGTCCCTCATGTCTTGGTGAGACCTCTCACCCTGCTCATCACTAACACTTCCAAGATTTTCAGGAAATTTCTCTAGGTGACAGAAAAGAAAATTAAGTTTGATTCTCATATATGCATTTAGCTGCTTTTAACTCACAAGCATACTGTTTACAAGCATCACATAATTGCTTGACTTGTTGTTTCCAAGAAAATTATCCACAACCAAGACAAAGGAATTCCAAGCATTATACACAATCTGGGTCATAATAAAAACAAACAGATGGTAATTAATTAGCTCTCTGATCTGAGGATCATCAAAAATTCCAACCTCCTTTTTGTACTCAGTCCAGGGAAAGCATCACAAATGTATTTAAAACAGTCTCAATCTTTGTCTAGGGCTTTGACAAATTGTTTCATTAACCCTTAATGTAAAGAAGAGGGAAAAGGATCTTGATCTGCCCACTAGAGGCTCAGCAGTAACATTTTTCTCTCCAACAGTCATATGAGTCCTCTCTGGCCACTCCTTTTCTCACCCAGTGTTCCTCCTTTGCCCTACTATCCCAGTGACAGAGAAAGTAAAGGAATTCGGTTTCTTTTAGTTTGGTAGCATGGGCAACTGGAATGGATTCATATTTATTTCCATTATGGGGCAGAACAACTTTGAGACTGTATTTAGAACTGTCAATGAAAAGTCTCCACTCTTGAGGATTGTAGTTACTTATACGTAACTTATCGAGGAGATCAGGAATGTCATTACAGTAAAAAAATCCATCTTTCTCAGAGAAAAAAGGGACAAACTCTGAATCTCTTGTTTTGTAGAAGGATATTGTTGTACCACTTTGAAGCAGATTATTCTAACTTAATTTAGAGACCAAAAGTTCTGCATATTTTTTGCACAAGTTGAAGTCTCTCGCAAGGTCATTTAATTCACATGGTTGAAGTGCTTTGGCTGTGATGTTGTACCTTCAAAGTGTATATCATCATGATTGTGTGAACTATCACATTGCAACTGCTCAGTCGCACTCTCATCATCTGTTACATCTGAAAGTGACTCCAACACTGGAATCGGAACATCTTCACTGTGGGGCACTGGTCTGTAAGCAAAATCCAAGTTTGGATACTTTAAACTCTTTCTGTTTTTTCTATTTATTCCTATAAAGTGTAAAGCGCAAAAATGGCAATCATCTGAGTGGTTTTTTTTGGTTCTTTCCACACCATAGGTATTTACACAAAAACTTAAGTTCTTCTTCTTGCCTTTAGACCATTCTCTAAGTTGTGTAATGCAACTAACACACAAAATGGGAGGGGCCCACTCTTTTATCATTCTTTAGGAGACACAGTTTTAAATATTAGAAGCAATTTTGCAAACACTGTTTTAAGAAATTTATGTTGATTTATATATAATGTATCCTCTCAAAACCTATCTCCGCCCCACAAACATGAGTATGTCATTTCCAAAAACATCTATACTAATTTTGTAGCTCTATGAACAAAAGTTACAAAATCGCCCGAAATCGGTCAAAATGTTTTTGGCTTTTTTGGGCCTCTCTGATAATTTTTCAACTTAAACTAGTCTCCAACCCCACTAATATGACCATGCCATTTCCAAAAACACCCATACCACTTTTGTAGCTCAATAAACAAAAAAGTTGTGATTTTGTCTAAAAGTTGAAAATCGAAAACTAAAAACTAAAAATTTCTAAAAATTCTGACCTGACTGAGCAAATGATTTTTAATTTAGTTTTCAGGGACCCATTAGGCATTCAAATCAGATGATATATCCCAAGAAACTTTTCACTGTTCCCCAGTGTTATATGTATATCGCGACTATGTTTGGAAGTTCCTTTATGGTTCCAACCATATAGCTCTGACTATTTTTACAATGATAACTATATCTTTCTAATAATAAACTTCGACACACTACTTAATAATGAACTGAGCTGGGCAGATCAGAACCATAAGCAGCTCTTAAAAAAAGTTATAAATATGACTTCGAATCGATAAGATATTTATGCCGTTTTGTTTGCTTATAAGACTCAATTGAGTTGGATCCGTGTGGCTATAGACAAACATTAATCAAATGAACATGGATTTTTTTAAACCTACATCCTTAATATTGAGACTCGAACGTGTTTATCCACCAGCTAACACTTCTATACCTTTTAGTTTTTCAAGGATCTACGACTCCTCTGCGAGTGGCTGAAGTTCATAACGCCTTCCTATTTAAACTCCTGAGTAAATTTGTGCGAGAAAATGGAGAGAAATCCCTCATTCGAACCTCCCTTCGACAAATCCGATTCACCCTTCGACGGACACATCCCACTGAGGCCGAAGTCTTGCAGGCCATCCAAACCCTGACCATCCCCAAATTCCTCAAAAATAATCTCAAAACCTTTTACCGCATCTCCCTCAACGGGGTATCCCTGAGGCAATACCTCAATCGCCTCGGGTCCGAAGGCAGCTATGTCTTTCCTGAATATGTCTGATGAAGTCCTTTTGTTCATCAAACCCACCACAACAGTACCTCATTCATAAACATTTTTATAAAAATAGATGAGGGTAATTCCTTCGTCATATTTTTATATAAAATAGTTTTTGCATGCTATATGATTTTGATTTTTAGCATATTTTTATAACTGTCAACCATCATTTATATGTGTTTTTTCTTTTAATAACTCATTGTATTAAATGAACCAAATGCGTTGTTTAGGTTTATTAGCTCTGGGTATCAAGAAAAGGCTTTTTCAACAACAGAGATTCCGATTAGAGAGTCAACAATTTTGAAGTCAAGAAAGATCAGTTGACTTTTAATTGAATTAGCAAAACTGATAAATAATTATCTGGAAAAGTGATATTTGTTATCATCAGAGTTTTGATTAGTTATTTACATCATATTTATGATTTTAGTGCATTGGTATGCTTGAAGGTTAATTAAGATTGAATTACTTTAAAGAAGCATTATACATATGTTATATAGCAAATTTCAGGTTCATTAAAGAAAATGATCATTCCAGGAAAATGCACGATTATGTTATTAAAATATCATTTATATATTTTTTTTTTTGGTTATAATTTTTTTTATTCGGCTATCAAATATTATAAGACAGTGTAAAATAATTACTGCACTAAAATACAACACAACTAATAAATAAATAAAAACACTCTCGACAGTTGCGTTAAAATAAATAACATGAATGAACATTGTAGAACATATTATATCAAATTTGTTAAAAATAACGAACACAGATTTGAAAAATGACACATTATTCACATATTTGGTTTTTTGTAAATATTATCTTAACATAAGCTATATTGTATTTCTAAAATGTTTTCCATAATTAATATTTATTCTACTTATTGAACGCACTTTTGGTTCCAAATACAATCCTAAAAATAATATCAAAAAGACCATCAACGAATATTTGCTTGAAAAAAAAATATTAAAATTTTGTCCATTGTTATCTGTCTATGAGGTAAAAAGACCAAATGTCAAGTGATTTAAAACATCAGGGACTTGCAAAACTTGATTTCAATGCATATCATTCTCATTGACATTATGTCGTATCATATCATTAACATAAGTCCTTAAATAAAATTTTCTGAATAAATCCCTTTGCAATAGCCCTTTATATGAGTTCAGGATGCTAACAAAGAAAAAAAACGGTTCATATTCAATATTCGTGTTGATGATTAATTCATTTGTGGACACAATTCGGTGACTAAATTATTTGTCTTATTATTAATGATCAGGCTTGTGAACGGAACGCAAAATTGAACGGCGTTCAGCTGAACGCACGTTCAATGAACGGAACGCTGAACGGAATGCAACTTTTTTTAACGTTGAACGCAAAAAAGAGGTTTGCGTTCAGCGTTCAATTTTTCCTTTTTTTTACTTTTATTCCAAGTGACCACAATTTACACACAATGGAATGACCTTTTATTCATTCATTCTTCTTACAAAATAAATAAAGTATTTGGTATGCAACTATCAGGAAATGACCGGTTTCTAAAAAAAATATTTGAAAGGAATTTGTCGAAATACTCTTTTCTAAAAAAAACGTCGTCACTTTCTTTGGAGATTCTTAAAAAACGTCATCACTTTTTTCGGAAATTTTTTTCTTAAAAAAAACGTCGTCACTTTGCTTGGAGATTCTTTTCTAAAAAAACCGTCGTCACTTGGTTTGGAGATACTTTTCTTAAAAAAACGTCGTCACTCTTTTTGGAATTTTTTAAAAAAAAAACGTCATCACTTCTTTTCTAAAAAAAGTCGTCACTTTGTTTGGAGATTCATTTCTAAAAAAACGTCTTCACTTATTTGGGAAATTCTTTTCTAAAAAGACCCTCTTATGTTGTGAATATAGACGTTCTGCGGACCCAGGTTGGGAACCCCTGGGTTAGATCTAGTCAACAAATTATATATTTGAAAAACGGTTCGGGTTCATTTTTATTATAAAAACCCTAAATAGTACTTCCATTTTTCAAAATTACACAATGATATTTTTTAAATATTTGAACGCTGAACGCAAACGGAACGCTGAACGCAAAAACATTGAACGGAACGCTATTTTTTTTAACGCTGAACGCAGAACGCTGAACGCTCACAAGCCTGTTAATGATGGATACAAATAGTTTTTATAGCTATTTTCTTTCAGTCCATCTCGTGTATTTATTATGGTTGTTTGACTCATCAAATGAGTCATTTGACTCATTCTACTTATTGACAGATTTTCTAAGTATATACATTTAACAAGAAGTTAAAATTATGCTTATACGTTAAGCATAATCTTTCAAAATAATAATTTCACATTGAAGCATCACAATGCCAAGACAGGCATAAAAAGGGCAGAAATTAACAAAATAATACTTAAAATTACAATTATTTAAATAACATCAACTCTTTCAAATCTTTGAACTTTTCATATTTATGATCTCTTTGAAGACGTATTTGGAACGGAAAGGGAAGATCCAGATTTCTTGGGCCCCATAAGGCCACAAGTTATCATACAAAGAAAGGCATTTTAAGCTCAAGGGTACCCTATTGCGTCGCTGTTGCAATAAATATTACCCTTTAGGTATGAGGCTGCAAAGGTTGACATTCATTTAATGTTTGAGACACGAAATATTTCGCAATCTCAAATTAATTAGAACATCGGTTCAAGGGTATGATGAGTGACGTCACTAATTCTATTTAGACGTGTTTTAAATTAATGCCTTCAAATTATTTTCCCCTTGGATTCTGCCCAATGCATTCATATAAATTGTTATAAAACGCTTGAATAACGTTATTTCTCGACAGTCAGATAAAATGTTTCAATATAAATCGAAATAATACATGCACATATTATATCATGCTTCTAGTTCATGCTCCAATATGCTGATTACATTATTGTTACTCATAATTTTTTCTGACCTCCATAAACATAATTATAAGAATGTTGAAGTATAGCAGAAAAGGAAGGGGAAACTTTCACAAATATCAAGATTACTCTTATGAGTTGCAAATTAGAATTGAGAAATGTTAATTAAGCACCCCATGGCTTCAATATGCAATAGCATTCCCAATTGTTACAGCCGCCTGAGAGACATCTTTGCATGTCCTTCCAATACTTACCTTCATGCCTTATAATGATCGTCCTTTAAACGTATTCATTTGTTTAAATACATTTGCATAACGTATATTTAGGGTGTTTTGCAATTGTCACGGATACATGTATTTTCATTCACACACTTTCGGATGGACTAAATAAAGGTCAACTGATAGTTGATTTGAAGGATCGATATATTATTGGCAGATTAAAAAATACAATAGCCAATTGATAAGCTGATATTTTTCCTTATATTAATACTATATATTCAAAAGCCCAGATATGTAATAAGAAATATTTTTCTTAAGTATATCTTAAATGAAATATTTAACTTTTGGCAACTATGAGTGCCAAAATCTTTGTGAGACTGATAGTTTGAAAAATGTACTATCGGAACCGATATATCGGTAGACCTCTAATAGCAACACTCTACTGTGACAATACAGAGGACTCCAATATTACGGACCCGTGATAAAATAATAAAAAACTTTGGTGTTGCAGAAGTGTGAAAAATTGAGACTAGGGAAATATAAAATATTGTTAGCATAGTATACATATATGGTTAGGGGTGTTAAACATTTGGCCTGTGTTAAATGCGGCATTCCTCCTTTCAGACAAATATCCGTTACAAAATATTTTTCGTTTTTCCTTTCCTTTGAATAATAATTTCCTATTTGATAGGCAGAATATTCGTCTCAAAATTAATAGCACCCACTGGCCTCCATATTTTGGGAGTTAAATATGAGTGTCCGAGCAGGGATTACCGATTGATATTTGCTAGATCGGCACTACCGACGGTATATTTTTCCTATCGACACCGCTGCATTTAAATAAGCTACTGCTATCGATGTATGATTTCAATCAATCGGTAGCGAATGTTATATTTATTTTAAAACTCATCCAATATCAAGTTCAGCCAAACATGACAAAAATATAAAATGTATAAGAAGTTTTGCAACAGCACCCCTAATAATTATGTATGGTGGGAAGCGATATTACACTATACGGCTGCTATAGAAAAAAAAGTATCGAACTCTACTAAAATCTATTGCTTCTTCTTCCAATCTGTGACTGTATTCCATCTCTGTGGGGTGTGAGAGAATAAACAAAGGCGTGAATGAGAACTAAAAAATTAAAAATAATATTATCTTTTGTTTCAATTTAACCTTCTTTTAGTTTGATATTTATCTTTGGTGGGAGAAAATAAATTAATTTGAAAAAGAATATGAAAATATTCTTCTTAATTATTTCATTCATAAGTTAACCCAAATAAGACCTTGTTACTTGGCTTCTAAAACAACTAATTTATAGATCTTCTATCGTTACCGCTCCAATCGGTAATTGTAGAATATATACCGATTGGACACACCTTTCTTACAACATCCAATACCGGGGTAGATTGTTTCTACCAAATTCCAGCTCGGGAGAGCGTTATAATTTTAATGGTCCGGCCCATGACAGTTAACTGGGAGTCTTATCTGACCCACGATGTGAAAAATGAGTTTGAGATTCGTATTATACATTGTAGAACACAGACAAAACTTTTTCTCTCTTATATAAATAGTAGTTGTTTCAGGACAGAAGTTAGGAGGGTTCAATAGCGTCAACATCAATGATTTAGGTTCCTAATTATGTATACACAAGTCGAACATGATTGGTCGAAATGAAAAATAATAGAAATAAAATCTTTAAATGCCATAGTGGGACATTAAAACCATTTTTAAATACAACACATTTAAAGCTTGGGTTGGATCTTAATCAATGCAGATGCAATGACTTTATATCAGTAGTTCCTATAACCGTTTTTGATATAGGGGGCTTGTATCCTTTTTAAATTCGTTTATAAGTAACATAAAGTATGCTACCAAATGTTAGGAAAGATGGCAGGAGCATAAACTCCTCCGCCGAACAGATCTCTTGTGGATAAGAGAAGGCCTTTGGTTGACAGCCTGGACGAAAACCAATGTTATTTGTCGCACGTTACTCCGGGGAAGCTCAAGTTTTAATGGAGGACTTATCATATTACTCATCATCATAGAAGAGATGTATTGTCGTAATACGAATGTTTCCACAGAGTTGTGTCTTAGAAGCGTGACACATGGACAAGTAGTCATGCATTTACATTACAATAAACCTTAAGGACTGAGCTGAGGACAAAAACTATCTGGATATTTTAAATCATAATTATGAATGTAAAACAATAAAGATGCTCATATAAACTCCGTTGTTCCGAAAAAAACCTTCTTCTGCGCAATGCGTATAAATATGGCTAAATGTCACTTCAAACTTTATTGAGATATCGTGTAGAAAATAAATGTCACTATTACATTGTGTCTTATATGAATTGATTTATGTCGAAGAGTGTTTTCAATAATGAAATACTCGTAAAAAGTGTTGATTAATGGATGATCCTAAGTCCATCACGATCATATTTTATGTTATAAAGATCGCTCGATATAAAAAAACCATTTATTATTGTAGGTCCTAGATTAGCCCAACCACAGCGGAACTCAATCCGGTAGGGGTATATTTTATAATTGTCTAGAATTTAACCTTTATTACGAAATAAGTCCAATTTAAATAAAGGTTAAAAATACTCTCTAAAGGTACTCCTCCCGTACTTTTTTTCTTCTTCTCAAGTTATAAATCAACTCTATCCTCGGTCGGGGACACGGAATGGTGTTCGTTTTCTTTTTCTTCACGGGTGGAAGACTTTCCCATTGTGTAAAGTGGTCATCTAGCCCAATATGTCCAGTAACCATAGCAGCGACCCTTGTGATATTTTTTCTCTTTAAATGAAAATTTAAAACCATTTATTATTTTGAAATGATAACATTGCATTAAACCTTTTATAAGCATCAATTGAACAAGAATATTAGATACATGGTTTGCTTGCTCAATTGTACAAAAGATTTAAGTTGATATTAGCAACTAAATAGGTATGTTACTCGTTTCAAATACGTTCGAAATGTGACATATTTCTCCGCAAAATTTTATAGCATATAAATTAGCGTAAAATAGCCTATTACCTTAGTTATGTATCATTATAACATTCAAGAATAAGATTGGAATAAGTCTACTAATTTGTATTTCTTCAAAAATTGAGCATCCTTTTATCTATAAAGGCAGATACAAAGTTTATTCTATAAGCCAATCGACAAAGTTCAATGAATGTTAAAGTCCTCAAATGTTATTTCAACTGTAGTGTTGCATTCAAGAATAGCAAATCATCAGAACTGGGATTATCGATTAATATTCAGAATATTTTAGCTATCGATGCTGATTATTTAAAAAATTAAACGAATACTGTTGCCGATTATACGATTTGTGTTGATCGGATACAATAGATGAAAAATGAGCACCAATTTTTTAAATCATAATCTTGATTAGCATTTTATATATATTTCTATTATACAAATTTATTATATCGATTAATATTCGGTAGATGTGGTAACCACTGGTGGTAGATTTCTCTTTCACATGTCGATATTGTTTATATTTTGATAAAACTATCGAATACAACTACCAATCGAATTATTTTAGTTGATCAAAAGTGTTAGATGCAAAAGTTAACGATAGTCTTTTTTGTCAGAGTCTTGATTTATCGAAAATGAATTGCAGAATCTTGAAATCTATCGAATCTGTCTTAAATCGGAAACTGTTAAAAAACGATACACCGATTCCACACAGTTTCGTAGTAACTACTGAGGTCGGGCGTTAGATTCTTCTATATAATCTCAGCTTAACATATCATATAGAAAATTGATAGAAGTTAAGGCCAATCTTTTTCTTTTAGAATCTTGATTTCTCGAAAATATATTGCAGAGTCTTGAAATCTACCGATACTCCATTGAACCAATAAGTTAATGAAAAATGATTTATCGATTGGACACAACATGCTATTGACTACCAATACTGTGCAATATTTTTTGTTTTGGAATCCCAACTTTGCATTTTATGTAACTGTGAATATATTTCCCAAACCGTTTTTTAAAGCTATTATTCCCTCTACTTAATTACATCATAAATCATAGACTTCATATGAAAAGGAGTATGATTAACTTCATCCTATGACTGACGAAATATTTACACATCCTACAACTCAGCATTATATTTATAAATAATAGTTAAGTACAAAAGAACTGTTTAACAAATAAGTCACGCGCAAGCTAAATGAATAATATTAGTTTTAACTGTTTTTTTTTTTGTGTGCGGTATTTACTCTCAATACCCTTGGGTTGGGCCTTGTGCATGGAAATGAATGAATATTACTCTTTTTTCTTTTGTAGTCCTTTACCAGAGGTTCTACCGATACGCTACTTTAAACTTACAACAGCGATAAAACCATAATATATATTTATTGTTGAACCTCTAATCAACTATAACAAAATAAAAAAATATTAATATATTAGCGTGGAAACTTATGACCCAAGAAGTCTGGCACATCCCATTCTCATTCGTTTCAAATTAACATGATGAGATTGGACAGAGAAAAAACATTTTGAAGGCATCCTGTCTATTTAGAATATAAATGGCGGTAAAGTATGTTGCCAATATACAATGCACAATTATGTCTAAAACATTAACTGAATGCCACCCTTAGTAGACTTAAGGGGAATATTTCTCTAAGCAATATGGTACCTTTGAGCTTGATATTCATATCTCTAAATGATATTAATTCGTTGACTTGAGTGGCTAAAGAAATCCGGATCTTCCCTTCCGTTCACTCTTCTTCGGCAAGGACATTATAAAAAGACTTTTGAATATTTTAAGTATATTTTGTTTTATAAATATTTTAATTGTTCTTTTTGTAATTTTAAACATTTTTATTGGTTATCTATGCTTTTTTTTAAATTATTGATGAATGATACTTAAGCTTAAACTAATTAACTAGACTCAATGCTTTAGCTTATTTTATTATTACTCCTCGTGATATATATATATATATATATATATATATATATTATATATATTATATATATATATATATATATATATATATATATATATATATATATATATACGGACGCAAAATTGAACGGCGTTCAGCTGAACGCACGTTAATGATACGGAACGCTGATATAACGCAACTTTTTTTGAACGCTGAACGTTGAACAGCAAAAAAAAAAGTTTTGCGTTCAGCGTTCAATTATTTCAAACATTTCTTGGACTTTTTTCGTCATCACTTTTTTGAAAATTCTTTAAAAAAAAAACGTCAAAAACGTCATCACTTTTTTGAAAATTCTTTTTAAAAAAAACGTCAACAAAAAAAACGGCATTCACTTTTTTGAAAATTTTCTTTCTAAAAAAAACGTCATCACTTTGTCTGGAGATTCTTTTCTAAAAAAAATCATCACTTTTTCTGGAGATTATTTTCTAAAAAAAAAAAAACGTAGTCACTTTTTTTCAAATGTTGAACGCTGAACGCTAACGGAACGCGAACGCAAAAACATTGAACGGAACGCTGAACGGAACGCTAATTTATTTTGACACGCTGATACGTGAACGCTGAACGCAAAAAAAAGCTAACGCTCACAAGCCTGATATATTTATAGATATGTGTATATATAACTATAGTATGAGAATGAAATGTTTGTTGTATATGTGCAAGAATATTCAACTTACGTTATAAGTGATAAAGCGATAACAATAAAAACAACTTATGCAATTTAATTGAACAATTATAATAGTTTTTTCCATATCGATGCGTGCGCTGTATTAATGCGCGATTATCGATTGATAATATAATTAATCGTGTAGTGCTATTAATTTAGATTTATGAGTATTCTACCGATACCGATATTTATTTGTTTCTTTGGTATAACTATCGAATACAGCTACAGATTGTTTTATTTAAACGTTTTTGATATAGTACTCTTTATGCTTCCAAAAAGAATTGAACTCTTGTTAGATTGGATTACTGATATATGGGTCAGTATTTTTGTTGATCTGCCCTAATTTTATTTCCTTGATAAAAATATCAAACTATCAACTCTGTAGCATTACTTCAGTCAAAAGTAGTATAATAATTTTTATAGTGTCAAGTCTAGACAAGGTATTTGAAACTATTTTAGTTCTTTTTCTCACGAGTTTTCCCATAAGATATATTAGCTTATTGGATCCTTAAGAGAAGTACATCATTGTGCCACAATATAACAAATATTTATATTTCTATGATCAACTTACGATGAGTAGTACAAATACTTTGTACATATTGGAAACAGGGACAGCTGAATACGTAATATATATATATATACTATATTATATAATATATATATATATATATATAGATATATATATATACACGTCAAGGGATGGAGGAGTCTCACCACTCAGGATTCAGCGTTAAAACGAACATAAGCATAAACAAACAGTGAAAGATCACAGAGATACATAATTATAAATGGTATCAATTACCGTGCATCGCATATTAATCAACAACTGACTTTTTTTTTGCAAAAAACCAAATAATTACTTAAAGAAGACTCAAACTGCATTCAGTTTGTGATTTTATTTATTTTTATGTTTGAAATATAAAATAAAGTACATTAGGGCTGGTAGAACATCACTTATTATCAGGCTTGTGAGCGATCAGGGGAAGAATAGCGATCCGATCAAAAATAGCGATCAGAAATTCTTTGCGATATAGCGATATAACGATCAGGATTTTTCCGATCTGCGATCCGATCAATTTAATTGCGATCAACAAAATATTACCAATGTATTACTAATTCTAAGTAAAAATTTAAATGTATATATAGTCAAACCTTTATAAGTATTCATCTTTATATGGCAGTCCATAGCACCCACCAAAATTTAACCCCAGATAAATTAAGTATTATACGATATAAACAACCTTTTATATGAGCAATTGACACACCTGGTTTAAATTTTTCTTTATTTACAATATCCGACTTTATCAAAATTACGTAAATATAGAAAAAATAAAAGTTTTGCACAGATCATTTTTCATTTGCCTATTTATTAGACATAAGTCGAAGTTACTTCTCAAAATTTTCGTCCCTAGTCTCTGCCTAGTCCTCTTCAGAATCCGCTTGGCTTTGGAGAACAAACGTTCGCTGTTTGAACTACTGTGAAGCACATCATTATATTTAGGAAGACCTTTTCATCCTCCGGTAGGCTAATATCATGTCCAGCCCTTCCGAGTCATCAGCCAAGTACCGCTCTACTTCTTGCTTAGCTGTGTCAACCTTTTTACGACTTTTAGAAAAAAATACAGTCTTGCTCAACATCTTGAGACAGCTGGCTGGATAACTAGTCATCAAACGAGGCAGTCTCTTCTAGAATTAATCTTTTGGCTCTTAGTTGAATTTCTTCATTGAGAAATGTTCTTTGAATTGAGAAAGATAAGCAGAAGCGACAACATCTCCATCATTTCACAAGCCCCAAAACAACGACTAATCCATAGGCGCCTGTCTGTATAGTTTTAGGATAAAAATATCAGAATGATTGTTTCTCATAGCCTATGAGCTCCAACACTCAGAATCCACAATTAACATATGTCTACTATATTTTAAGAAAAGAGATGCCAGAATAAA
>CP045893.1:25609076-25621825 GCA_013387185.1 Caligus rogercresseyi | reverse complement strand
ATTGGGTGTTCTTATTTTTCAAATGTTGGAAATGTTAGCGAATTGAGCAATTTCCGGTTTCTGGTGATAAAGAAGACGAATTACAAAGTTTGAACAAAATCGGTCAACATTACGAGGTCGCGAAACGAGGTCAAAGTTTAAAAATTTACGTAAAAATTAATTTCCGCAAATTTCTTCAAAATGGTGGACGTTACAGACTCAATAATCCTTTATTAATTTAAAGGAAATCTAATTTACTACATACGTATGTTTGATGTTTTTAATAAAACAAGTTTTCAGTTAAAAAACAAAGCAAGAAAGGGAGGAGTATGTAGCATATTTTCATAGCTTTTTTGTATCAATAAACTGCACTCGCCTGTAGAAGATGACTGTCGCTTCAGAGTAAAATTAGTAATTAAGTTTAGTAAAACTTTAGATGATTAATCAAAAATGACCTTAGTCTGCATCTAGTTCATTCAGAATTCAGGAAATCTGAGTTTACATAATATGATTCAGAGCCTGTATTGACCTATAAGAAATATATATGAAAAAATAAATTCTAAGTTTACTATAGATTTGCGTCAAGGTATCCTCTCAAAATTTTACTTTATCTCTGACGCATACATAATCCATATAATGCGTCATTTTGTACGGAGATAGGCTTTTTTTAATGTGCATATAACCTCTACTTATTAAATGACATGATTTAGTATACCAAAATATTAAAGCTGGTTACCAGCTTTCATTTGATATATTTGTGTTCTAAAAATCGCTATACTTTAAGAGATATAAGCAAATACGTACTCTCCCCAAAAAATGATCTTTTGATATGAGAATATACGATTACCATTTGGTAACGGCAGTTAGTGTAACCTGGATAGAAAGAAAAAAAGAAGGGAGAGGAGTGAGGACAAAATACTCCCTCCCTTCTCTTTCTCTTTCTATCCAGGTAACACTAACAGAGTTACCAGATGGTAATCGTATATTCTCATATCAAAAGATCATTTTTTGGGGGAGAGTACGTATTTGCTTATATCTCTTAAAGTATAGCGATTTTTAGAACACAAAATATATCAAATGAAAGCTTGGTTAACCAGCTTTAATATTTTGGTATACTAAATCATGTCAATTTAATAAGTAGAGAGTTATATGCACATTAAAAAAGCCTATCTCGCGTACAAAATGACGCATATAATGGATTATAAATGCGTCAGAGATAAAGTAAAATTTTGAGAGGATACCTTGACGCACATCTAAGAAACACATTATGATTTATTTTTTCATAATCGATTTCTTATAGGTCAATACAGGCTCTGAATCATAGATGTAAACTCAGATTGTACTGAATTCTGAATTGATAGAATGCAACCAAGGTCATTTTTGGATTTATCATCTAAAGTTTTACTAAACTTAAAAGTACTATTTTACTCTGAAGCGAACAAGTCATTCTACAGGCGAGTGAAGTTAATTGATACAAAAAGCTATGAAATAAGCTAACAATACTCACTCCCTTCTTGCTTTGTTTTTACTGAAAACTTTGTTTTATTAAAAAACATAAAACATACGTCTGGTAATAAATTAGATTTCCTTTAAATTAATAATTATTATTGAAGTCTGTAACGTCCACCATTTTGAAGAAATTTGCGGAAAACTATATTTTTACTAAATTTTTAAACTTTGACCTCGTTGCGCGACCTCGTAATGTTGACCGATTTTGTTCAAACTTTGTATGTCGTCTTCTTTTATCACCAAGAAACCGAAAATGCTCAAAGTCGCTAACATTTCAAACATTTGAAAAATAAGAACACCCTAATGTACATATGTTATAAGCATATATTAAAGGATTGATAGCAATGAATTATAAACTGATCATCTATTCATTTTTTATTATTTGATTCCATGAATCATCCGAGTGGCTATGTATAAGTATAATTGAATCAAAATGTAGAATCAATCACGGACCTATTCTGTGAGTAGTTTTTTGCACAGGGTAAAACACTATTTGTTTCAAGGTATACTTCAAATATATTATTATTCTTATCCAGATCTTTGTAAAAAGGGCAACACCATCAGCAACACCCAGATCTCTGAGTTGCTCGGGATCGACAGAAGAAGAGTTGCTGACAGAAATTAACGATTTTATGGGTATTTTAAGTTGAGAGAAGAAAAACGCCGGATTTGATCTTACCACCCTGTATATATATATATATATATATATATATATATATATATAATATATTAGCAGTATTAATATATGCTTTAAATGACAGATAAATAAGCTGTAAATGACTTTTTAGGATCACATAAGAACACCAAGAAAACAATTTATATAACAAAAGTCAGATATACTAGTACTTCAGAAATATATTCAAAATAATATCAAACTTAATTTGAGGCAATCAGAATGAGCAAATGCTGATTCAGCAAATATTTGAATGCATCTTTTCTATTTAAAATCAGTTGCGGCAAAATATCGTCTCCACGAATCCATGACAATGCACATTTAAAATGCAAATTCGCTTGAGCTAATTATATCCATTGCCTCTGAGGCCTTCGATCATGTGGACAATGATTATGGATTCTGTTTTAAGCATTGGTGTATTTCAGCTTAATATTATATCTCTGAAGAATAATTTGTGAATTTAAGGGTTCCATCTTCGTCTGCTAGGGCGTCATAAAGGGACCTATGAAAATCTTATCTAATTTGATTTACTTGGTAATGTATTATATATGTCCTTTTAGCCTCTTTGATAAGATAGAATAGCAATATCCATGTGGATACAATTAGCATTAAGGTGTATAAATTAATATATTGAATATAGGATATATCAATGAGATTAAATTGGGGAGGAGACGAACTTTAATTGTTTTAAATATTGTTTTAATTCACGATTAATGCTCATATTCTAAAACTGAAATATTCTTGGTATGCATGTCTTTTTTTGTATAAATTATAGTTCGTTGCTTGCTTTATTTATGATATATATTTCTTATTAGTTATTGATATTTTTACAAAAATGCTTATTTATGTTTAGCATGTTTCATTATTTTAAAGTATTGTATTTATAGTCATAAACTGTGCCAATAAGAAAAAAAGTTTAAATGTACTCTTGTTTCAAGGTCTTTCACGTGCAAAACAGCAACACCATCATCATTGTCTTGAATGCTTGCAATTCCATCCACAACGGATCCCTCGTCTCTGTGAGCTTAGTTTCTTAGGGGTCCAATGCCCCTGAATATAATATACAATAATAAAAATCCCTAGTAGGTAATAGAAGATAGACAACCACAGCAGCAGCAACGAAGCAAGCCTAGATGCAAATCATCATGGCCCTTTAAGAACAATGTACGTCCATTCCGTGTGGCATAACAAGTGTTGGAACCCTGTTTGGGAGGAGGAAGAAGCGTATCGGGGCGCCCTCTTACTTCGAACACCCTCAAACAAAGAGGGAGAGGGGGGAAAAGCGCACGTAAGTGGACTTCAACATTCAAACCAAAGGTTGAATCAGTTCCAAAGTAGTTAAGCTACTGGTTGAATCTTTTTGTGGTGAAGAAGACGTCTTGACTGGAGAGTAACTGAGGATGGGATATTTGGATTCCTCTTCTTTTCCCACAAAAAATTGACAACTCTCAGAGTTAACTTGGATCAAGGAACTCAGGTAAGAAAGAAGTTATGATCACTAAAGAAGTCTTCCTGGATCCAAATATAGAAGACACCTCAAGACTTTTCCGGGTTATTGATAGAGAGAGAGAGAAAAAAAAAGAAAGAAGAGAAGTGGGGAATAGGGGCATTAAGTTGAAAACATAGTGGGTTGGAATTATTGTGTTGGAATGATAATACAAAAAGAAAAGCATATAATAGGCCAAGAACCTTTTTGTATTTTATGTGTTCTTATCTTTTTTCTCTCTTATTTGAGGTTGCGGTATTATAAAAACAACAACAAATTCCCTACTTTGAAGGTCACAACATCCTCTGTCATTGCATGGATTATTGCCCTTGAAAGTGTTTTGCAGGAGGAGGTTATATATTCCTTTGCATAATGTTTTGAATGTTCACTCAAGTTTATGGGCAAATTAAAAGTAAATGTGTATGACCAAAGTGACATAAATCAAATTTAATTATAGAAAGCGTGCCAGGTGGTTAATCAATTCAGCAATATTTGTTTATACAAGTGAAAGTTAAATTCATTTTTTATTCATTTTCTCTTTATACTACTACTTAATAGTAATAATAATATTAAGTTAGAAAATTTTGTTTTAATCCGTTTGTTGAGTGGGTAGAAGACTCTATGAGGCATTAATCAGGGATGCATTAGAGGGCCTCAAGGTTATTCTGGGCGTGGCTGTTCCTCCTTTAATCCCCCCCTCCTCTGCTGGCTCTAGGCCCACTTTATGTGTCTCCGAACATGACATCCTTTACATTAATATCAAAATCTGACATTACTCAACGCTTACTCAAACGGGGGTCATATTTTTCTCTCTTCTTTCAGATTCGACATGAAGACCTTCATTCTCTTGGGCATTCTATCCACGGCATGTCTCTTAGTAGCTTCCAAAAAGCCAGAGCGATGTGATCCTTCCTACTGCAAGCTACCAGATTGCTACTGCGGGGGCCAAGACATCCCTGGAGGTCTGAGCAAGGACGAAATCCCTCAATTCGTCCTCCTCACCTTCGACGATGCCGTCAACAACCTCAACAAAAAGTTCTTTGAAAAGCTCTTCAAGGGAAGAACGAATCCCAATGGATGTCCCATCAAGGTAATGTTTGCTAAATATAAAATATTTATATGAGATATTCAATTATGTATTTGTTTTTCAGTCAACTTTTTATGTGTCTCACGAATGGACGGACTACTCTCACGTCCAGGATTTGTATGCTGACGGCCACGAAATTGCTTCTCACACTGTGACGCACAGCCACGGCTCTCAGTTCGGTGAGGAGAAGTGGGCGAATGAAATCGTTGGGGAGGCAGAAATGTTGGTCCGCTACGCAGGAGTGAACCCTCAGGACATTAAGGGTATGCGTGCTCCCTTCCTGGCCATTGGTGGGGACACCATGTTCAACACTCTTAATCGCTATGGCTTCTACTATGACTCCTCCATGAGCGTGGCCATTCCATCCTGGCCTTATACTCTGGAGTACCGCATGCCCCACTCCTGTGCCGTGAAACCCTGTCCCGAGCAGAGCCATCCCGGTATGTGGGAGGTCCCCATGACCACTATCAAGGATATTCGCGGTGGCACTTGCTCCATGGCGGACGGATGCTTCTACGAGGAAAAAGCGACCTCCATTCAAAGATATTCACACAGAACTTCCTGGAGCACTACACAAAGTCCAAGGCTCCCTTCCCCCTCTTCTTCCACGCTGCCTGGTTCTTCAACCGGCCACACCGCGTGGACGGCTTCCTCAAGTTCATCGACTCCATCCTCGCACTCCCTGACGTCTATTTCGTCACAAGCCAGGAGCTCATCAACTGGGTCCGCTACCCCGAGCCCCTGGACACAATCATCAACTCCCCCGTCGTTGGCTGCAGCTTCACTGACCGGCCCGCACGCTGTGGAAGAAAAAAAGGCCAAGTGCCAACTCAAGCACAAGGGAGACGTGCGACAGTTTGCCACCTGTCAGACCACTTGCCCCAATCGGTACCCATGGGTTAGCAATCTGAACGGAGACTAAAGAAGAAGCACTCTTTGACCCGTAGAGCATATTTATCCCAAAAACAAGTAAAGAATATAACAACACTGCCTACACGTCAACCATTATCTCAGTTCAACAAAGAAGAAACACACAAAAATACTAAGACTTTTATCATCCTCCATTGGGGATTCATCCATTGGAAAAATAAATAGTTTATATGATGCTAATATTTTATATAAATCAACATTTATATTCTTTTGGCTCGCCTTGAAATACATTCTTGAGACCTCTTTTTACAAAATAAAAGTTAGGAAATGTAATTTTGAATTGGGTTGCCGCCATAAATTAAAGGAGAAAGAGAGAAAAAGAAAGAGAAGAGATAAAACAAAAAGCTCCTTCAAATTCAACATTGAAGACTCGGCATTAAATGCCATTGATCCCTTTCAATGCCACACATGCCTAGGAATGCCTCTGGGAGAAATATACTGTCATCCATTGGTATTTTCTTAAAATAACTATTTTCTACAGGGGGAGAGAGGGAGGAAGTAAGAAGGTTCTCTCCCTGAAGGAGAGAAAAAAACTTATTATAAATGAATAGAGATCTAAAAGATATTAAAGCGATAGGATACAAAGCCTAAAAAGGCTATAATTGCTCAGCTAGAAATCGTAATGGAAAGGAGTGAACAATTATATATATCATAGAAATACCCTTTTTTATTCACAGTTAAAAAACATACAAGTTGACCTGTTTATGTCATAATTGAAATAATTAAGAAAAAAGTACAAAAAATAAATATTTTATTTTAAAAAATGTACTTCAGAAACAAACGTTTTGATTCAAGTAAATGATAATAAAATGAGCGATTTTAAAATAATAGAATACAAATATGTAACATCAAATATTTGAATCCTTCATAATCCTTTTTATATGTTTTCTATATATTAGCAAGCCCGATGGGCAGTATTTAATTGTCGAGGAAGGAAGGTGCTTTGAGGATGTAAGCGACAAGCCAATAGTAAAATTCCCTTCAATTCCCAGGGATGTGAAGGGGTTCCTTACCCACCATACTTTTTGCGAATTAGGCCTTTGCATTGAGAAATTACGAGTTGATTGCTGTCAAAGAACAGCTACCATTGCTTTCAGCCAAAGAGTTACCTTTTTCCTTGGCTGTCTGATTGGCATAGAGTCTGACAGCTGGGCAAGGAAGGGATTCATGCCGTCATTAATAGAAGGAGTGCCAAGATATTTTTTATTTCTTTATCCCAATGGGAGACATACATTTATTCAGTTAATAAATTTTTTAACAATCAACAAAAAAAAATTATCACAGATTATATAAAGACTAAAAGGAAAAAGACATAAAATTGAAATATGGTAAAAAAAAACATGGTTTATAAAAATTATAATGTAGATGCATTTAAAAAAATGTTTCCTGAGATGTTATATTCTTTTAAAGCCACCTCCACTATCCTTGTGGAAACTTTGTAGTTCTTGAACCTGGCCCTCGCCAGAATTGATTGGAGTTTTGCAAGGACTTTCGAGGCCAGTCTCGTTTAGGATCCTTACTTACAATCCATATAGGATCTCGTTTGGGCTCAGATCCCTGCCTATTTTATCCTTTAGGCTTCTTTTATAATTTTCATTACATGGACGAGATCCGTGCAATCTCGGAACTGATGAGTAACAGTTTTGCGGTTTTCACACAAGGAACATATCGCCCCCTCATTTTGTAGCAGACTGCACGTAAAATAACCCCAGAGGAGATTCTGTACTTTTAATACTGTTCCCTCGGAGTTAACATGGGTTCCCATATTCCTGCGATTATGTCTTTGAAATATATTGTGTTCCTTGTTTGAGGGTTTACTGTATCCATTATTTTATTTTTTTATTTTTCTCTCGAGGTGGGAAGTGATAACTAGGTAGTTTTTCTTTATAATCCGGTTAGATACTTGATAAACGTTCTCCTTTGTTTTTGTAACGACGCCGTCTACAAACAATTTCCTAAGGGAAGCCTTTAGGAGAACAACGGAGGGATGGTCGACGCTTTTCAAGTTAAGATCATCTTTGATCGTGCCAAGTGCCAAGATATTATGTGAAGGCAACGTCTTCAAATTATATGTCTGAGGTTCCTGTCAAATATTTATACAAAAGGATTGCTAAGAATGTTATATTGAATTTGAAAATAAACACTCGAAACGATAGATCAGATTGGTAGAGAATAAGACAAATGTATTTGAAGAAGTTTAGAGGGACGATGGGTCATCAATGATGATAAATCCCTTCTTTTCATTTGCCACCTATTTCTTTAGACGCCATGCTTATATGATATCTACTCCTCCAAGGCTGGAACTACCGACCTCTACATATAATATCATGGATGCACAATACACTAATATAAAAGGGAAGATCAATGACGGAGTCAGTGTCTGATGAAACAAAGGAGAGAAGGAAGGAATATTATTATTATTAAGCCTTGAATAGTCAATATCAAAAATATAAAAGAAAAACAAAACAGTGACACAATGTTAATGCCATGAACAATCAACATGGCTTGATATCACTGGTATTTATTGCTGAATTTTCCTTCTCCTATTCCATAGTATTATTACATTAAAAATGTAGATTATATATATTTCATTTTAGATATATTATTGACGTTTTCAAGCTGCTTGAATTCTCCTGCTCGGTTGAGTGTCTCGTTATTATATGGCTGGGGCCCATTTTTTAGCGTGTCTCTTTTGAACTCTTTTATTAAATGTCCATTATTCCCCATTAAATCATTCAGGCTCAACTACCTATGAGATGCAGATAATTAAGATTCTATTCATGTAAAACAAAGGGTCTATATGAATGGAGGTTCGAGCTCGAATCCATACGACATTCCAATCGGACCCAACACCTTATATCATAAAGGGATTCAAAATTTTATCTGATCCCGGCATCTCATTGCCTAGTATTTTTTGAACGTACTTTATTTGGTATGCCTTTCAAATATAGATTACATTCAGACAATGAATATTGGCTACTTTCAATGTATTTGTCACATAAAAACTTAGACAATAAACTGTTGTAGTTCTTAAATTTAGGTTTTTCTATAACTTAACCTCATTTAATTTTGCTCAAATACCATTGATATGAATCCACCATAGTACATATTTATCAATGTAATGAACATACAGATTATATAAAAGCCTTTATATAATTATCTTTTAAAATAACGAGGAGGAATCGGTGATATGTTTAATAAGAAAAAAATAAAGGAAGGCATCTAAAGGGGTTGGTGCTTTGAACATAGATAAGATTCATATTGTAGAAAATATAAATTTTATTTATAAACCAGAGTTTATAAATAAAGGTAGCTGTATTTGTATAAATACAATTCATTTATCTTAATACAAAGGAAACAAAAGCTTTGTATTACATATTTAAAGTGTTAAGTGTAATGTTGCTACTTAAAATGACTATCGAAATTAGATGAACTATAAAACACAATTGTAGTATCATAAACAAAAAAAATACTGATAATAGTTATCTATAATTACTAAATGTACTAATCTAAAGAGTCTTCCTTTTGTCATGGAATTAGTTATACCAAGGAGTCGATTATCTCTAAGTAGTACTTGAGGACAGTTTTTGCAAACGCATTCAAAATGTATCATTTACGATTGACAACTCCATTTTTCTTTTTTGTGCGTCCTATCGTCAGAGTGACTAAGGATGTGTTTATCGTGTATGATGGATAACAAACACTCACAGTCTTTTTTTCCCTGTGTATCAAGAGTTGCTTGTTTAATTAATATTATTAGGTATATAAAGAGAAGTTCGTAAATGCCATTGATTGAGACCCGTGAGAAAAGTTACTTTGTTCTCACAAGGATTAAATTATTAACTCCGTGTTCACGCCTCGACAGCCACGAGTGATGCTTATATCATGATACCGACAGTTTTTTTGTTGCTCATTTTGGTTCGATGGCATGGCAGTATCCGCATTATAGTGGAGCAAATTGCATATTTCATCAATTAAATTTCATCGATATAGGGTATTTTTTACGTACCGCCCTTCGTCCTTTCCATTTTGTCCCTGCCCAAATCGTCCCTGCCCAAATTGTCCCTGTCCAAATCGTCCCGTGCCCATTCGTCCTTGTCCAATTCGTCACTAGACCCAACTCGTCCCTGCCCAACTCGCTCGTTTCTTTTCCCAGAAAGAAGACATACCCCTAACATTCATTCATGAGGATTTTAAAAGCTTCATGGAACCCTCTTCCAATAGACCTCTCGTGTTCCGTCAAGAACACTGATGGGGTATTGGGGTTTCTAACCCTCGGCCAAGGACTTCGGGTCCCGCAAGCACAGTGATGAGGTATTGGGGTTTCTAACCCTCGGCAAATGGACTCTCGGGTCCCGCCAAGCACAGAGAAGATATATTGGGGTTTCTCTACCCTCGGCCATGGGACTCTCGGGTCCCGCCAAGCACAGTGATGGGTATTGGGTTTCCTACCCTCGGCCAAAGCTCTCGATCCCGCCAAGCACAGTGATGGGGTATTGGGGTTTCTAACCCTCGGCCAAAGGACTTTCGGGTCCCCCAAGCACAGTGATGGGTATTGGGGTTTTTAACCCTCGGCAAAGGACTCTCGGGTCCCGCCAAGCACAGAGATGAATATTGGGGTTTCTAACCCTCGGCCAATGACTCTCGGGTCCCGCCAAGCACAGTGATGGGGTATTGGGGTTTCTAACCCTCGGCCAAAGGACTCTCGGGTCCCGCCATGCACAGTGATTGGGGTATTGGGGTTTCTAACCCTCGGCCAAAGGACTTTCGGGTCCCGCCAAGAACAGTGATGAGATATTGGGTTTCTAACCCTCGGCCAATGGACTCTCGGGTCCCGCCAAGCACAGTGATGGGGTATTGGGGTTTCTAACCCTCGCCAAAGTACTCTCGGGTCCCGCCATGCACAGTGATGGGGTATTGGGTTTCTAACCCTCGGCCAAAGGACTTTCGAGTCCTGCCAAGAACAGTGATGGATTTGGGGTTTCTAACCCTCGGCCAATGGACTTTCGGGTCTCGCCAAGCACAGTGATGGGGTATTGGGGTTTTCTAACCCTCGGCTAATGGACTCTCGGGTCCTGACAAGCACAGTGATGGGGTATTGGGGTTTCTAGCCATCGGCCAAAGGACTTTCGGGTCCCGCCAAGCACAGTGATATGGTATTGGGGTTTTCAAACCTTGCGCCAACGGACTCACGGGTCCCACCAGCGACAATGATGGATTATTAAGTTTTGAAATGGATCGCCGACGGTTCTCCCGGCTTCAAACCATCAGCCGATGTGTTCTAGCATTCTGGAACTTTATGGATCACGTTTGTTTTTGTCCCTGCCTAACTCTTGCCTGTTGAACTTGTCCCCGCTAATTTTGCAAATAACATTTTATAAATCGTCAGAAGTGTTCATTGTGGTGAAAGAAGTTTAACAAACTACTTATTAAAATTTTGAATTAATTATGAGTTTGTTTTTAAAAAACCCAATATCTCATCACTGTTCTTGCGGGACCCGAAAGTCCATTGGCCGAGGGTTAGAAACCCCAATACCCCATCACTGTGCTTGGCGGGACCCGAGAGTCCATTAGCCGAGGGTTAGAGACCCCAATACCCCATCACTGTGCTTGGTGGGACCCGAAAGTCCTTTGGCCGAGGGTTAGACCCCAATACCCCATCACTGTGCTTGGCAGGACCCGAGAGTCCATTTAGCCGAGGGTTAGAAACCCCAATATACCCCATTACTGTGCTTGGCGGGGCCCGAGAGTCCTTTGCCGAGGGTTTGGAACCCCAATACCCTCACTGTGCTTGCGGGACCCGAACGTCCTTTGGCCGAGGGTTAGAACCCCCAATACCCCATCACTGTGCTTGGCGGGACCCGAGAGTCCATTGGCCGAGGGTTAAAAACCCCAATATCTCATCACTGTTCTTGGCGGGACCCGAAAGTCCTATGGCCGAGGGTTAGAACCCCAATACTCATCACTGTGCTTGGCGGGACCCGAGAGTCCTTTGCCGAGGGTTAGAAACCCCAATACCCCATCACTGTGCTTGGCTGGACCCGAAAGTCTTTGGCCGAGGGTTAGAAACCCCATTGCCCCATTACTGTGCTTGGCGGGACCCGAGAGTCCTTTGGCCGAGGGTTTGGAAACCCCAATACCCATCACTGTGCTTGCGGGACCCGAACGTCCTTTGGCCGAGGTTTAGAAACCCCAATACCCCATCACTGTGCTTGGCGGGACCCGACAGTCATTGGCGAGGGTTAAAAAACCCAATCTCATCACTGTTCTTGGCGGGAACCCGAAATTCCTATGGCCGAGGGTTAGAAACCCCAATACCATCACTGTGCTTGGCTGGACCGAAAATCCTTTGGCCAAGGGTTAGAAACCCCAATACCCTATCACTGTGCTTGACGGAACCCGAGAGTCTATTGGACGAGGGTTCCCTGAAGCTAAGGAACTCCTCATGAATGAATGTTAGGGTATGTCTTCTTTCTGGGAAATAGTGAGGACGAGTTGGGCAGGACGAGTTGGGTCTAGGACGAATTGGACAAGGACGAATTGGGCACAGGACGATTTGGACAGGGACAATTTGGGCAGGGACGATTTTGGGCAGGACCAAATGGAAAGGACGAAGTGTCCGTGACCCAATTAATTTCCCTCGATATAGGGACTACTTTTTTGGCGAGGAGTTTATCAGCTGCTCTTAAAGAAATATTATAAGCATAATTTGAAAAATAACGTACTGATACATATAATATACCTAATTTAACTCGTGCATAGCATAATGAGTCGATCAAAGTGATCCTACCCTACGACATAAATATTATGAGTTGAGCCACAGCGGCCAGTGAGCTAATGTGTTTCCTGATTTATTCACGCTCGTTTTCTTTTCAGCTTTTAGAACGGAGTCCAGGAGTGGACCTCCTTAAGGATCTCTTTAATGTAAATTATTAAAAAAAGAATATGCTAAATTCATTGCTAAACTATAACAACGGGGACCTTTTTTTCTCGAAGGTGATTGTTACAAGAAGGAAGAGGGAATAATCAAAAAGGCTGTTGGCAATTTGAATAAAACATCACTTTCTTTTCCCTCCCCCCTATTT
>CP045893.1:25597731-25608976 GCA_013387185.1 Caligus rogercresseyi | reverse complement strand
ATAATTTTGTGTATTGTATTGATCAAGCGTCCCCTTAGTACTTATTTGTATTCCTGTTGATCTTATTTCTTATATTTGTAGTATTGTATCTTTTACACGTGTTTGTTCTTCTATTTGATTATCATATTTGTTGTATATAGTTCACTTTAGAACGCCTTAGAATATAGAAGGGGACTGATGTCTCCCAAACATATAGATACAGTCCACTTTTATTGAGGCCCGTCCCTGCCTTTAAAGGGAAGGAGTTCATTGGGAACTTTTCATGGTCCTTCGAGCCGGATGGTCAATGGATGCGACCGATACGTCTGGATTTGGATATTGAGGCGGATATTTGTTGAATCCCCTCATCGTAGAGACTCTTCCGAGGACTGCTAGTTGGAGCAAGGTCAAGGAGGAGTCGATAGTCATTTGGACTTGGATTTGGAGGAGGAAGTTTGTTGGATCCCCTCATCATTGAGACTTCCGTGGATTGCTATTTGGAGCGAAGCCCAGGAGGAGTCTACATCGTTCGGAGGAACGCCCGCATAAAGTCGTCAAGGAGTATTGGACTCGACTACTTTAGCAGGACTTCGTAATATATATATAATTTATTAATTTGTTTGTTTTTGCTTGTGTGTTTGGATTCTCTTTCGTTTGAATTAACTCTTTGATCCTATAAAATATGGCTACCGTAAAAGAGCATCCGTAAAAATTCTTGGAAGGCTAAAGGCTAATTTTGAAGATTTGTTGGAGGAATTCTCAGTCGAGGCTAATAATGAAATTCCTGATTATAATTATATTTCCTATTTTCAGGAATGTTTGAGTAGCTCTATGAGCCAATTGATAGACCAGTATGCACTCTTGGGAGTGACTGTAGCTGAGAGCTTATATTTAACTCATTTAGACGAACAACATAGGTATCAAAAGAAGTTTCGTCAAGTTTTGAAGGTCTCTAAAGGTCTTATTGCAGAAGGTGAGAAGATCCGTATTGCAGGAGAGCTTGAGTATGCTGCTAAGCTAAGGGAGACTCATTCTTCAACTCCCACAATTAAAACAGACAGGGTTGAATCCTTTACTCCGACGAGTAGTCTAGCTCATGTTCCTAAACTTGAGCTGCCTAAGTTTAGTGGGGAGCCATCGGAGTTTTCTGTGTGGTTTGATACCTTTAGAGCCATGATAGATATTGATAGCGTGAGTGACATTATGAAACTCAATTATCTTCGCTCTTGTTTATTTGGGCAAGCTCTTGAAAAAATATCTTCTTTACCCATTACGGGGGAAAATTATTTTGAAGCAATAGAGATCCTTAAAGAATCTTATAGCTGTGGAAGAATGGTCGTTTCAAAGCTTGTACATAGATTGGTAGGGCTTCCACCGGTCAAATATAACTCTAGTGATATTATATACTTTCATGATCAAGTTATAGTCTTATGCGTGCCCTCAAGGGCAATGGAGTAGACATCGAGAAAAAAAACGCAGAAAAGGTTGTACTGCCTTTATTAGAGAGTAAAGTCAGTGGGACTATTCGAGATGGTTGGGAACGCTTTGTTTCTACTAGTGATGATTCTTGTTCTTCAATAGGAGAGTTCCTTAAACAAATTAAAAATTCTGGAGATAGGCCGGCAAAATAATAAAAATACCCAGACTTGAGTTGGAGGCTTCTGGGCTATTTCTCGTTCGGTTTCTTATTTGAGGAGAACATATCTTTGACGCCTCAACAGTCCGATTGAGGACTTATTCTTGTATAGTTTTTTGCTGGCTCAAACAAGAGCTTTGTGTATTGTGTAGCATTTCTAGCCATTAAATAAATCATTCAGGACGTGATATGTCCTGAGTGTTAAGATCATGTTTTGAAAACTCATCATTCTTCGGAACAAGTGAGCTTTGAATTCTCTTCATACAATTATAGCTATAATTAATGGTTTCATGAGTTTCATGGTCAGAATTGTAAAATTGTATATAAGAGCTAGTATAATTTTGACGTATCAAATAAGAAAATATAATTAGTTGAATAAGCATATTAGTCATGAATAAAAAGATTAATTGATCGCGACCTTTTCTGGAATGGATATTAGTTCCGTATTTTTTCGTTGTTCCATATTCGTTCTCAAGCATTCCAATTAGCTCTTATATCAACAGCAGCGGAGCTTCAGGTATCGCTTTGACTATGACCTGCTCCCTCACTTAGTTCTTTAACATCGTATTGGATTGTTCTTGGTTGCCAAATTGAAAGGTCTGTGTGATATATGTGTCCGCACGCTTTGGCAAGACCTCTGAACAAAGGTTGTTATACTCTTGCGAGCATTTACCCTCCATATTCCCGGAATGGATATTTCATTGACTATTATGTATAACTGCATCTTGGATCTATAGTTGTTGTTATATCGGATGCACATTAGGGCATATTATCTCGGCATGGCGAGATTGATAGTATTTAATCAAAGAGATCCCCTCATTTAATAATTGAGTTAAAAGATCTGAAGAGGGGTTTGTAGTTGCCAGTCAATAAGATTGTTCCGACTGCCCGAATGGAGGTATTGGACCTTAGCTCATTGGGCAGGAGTGTTGATTTCGGCGGGAGGGGATTTGAATGCACAAGTGAACAAACAATTTATTATGAAACAAATGCTTGGTTCATCCGGGGGAGTATGTTAATTATAAATATATGTATATAATTATGTTTATTGTATGGTTCAGTGTCCCTTAGTATTATTATATTCTTGTTGATCTTATGTCTTATATTTAAGTATTGTATATTTACACGTGTTTTGTTCTTCCTTTTTTGATTATCATTATTTTGGATATAGTTCACTTAGAACGCCTTAGAATATAGAAGGGGGACTGATGTCTCCCAAACATATATATGTAGATACAGTCCACTTTTATTGAGGCCCGTCCCTGCCTTTAAAGGGAGGAGTTCATTGGGAACTATTCAGTAATTGTATATTCTCATATCAGAAGATCAATTTTTTGGGGAAAAATGTATTTGCTTATATCTCTTAAAATATAGCGATTTTTAGAACACCAAACATATCAAATGAAAGCTTGGTTAACCAGCTTTAATATTTTGGTATACTAAATCATGTCAGTTTAATAAGTAGAGAGTATATGTACATTAAAAAAGCCTATCTCGCGTACAAAATGACGCATATAATGGATTATAAATGCGTCAGAGACAAAGTAAAATTTTGAGAGGATACCTTGACGCAAATCTAAGAAACACATTATTTTTATTTTTTTCATAATCGATTTCTTATAGGTCAATACAGGCTCTGAATCATATGATGTAAACTCAGATTGTACTGAATTCTGAATTGATAGAATGCAACCAAGGTCATTTTTGGATTTATCATCTAAAGTTTTACTAAACTTAAAAGTACTATTTTACTCTGAAGCGAACAAGTCATCTTCTACAGGCGAGTGAAGTTAATTGATACAAAAAAGCTATGAAATAAGCTAACAATACACACTCCAGTTTTTTCTTTGTTTTTACTGAAAACTTTGTTTTATTAAAAAACATCAAACATACGTCTGGTAGTAAATTAGATTTCCTTTAAATTAATAATTATTATTGAAGTCTGTAACGTCCACCATTTTGAAGAAATTTGCGAAAAACTATATTTTTACTAAATTTTTAAAACTTTGACCTCGTTGCGCGACCTCGTAATGTTGACCGATTTTGTTCAAACTTTGTATGTCGTCTTCTTTTATCACCAAGAAACAGAAAATCCACAATGTTGCTAACATTTCAAACATTTTGAAAAATAAGAACAACCCTAACGAAGAGGCGTCCAGGGGAAATATAAAAGGTATGAAGCTTCATCAACCCCTCCCTCGAAGCCAGTACCATCCTTGGAGAGTTGGGACATTGCAGAGGATGTCCTTGCATTTTATTTGAAAATGTTTACGGTGGACATTTTCAAATAAAATGTATGACAATTATTAATTTTTTTGAAATTATAAATATCTATAAGTCTTTGGTGTTGGATGGAGAGGTTTGGATAGTATTTGATTATCCTTCCGGTGGACGTCCACATTTCTTCTTCCTCTGGCGAGGGGATTTTTAACGATAATACCGTATATCGTGTCGCCACAAATAAAAAAGTGATGGTTAGGCATATGGTAGTTATTATAATTATTATTTTTAAATAACAACTCTTAGAAGATTTTATTTTGTGAATAGTTCAGAATAAGTCTATTATTATTATTGGAGTGTTTTAGTTAAATCAACTGAGCTAATAAAGAATACTCATAAGGATTTTGATGATAAAGACTGTCTATATTGTTCCTTTAAAGTGAAGTAGATCGCTTTTGAATAGCCCGCAGTTGCAAATACAAAAAACAGGTGTTTTAAGAGGTCTTTCGTGAAATATGGAGGATGTAATTCTTTTATTAAGAAATAAAATTATGGAGTAAAGTTCTCGCAATGTTATTTTTTTACACAAGTAAAATCACCGTTAAAATGCTGTGTTGTTAGATCGGTATATTATTGACAAATCTCTCAGCTGGTGTATGTAAAGATAAAAATAAAACACAAATATAATTTGAGATCCTGCACACCCTAAAAACCAACTCGTCAATAATATTAATGTGAAGATGATCACTGTCAATTTTGTTTAGTGGATGAGGAAACAGCAAACATATATTTTATCCGAATAAAAGAATCTTCGGTCCATCTAATCCATGATTAAATTAATCCTAAAAAGAAGTTTTGGAACTTCAATGGAGCGGGATAACTTTTTTATGAAATTCCATTAAGTTGTGTTCAATATTTTTCTTCTTTGTTTCGTTTGTCTATATGTGTATATTTCCATAAAATATAGGAATTCCTTCTTGCAAAAAGCCAATTATATTTCCATAACTCGCCTTTTTTTAGTTTAATATTATAATTTTTTTGCCTACATAGTTCGACAGGATATAAATTAGCATTATAGCATTAAAATTCGTCTATCGAACCGAGGATCTTATCAATAAGGTAGACCAAAATCGACTATCCCCTCTCGGGAGTATTCGAACCTGCGCCCCTCAACACTGAGAGTGGAACACGCCTTAACGCTCACGGCTAGCACTCTTCCTTGATATAGTTGTTGTTATTTGCTTAAAAAGTGTTTCTTCGTTGTGATACTTAGTATTCTTGTTTAAAAAAAATTAAGGATTCAAATTGGTGATTGCGTCAAGATTTTAAAAGTAGTTGGCCCTTTTACAATCATCGTGGCTTTATGCAATATTTTGCGGTTGACAATAAGAATGTCGTAAATTTTTTGCCCACAAATTCGCTGTGGTAGTTTTGTTGCAGAGAGTTTTCATATGTGCAATACTACTGCAATGTACTTACATGAACATAGAACTTAATTGACTCTCAATAAACAATATGTAGATTCATAAGATGTTTTCCGTAAGATATTAAGTTATAAATAACAAATATTATTTGATAAAAAGCAACAATTTGCTACAATTTTAATTAAAGCTTTATAAATATTGTTTGTATGGAAGCAATTGCGTATAAATATACAGAACAAATGTTGTATTTCAAAATAGTTAGTTTGGGAAATAATTTTATGGTATAAAAAAATGGGTACGGTACAATTCAGCGCCGCCGACTCAGCGACGCCGATTCAGCACCAGCCAATTCAGCGCCGGCCGATTCAGCGCCGGCCAATTCAGCACCAGCCATTCAGCAACGGCCGATTCAGCGCCAGCCAATTCAGCGCCGGCCGATTCAGCGCCAGCCTCAATGACTTTGATTTTTAAAAAATCAGACCTTTTTTCAAAGAAAATTATGTTTCTGTAGCAGTACAATTGGTCAAACCTGGCACAAGATAATTGTCTTGCAGAAGTATTCAACAACAACGGGGTATTGGGGTTTCAGACCCACCTACATTGGTAAAAATACGAGTAAAGAAACCCTCAAATGCCATTTTGTGCACCTTGGGCCTTCGAGTTCCGCCAGCTGCAACAATGGGGTATTGGGGTTTCAAAGCCATCGCAAATTGTAAAAATACGAGTAAGGAACCCTCAAATGCCATTTTGTGCACTTGGGCCTTCGGGTTCCGTTAGCCGCAACAATTGGGTATTGGGGTTTCAAACTCTTTGCCAATTGTAAAAATACGAGTAAGAAACCCCTCAGATGCCATTTTGTGCACTTTGGGCCTTCGGGTTCCGTCAGCCACAACAATGGGGTATTGGGGTTTCAAACTCTTCGCCAATTGTAAAAATACGAGTAAGGAACCCTCAAATGCCATTTTATGCTCCTTGGGTCCTCGGGTTCCGCCAACCCCAACAATGGGGTATTGGGGTTTCAAACCCATCGCAAACTGTAAAAATACGAGTAAGGACCCCCTCAAATTCTATTTTGAGCACCTTGAGTCCTCGGGTCCCGCCGGCCACAACAATTGGTATTGGGGTTTCAAACCCATCGCAAATTGTAAAAATACGAGTAAGGGACCCCTCAAATGCCATTTTGTGCACCTTAAGTTCTCGGGTCCTGCCAGCCGCAACAATGTGGTATTGGGGTTTCAAACCCTTCGCCAATTATAAAAATTCCGGTTAGGAACCCCTTAAATGCCATTTTATGCACCTTGGGTCCTCGGGTCCCGCCAGCCGCAATAATGAGGTATTGGGGTTCAAACCCTCCGCCAATTGTAAAAATACGTGTAAGAAACCCTTCAAATTATATTTATATAAAATTATGTAAAAAAGCACGCAACCTTTTTCACAAAAAAGTATTTATTAGAGGTGAGCGACCATAATTGACGAAGGCTTTCAAACCCCAATACCCCATTTTTGCGGCTGGCGGAACCCAAAAGCCCAAGGTGCACAAAATGACATTTGAGGGGTTCCTAACTTGTAGTTTTACTAATGGCAGTGGGACTAAAACCCCAATACCACACTGTTGCGGCTGGCGGGACCCGAGAACTTAAGGTACGCAAAAGGGCATTTAAGGGGTTCCTTACTCGTATTTTTACAATTTGCAATGGGTTTGAAACCCCAATAAACAATTGTTGTGGCCGGCGGGACCCGAGGATCCAAGGTGCACAAAATGGCATTTGAGGGGTTCCTTACTCGTATTTTTACAATTGCGATGGGTTTGAAACCCCAATACCCCATTGTTGTGGCTGGCAGAACCCGAGAACTTAAGGTGCGCAAAAGGGCATTTGAGGGGTTCCGTACTCGTATCTTTACAATTTGCGATGGGTTTGAAACCCCAATACACCATTGTTGTGGCTGGTGGGACCCGAGGACCCAAGAATTGAGGGTTTCTTCACTTGTATTTTTACCTATGTAGGTGGGTTTGAAACCCAAATACCCCATTGTTGTTGAATACTTCTGCAAGAAAATTATCTTGTGCTAGGTTTGACCAATTGTACTGCTACAGAAAACATAATTTTCTTTGAAAAAGGTCTGATTTTTTTAAAATCAAGGTCATTGAGGCTGGCGCTGAATCGGCCGGCGCTGAATTGGCTGGCGCTGAATCGGCCGGTGCTGAATCGGCCGGCGCTGAATTGTCCATTCCCCAAAAAAATATCCTAAATATAAGTAGTAATTCAGATTGATCCATTTTACTGAACTTAAATAACTGTTGCCTAATATCTTCTTCCAACATTTTTTTCTGATTGATTCCGTCAGTAAGTTTATACCAATTTAGTCATTCAAATAAAAAAGGAAACGTAAAGACATCGTGTAACTCCTTCAGCTAATGGATTCGACTTTACCCAAGCCTTTACCATTCCTATCAATATGTTGGTAGCAGTTAGGACAATAATGAGCCTCATCTGACAATACCCTAAATAATCTGTTATGCTTCTTCATGCATAACGTTCTTTTTGTTGTAATAAATTAAATCTATGGAATCTGCTAAAAAATGTACCAAGGGAAGCTTTCCTTTTTCTTATCCAACGTTGATCTGCGACTTATAAAGGAGTATTAGGGCTTTGACTTACCAAGCTCTGCAATAAAATGAGGGGGGTCCGTAAAAGTTCCTCTATAAGTGTCAAAATTTATTTATTTATATATACTGAGCTAAAATGATTGCTAATTTTGGGGCATGTGATTACTATGATAATAGTTCTTTATTGATGGAATGGTTAAAAAGTGTAATTTATTGCGTTAATAAAGGTACGCCACTAAGACCATATATATATGTATATATATATATATATATATATATATATATATATTGGTAAACTAAATAACTTCATAAAATACCAACATATGCAATGAAAAATTAAAATAATCCAATTAGTTCGTTACTTTTGAAAACATAATAAATATGGACCCAGGATATTAGTTAGTTAGACCTTCTTCATACTTTTTAGTGCCATGAGAACATAAATTTAGATAGTTATGATGATTTATAACATTAATATATTTTTACTACATAATGAAATGAAGCACAATATTTTAAAAATACATATGACAACAATATTTTTAATCTTTTAAGGTTTCTTTTAACATCTTGCTTATATTTCATTTATTATTTTCCCTTAAAAGTAACCATAGAATAGAGCCATAAAGTCCTTAGAGGTTTTATTTCTTCTACAACTCCAAGGGATTACGGCGCCCATCTCCTTAAAAGCCTAGGTATGCGAAGAGTAATCCAGCGTATAATTACATACTTTTATGGATGAAAGAGCCTTAGTTGTTGTTGTTGTAAAAGTACCGTGATGTCACCGTTCTCCCCTTGTGTCGTCGTGGAAGGTGTTTTCTTCCTCTACTCTTCATCTTCAAGATACTTATGCTTATCATAGACCATTTAATCATCATCAAAATACAATTATATATGTTGTTAATTGCATGTGTACTTTTGGGATTAGAATAAAAACTTATGAGGGGTAGGTCCGCTAGAGGGAGGCCTTCAAAAACAGGCACACCCTTTTGTGTCCATGAGCTTATTATCCATACATCGCAATATTATATGTTATAAGTAGGGATCTTATAATGGTAGTTCTCATCCTTAAATATATATATATATATATACATTAGGGGTATTATGGAAAACCTAATATTAAGATATGCAATTTATCCCCCCGCGAAGTTGCGTCATAAGAAAACTAAATGATCGTAAAAAATGGATTTTGGTTTGACCCCCCCCCCCCCCCCCAAATTCATCTGAAAAAGTTTATGGATATAATCAGCGTCATAGATTTATATTCTCAAATATACATATCAGGTTTTTGAACAGAACGCAAAATTGAACGTTGTTCAGCTGAACGCACGTTCAATGAACGGAATGCTGAACGGAACCCAATTTTTTTTAAACGCTGAACGTTCAACGCAAAAAAAGAGTTTTGTGTTCAGCGTTCTATTTTTCCAAACATTTCAATGTAGTTTTGATTAAGTATTTTTTTCTGGATATAAACAGGGGATGAAATATTATGAGAAGAACTTATAAACTACTCTCCCCAGAACTCTCTATAGAATAGTGAAGCACTTTTTTTTAAACCCCAAGTGACCAAAATTTCAACACAATTGAATGACCTTTTATTCATTTATTCGTATTACAAAAAAAGAAATAAAGTACTTAGGTATGTAACTATCAGGAAACGACCGGTTTCTAAAAATTCTTTTCTAAAATAGTCTTCACTTTTTTTTGGAAATTATTTTCTAAAAAAAACGTCGGCACTCTTTTTGGAACTTCTTTTGTAAAAAAACGTCGTCATTTTCTTTTCTAAAAAAACGTCGCCACTTCAGAATGTCGAAGGAACGAAATATTAAGTCCCGGCCCGGCTTCAAAAATTTAAGTCCTGACCCGGCCGGGTCCCGGCCAAAAAAAGTGTCCCGGTCGTTTCCTGGCAACTATTGTTGAAATAAGTTGAGATAAAGTCTGACTAGGGATATTCATCTGGGCTGTGGCATTTTTCAAAATTACACAATGTTATTTTTTTAAATATTTGAACGCTGAACGCTAACGGAACGCTGAACGCAAAAACATTGAACGGAACGCTATTTTTTTTAACGCTGAACGCAAAAAAGCTGAACGCTCACAAGCCTGATATATATATATATATATTTGTATCAGATGTTGATTTATTGTTCATTTGTTGTCGTTCGCGAATGATGAACGACAAAGTTTTTGACGAATGATAAGGAAATTCCTTATCGCTCGTTGTTCGTTTTGGCACCAAAAAAGACAAAGATTTTAAATTTTCATGGGACAAATTTCCTTTTAAAAAAAAATGTCGAAAAATGTTATAAGGATAACAAAGCTAGCGGTCCGGACAACATAAAAGGGAATTTTTTTTACTTTTGCGCCAAAGAGATTTCACCATACCTTCTTAAATTCGGACAAGAAATGGAAAAAGGGGAGCACTTCCTAATTCTAACTATTGGCCGGATTTCGCTCATTCCTAAAAAAGGAAACGGGACTCAAACGAGTCACTGGAGACCTTTAATATTCTTAGAGTCGTACCGCTATTAGCAGGAATTTTAGCCAAACAAATGGAGCCAATTACTAGACAAAAGGTTGGGGCTACAACATAAGGGCTTTTGAAGAATCGGAACATAGCAGATATTCACGTAACATCAGTGCTGCCATAAGATTAACAACCACGCGAGGAAAATTTGGAGCAATTATAGCAATGACTTTACAAAGACCTTTCGACACATAAAGCATAGTTTTATCCTTCAGGCCATTAGAAAATCTTCCAAAACGTTTTTTCAACCCAATAAGGGCACTTCTATATAATGGAACTTCAAGGACCATTATTGACCATCTTCAGAGTGATCCTATAACATTAAGCAAGCTTGTAGACAAGGATGTCCTGTTTCTCCCTTATTGTTGTTTTCTGCAATGGAACAACTGAATATAATGGTGAAGTATGGTGGATTCGGTGTTTTATTAGGCAACCAAAAACATCTCATAGACCTTTATGCAGATGAACAACGTTGACGGTAGAAGCTAGCTCAGAGAAAACAACTTACTAAACGTATAGAAGTCGTGCTTGCCTTTTCAAAAAGTTTTCCATCAAATCAGGTCTAAACATCAACATCAAGAAGTCGGTTATTCTTCCATTGGATATTGGCACCCGTCCCTGATTTGTTTATCGGTGGATGTAAGTGGTAAAGTCAATTAAGATCCTTGGGATCGTTGGGGATACCAATCAACCTTCCCTGTCAAACTTTGACAGACTTAACGCACAAGCTCTCAAATGGACTCAAGCATGGCGAGGTTTTAACTTGCAAAAGCTATAGACTTATATATTTTTAAACTGATTCCACAATTTTATATAACAGCCCTGCTTTACCTACTATAGGAGAACGTCTCATA